>CM053410.1:56886817-56928887 GCA_028644305.1 Xerus rutilus | reverse complement strand
GAAGAAGCAGTATGAGATTGACAAGAAGCTTCTTGCACAGTTAGCTTACATAATGAAAGACTTGGCAAACCTAGACATTTTGCATCAGCCCATAACAAAACCAAGACATGTTGTACTCATGTCACCAGAAGGCTGAAAGCTTCATATCCACACCTTCCTCTTTCTTGCATCTCTCTCAACTTGTGTACAGATTTTTTTTGTGAAATATTTTCTCCTTCAAAGAGGTTCTTGATATTCAGCCAATATTCATTCAATAAAAAAATAAGTCTCCATAACATACTAAGGAATATATATTTTAAATATATGTAATTTAAATTACATCAGCTTTTAAGGCTTTAGTACCTTCAGTTTGTAGATGAGGAAATGAAGGTCCTGAAGATAGTAAGAAATGGAATGAGCTTGAATCCAGATGTCCCTGACTCAAACACTTTCAAACTAAATCATGAGCCCTCAAGACATGGTGATGAATGAAATACAGTCCTTGCTTTCTTGAATCAAGGTGAGACACAATCCTGAGACTACAACACATGTTGAATGTGCTTTCCCTGTTAGAGGCAAGCACAGGAGGCTTCGAGAAAATTCAAGAAGCTAGAATTGGGAGGTGGAGGAAGAATGTGAGCAAAGTATAAACTTTACAAAAGAATTTTTTGAGGAGTGAGCATTTGAGGATGGAGAGTAATTAGTCCAGAGGAAGTAGACCATCCCATGCAGAATGATGAGCATACAGAAAGGCACAGAGGCAAGAACAAGACATCAGGAAACCCAGAAGCATATGTCACTTAGACATAAATGTTCCTGACAGTGTGAATTGTGAAAAGCCCCGTGTTCTCTTAAGAGTCCTGAGAGATCGGAGGCTGCCCTTCTGCCAAGAATGAACTTGTGATCTCAGCTCTGGTGCTCCGGAAAGAGATAAGGGCTTTGGGGACCCCAGAAACCTCTTTTCTTCCCTCTCCCCATCTCTAACCCAGACCTCCCAATCTCAGCACAAAAGGTTATAATTTCCCTGGGAAGAAATTGTACTGACCTCAGGTTTTCACAAAGAGTGTGGTATTTCTGCTTGACTGCACAGCTTGCAGGAACACTGCTAAAATATCCAAATAGCGAGATGTCCCCAAAGCAAGCAGCTGAATAGGAAGGAGGGCCAAACAGAAGTTTGCCTATGGTGTATTCACTTGAAGCGCAAAAGATAAGGTAACTGTTTGGGAGAAGTTACACATGCTCCAGGGTCTGGCTGCACGTGGCGACTCAGCTCCACTGATGGCCACTCTCCCACTGTGCTTCAAGCAGGAGGGAGCACTCACTGCACAGCTGATTACAGAAACAAGGAGGGGCTCTAGGGCCCCAAACATCACCTAGGGAAAAGGTCCAGGTTTTCATTCTATCTCATTAACTAAATTGGCCAAGAATCACTAGGACTTCATTTACCCCCTTTTAAAAAAGGAAAACATTTCTCATTTCAATGCTGCAAATTTAACTGTTGTCAATTTTAAGCTTTTGATTGCTGATGGTTATCAACAAAAATAATGCATAGACCTGGTCCTTGACTTACAGGAGGTGTACAAATTTAAACTTGACATTAACATTATTGATTAGATTTATTCAGACCTTGAACTGATAAAACCAAATAAGCCAGAATAAGTATTTCTCATTACATTATTCTGTCTGAATATTCAAGGAAGAGATGTCCCTAACTGAACCCGTATTTACTAAAGGAATGGATATTTAAGTTAACTCCTTGGGTTTAACAAATGCTTCTTTTAAAACCAATAATTCTGTAAGGAGAGATACATAAATTACCAATCTTCTTATGAATATCTTACTCAATTTACTGTTCCCTCAAAAAAATTGATGGCATAAAAACAAAGAAGACCACCTAATGCAAAAGGAGAAATATTTCAAAATAATTTTGGAGCTTGGGATTCACTTAAGTGAGGAACCAATCATGAAGAGAATAGAAAAATGATACCGAACAACTATTAAGAACTTCCTATGCACAGACACTGGGTTTGGGGAATCTGGATAAAGGATCCCGCTTCAATCTCATTGCTGTTCTGTGAAGCAAATGAGGAATGAAGTGCTCAGCTGGCAGGAGATAAGATGATACAGAAAATGAAACATCTTATTTCCTTCAATAACAAAAGATCTGCTCTACCTGGCAATGTCCAATTTCATGTTAAGTTAAAAAGGGGAAAAGAAGCTGGGCACAGTGGCACACACCTATAATCCCAGCACTTTGGGAGGCTGAGACAGGAGAACCATGATTTCAAAGCCAGTCTCAGCAATGGTGAGGTGCTAAGCAACTCAGTGAGACCCTGATTCTAATTAAAATACAAAATAGGGCTGGGGATGTGGCTCAGTGGTCGAGTGCCCCTGAGTTCAATCCTCGCTACCAAAAAAAAGGGCCTGGGGGAGATGAGAGAAAAAAAGAGAGGCAGAGAGGACACAGATGCAAGTGTAGAGGATGTGTAGTCAAGTGCTCATTCACTCAGAGTAGAATAGTTTTTTATTTAGTCAATCTACTCATTCAGCAAAACTTTATTTAACATCTGTGCACTGTGTAGACAATACAAGATGTCTGACATCCATGTTTGTCCCTTTTGGAATGTCTTACAGTGCTGACAAATATCTCAGAATGCTTCAAAATGGTTCCTTATGGATGGTCCACCAGTTTGGTAATACTTACTCCTGCCACATGGTTACAAATAATTAAAACAAAAATGGACACTTATTCCAAGTATCCATCTGGTCAGCAACGCATGCTACAACTCAGAATGAGAGTTCAACCAAATCAGAACACAGAAATATTAAAGATAAAAAAGAAGAAGGAGAAGAGACACATGTAAAAAGAAGGCAGAGATTAGAAGCTATGCTGCCATAAATAGGCAGAAGCCATGAGTGAGTGTTTTAGTCAGCTTTTTTGTTGCTGTGACCAGCACAACTGTACGGGAGGAAAAGTTTATTTGAGGGCTTATGGTTTCAGAGAAGGCCAGGTCCATTGCTTGGGGCTCAAGGTGAGGCAGAACATCATGGCGGAAGAGTGTGGCAGTAGGAAGCAGCTCACATCATGGTGACAAGGAAGCAGAGAGAGACTCCAGCCCCAGACACAAAATATATACCCTATAGCCACACCTCCAATTATCCACTTCCTCCAGCCACACCCCACCTGCCTCTAGTTACCATTCAATTAATCCTATCAGGTATTAATACACTGATTGGGTAAAGACTCCCACAATCCAATCATTTCTCCTCTGAACCTTCTTGCATCGTCTCACATGTGAGTTTTTTGGGGACACCATATCGAAACCATAACAGTAAGAGAGAAGAGATAGTCAATCCATAGAGAGGAGAAAATATAGAGGTAGACTGAGGCACACTGTGATCCTAAGAGCAGAAAAGAGGGTAGGGAACAGCAGAGAATCCTCTGAATACCAAGGGTATGATACCCAGTTATCTTAGCTACAGTGTAACCTAAAGTATATTCTTGTTCTTGGTATTCAGCTAAGTGGTTCCTGATATGATACAGACACTAAAATCTCTGTAAATTATCATAATCAAAGTTAACAAAGATCTACTTTTCTTATAATCAAGATGAACCAAAACAGTACAATCTGCAATGCAGAAGAAACTATCTGAAGAACGTATGTAAATAAGACATACACATAAAGCAACTCACTAACTAATGGATGAGATCAGAAATGTACTCATAGACAAGAAGGATCAAATATTTTTTGAAACAATTAGGAGTATAAATAAAGATGAAAATTCAAGTTTGCAGTTAATAAATGTTTGCATTCTTCAAAAAGAATTGATGAACCTACAATAGGAGTAATGGGTGTCTTTGTTTTTTGTTGAATCCTAAAAATGAGAAATAGTACCTTAAGCCTGAGCTTCATATATTTATTTCTCTATCATCACCCTGTTCTGCAACTTAGGACAGATCGAAACAGTTTTAAATGAAAAAGTTAACAGCACTAGCTCAACTCTCAAGCAAACTTCTTTCTGTAATAAAAATGCATTCAGAAGTTCTAACTGGCTTCTGAGTATAGATGTGGGTGAGGAATCTCCTCACCTGTCACACTAGTGTATCTTGTCATCCTAAAAAAAATCAGTTGCCGGATTGCAAAGTGGAAGTCCTAGAGTGCATAGGCCTCTTGACAGGTGAAGATGAAATGTCCCGACTTTTGCAGTGACGCATGTCTTGACTCTTCCACATGGCACACCTTTCATGACCTAGGACTCTGTGTGAAGACTACCAGCCTCAGCCCTTCTGGACTACTGATGGACCTATGACCACACAGAAGGAGATTATGTGCTTAAAAATACAAAGTCAATGTATTCTCCCTATGTCTAAGGGTTTTCACCAGTTCCTTCCATTTACCTCAACAACAGGTATTTCTTGGCAACCAGAAAATGATTTACCCAAAAAATGTTTATTGAGGACTTCTGTTTCTGACTGCCATGGGAAAACTGCAATCATATTTAAACTTCTGCCTTAACCAACCAGAAAAAGACAGAATATATGAAAAAAAATGAATTTTAGTCACTGAAACAGAAGGAACATCATAATCTATAAATACATAAGGTGAAAGAAATAAGGTGGCCCCTATGTGTCTGCAGAAGATTATTGCCCTGAAGCAATTTCCAGACTACTACTTGGGGAATGGGGATTCAGCCACAGTCTGATGGTCTTGCCAAGTTTAAGAGATGGTTCAGAGTGAATAAGGTGGCTAGATTTGCAGGAAGAATAAAGTATATGAGATATTCACTGGGAAAGCCCCAGAGATCTGCAGATGGTCTTCTCAAGTCTTTGGATAAATATTATTATGAATGTGCATTAAGAAAAACCACCAAAAGCTGAGAAAGAATCTCCTGAAAGTAGAAGGCAGAACAATATCTGGACACCAAGTGGGGATGAGACTTGATACCAGCCAGATGGGAAAGACTTGGGACATTGAATGAAATATCCAGAATGCAATAGCCTGAGTAGTGGAACTAAATTAGCACTATATGCAAGGCTGCTCTAAACTTGACCTAGAAATTTCAAAAGGAAGACTGATAAAGGTCAAGCCAATCAGAAGTAACTTAAATTGAAGTCAGAATAAAGTGTGACACTCCTTAAAATAAAACTTAAACACAAAAAAATTCACAAAATCTGCATTCATTCAAAAATGTGCAAAATAGAAACATATAAATCATAATCAAAGAAAATCTGGATAATTGAAAAAGAACCAGAGATGGTAAGTGATAAAACTAGTCAACAAAGATGTGAGATATTATAAATATTCTCCATAAGTTCAAAAAGGTAACGAACAGCGTGAACACAAAGAGAAAAGAAATGGATATATTTATCTCCAAATGCAACATCTGGAGATATAGAAGCTAGAAAACGTCTGTCCACCCACTCTTGGTGGACATTACTAATAAGAAAGAATGAAAATAATCTCACTCAATTCTAGAAAGAAGAGTTTGAACAGAGTGTTTCTAAGAAATTACCCCATTCTTACCCCAAATGTAGAAGTACAAATTGATGGATGTGACAAACCACAGCTATCATCCCAATTATGACATAGCTACTTCAAACTCACAAAACGCCTCCCTGCCCTTTTGCTGTCAGCATTTGCACCTATTTGCAATGACCAGTAAGTGATCATCTCTCTGCCAACACCGTTTGCTCTTTTCATAAATTCATATAAGTGGAATTATATAGTCTGCAGAATATTGCATCTAGTTTATTTCACTTAGTATAATGTTCCTGAGTGTGTCTACATTATTGTGTATAACAGAAGTTCTTTTCTTTAAAATGCTGAGAAGTACTTAGTTATATAGAGATGAAAAACACATGCAATGAATAATATATAGGGTGGACTTAACAGCAGATTATGCAGAACAAAACTAAAGATTAGTAAACTTGAAAATACAGCAAAACAATCTATCCTAAAGACACATAATGAGAAAAAAATAAACTTAAGGAAGTCAACAGAGAATCCATGTTCGTAAAACAATGTCAGTGTTTATCAGTCCCAGACAGACAAGGAGTAGAAAATGCTTGAATGTTTGAATAAATAGTAGTCAAATTTTTTCCAAATTTGAAGAATGATATAAGCACAAGTATAACTGGGTGAAAGAAACTCAAGCAGAAAAAGAAAGTCACAACAAGTTGTATCATGATGAAATTTCTGAAAAGTGATAAAGAACTTAAAAGAAGTTAGAGAGGAAAAAAGTGTTACATTATCTACAAATTAACAAAGATAAGAGTTACAGTAGACTCATCACCAGAAACTATATATAAAAAGTTGATGAGATGACATGTGTTATGTTTTGGAAGAAATAAGCTCTCAACCTAGAATATAGAAAAAAAATGTGCTTCAAAATGAAAGTGAAATAAACAATATAGACAATCAAAAGCTGGTGTAATTTATTGCCAGCTGACTTGCACTATAATGAAAAGGAGGTTTTTAAGCAGGAAGAAAATTATATCAGAACAAACTTCAATCTACAGAAAGAATGAATAGCACTAGTATGTGAACATATGGAACTAAATATGAAAAATATTTCACTTTATTTTATGATCTAACAGATAATTTGCAGTTTAAAGCAAATATAATAACAATGTTCTATGAGGCTTTTATCATAAATAAAAGTAAAATGAATGAAAAAATAGCAGAAAAGACAAGAAGGAAAGGAAAGGCAACTACAGCTTTGAAAAGTGCTTAGACCATATACATGTGTTATTTAATATTATTTAACGACAGATTGTGATGTGGTGTTAAAATTGTATATTGAAACTCCAAAGTGATCAATAAAGTATTATGGATAATAAACTCAAAATGGACATAAAATGAAACTATTTTTTAAATTCAATTAATGCCAAGAGGAAGAAAAGAGAAAAATGGAACAGAGAACAAATATAACAAATAGAAAAGGAACAGCAATATGGTAGATTGAAGGCCAATGATATTGATAATTACACTAAATGTAAATGAGTCAAACATTTCAAGTAAGAGGTAGAAATTATAAAAATCAGTCAAAAAGCAGGACCCAATTATATGCTATGTATAATAAACCTGCTTAATGTATAGACACAGGATAAAATTAGAAGTATGGTGCTGTGAGTGTAGTTCAGTGGAGCAGAGTATGCCTGACATGTACGAAGCCCTGAGATCAATCTCCAACACCTCACAAAAAAAAAAAAAATTTTAAGGAAAAGGATGAAAAAGATATATTGTACAAATACTAATGAAAAGAAATGTGGGTTACTGCATTAATTCAGATATATAGCTTTCAGAACCAGAAGTATAACCAGGGATAAGACAGGACAGTAATAATGATAACAGGGTCAAGTTCATCATAGAAGTATCATTTTTCTAACTGTGTGTGTTAGTAATAAACATAACAACCAGCAGTTCATAATATATAAAGCAAAAATTGAGAGTGCTGAAAGAAGAATTACAAAAATTCACAATTATTGTTAGAAATTGCAGCATTCTTCTCTAGTTACACACACACACACACACGCAAACAAATACGCAATATAATAAGGAAAGAGAATGCTTAAAATACAATATCAACAAACATGACCAAGCCTGGCATGGTGGCATACACCTGTAATTCCAGCAGCTAAGGAGTCTGAGGCAGGAGGATCACAAGTACAAAGCTGGCCTTAACAACTTAGTGATGACCTAAGCAACTTAATAATACTCTATCTCAAAATAAAAAATAGAAAGGGTTTAGGATGTGGCTCAGTGGTTGAACACCTCTGGGTTCAAACCTTGGTAAAAATATGCTTTGTTTTTCAAATATGCATGAAACATTCACCAAATCAACATATTTTGATCCATGAAACAATCATTGTACAGTTTAAGAAAATTAAAATCTTCTTCAACTAGAATGACAATAAATAAATAAATAATAAAGAGTGATCTAGAAAGCCATAAAATATTTGGAAACAAAAATTACAGTTCTAAATAACACATGAGTAAAAGAAAAGATCAAAGGGAAAATGAGAATATATATTGGAATTTATGAAAATGAAAGAAAAGTATCAAAATTTGTGGGTGAAACTTTATGCAAAAGAAAAATAATGTTCAACCTTCTGGAACATGCTTTCTGCTAGATTACCACAAATTCCCTTTTCAGTTGCTTGACCTCTTCCATGTCTATCTATGGTAAATTACAATCAACTAGAATGTTTTATCAGTGGACTATTAACTTATTTTAATGATTCAATTGATTAAAAAGAAAAAAAGAAAAAGAATTTTCAGATCTAGTATCTAAATTTCTATGTGAAGAAATTAGACAAAGAAGAAAACATTAAATCCAAAATTATCAGAAGACTGAAAATGAAAAATAAGAGAGGAAAAATAAGAGAAATCAAAAACAGCACAGCAATAGAGAAAATCAAAGGATTATAGCCTAATTCTTTGAAAAGATCTATAATATTGACACACTTCAAGTCTTAAACTATCCAATAATGTAGCCACTCGCCACATGGGGCTATTGAGCAATTAAAATGTGGTCAGTATAAAATAAAAAGGCTGTAGGTGTAAAGTATGTGAAAGGTTTTAAATATTTCTAGAATAAAATAGGAGAAAACTTTTAGTTAAGCAAAGATATGTTGGAGTGAAAAGACATAAACCACAAAGGAAAAAAATGATAAATAGGATATTAACAAAATTTTAAGAATTTCCTCTTCAAACTTTTGCTATTCAAAGTAAATTCTTAAAAAATTTTTAAAACATAAAAGTAGGATAAATATTTGCAAACTATAAATGATAAAAGACTTAAATTCAAAACATAACAATAAAAGATAACTCAATGTTGAAATGAACAGAAAAAAAATCATTTCACCAAAAAAAAAGATATATGAATACATGTAAGCACATGAAAAGATGCTCAGTATTATTAGTAAAAAAAATGAAAGTTAGAACCACAGTGAACTACCATAGTATACCCACTGGAGAGGCCAAACTTAAAAGACCAAAAACACAAAGTGCTAGGGAGGATATAGACCAACTGACACATTCACTCATTGGCCACAGGCCACAAGGTGGTTGCCTTGGAGACAATTCATTAGTGTCCTGTAAAGTTAAGCATACATATCAACACAGTCAACCACTCCATTCCTGGATTCACCCAAAAGGAAGGAATATACCTACCATTGAACAAGTTGGGTTTATAACTCATGGCAGTGAGGGAGAACACAGGCTTTGAGAACCCTGAGGTGTCTCAGAAAGAGAGCATTAGAAACTACTATGGGATTTGGTTCTTTGATGTGGCAAGTAGCCTTAGGAAGTATCGGTTATCTCTAGATTGGGACTGTCAAACAGTGATAGCAATTTTATGATTGGATATTTTCATAGATCTTATCTTTAGGGAGGATAGGCATGCAGGCAGCTTTAATCAGTACATAAATTGTGGAGTCTTTCATTATTGCCAGGAGGAGCCATTTAGTATTTTGTGGCACAGTGACATTATTTTTGTCTGTGTTTAGACAACATTATGAAGTGGATTTGCTTTGTCTCATTGCATTATGGTCTCAGAAAAGCCTTATCTGAGGTGTGTACTTTGTGAGATTGTTTACATCCTATAGGTTAATCATACAAATACAACCTAGCCATGAATGCAGGCCAGCTTTCAAATATCAGGGGATGCTCTGTTTTGTTTTGTTCTTTGGTTTTTGTTTTTGTTTTTGTTTTTGCCATTTCAGTCAAAAATTGGTAGCAACTTGAAAGTTCACAAACTGGAGAAAGAATAAAAATATTATAGTGTGGGAGGGAATTTGGAAGTGTATCAAAATGGTTGGCATCATGATTGTGACAATAGGTATGACCATAAACATTGGTATGTAGTCATTGATCACCAACTTGGACTCTTAAGGTTTATGAGTCTTAGTGTACATAAAGTTGATCTCTATCATCCTGATTTTTTTTTAATAAACTTTGCCCTTCTTTTGGGTGAGAAAGAGTCCAGTTTTGGGGAACATTCCTGACCACCTCCTCTCCTTTCACCTAAAGTAAAAATACTTTCACTATTTCTAATTATTTAGTTAGCATTCCCCAATAGTAAGGGGGTTATAATTTCTTAGTAGATCATCACAATTAGCCACTGGGTAAGGGCAACCCCTCGCTATTTCTCTCTCCCCAGTATTGACCCTGTCTGAGGTTCCAATATACCTATATTCATACTCACACGGAATACTATCCCGGTGAGCAAGCAAAACACTGGCAAATGACTTCCCTTCCATTGACCTCAGTATTTACCACCTCGGGAAAAGGCAGCTATGAGGGTTTCTCAGGAGCTGGGCATGGTTGCACATACCTGTAATCCTATAAACTCAGGAAGCTAAGGCAAGAGGATTTCAAATTCAAAGTCAGCTTTGGCAACTTAGTGAGACCCTGTCTCAAAATAAACAAAAAAATACAAAGGGCTGGGGATGTAACTCAGTTGTAGAACACCCTGTGTTAAATCCCCAGTACAGGGAAAAAAAGCACAAGAATTTCTCGGGCTTTTTCCAAATCAGAAATCTTTACTATGTAAGCTATACTTCCAAAGTTCACTTGAGGTTAGAACCTGCCTCTGGCCCTCAGTATAGTTTGGGTGTATGTGTGCCTGCAGGTATTCCTGGGATGTGGAGGAAGCAGGAACAGAGGTAGATGCTATAGAACTAGCAGATTATTTGGTCTATTTAAAGCAGCAACAGTCTGAATGATTTATGAGGATTCTTGAGAACATATAATGCTTATTAATTTAATAAAAAATGGTTATTGCTTATAATGGAATCTACCTAATAAAAATAAGATGGAAATATCCCCAAAGTAATAATTTGGTGTCAGCTATGATTCTTCTCATATTAACTTCTCTGCCCAAAACCCCAATGAGTTTCTAACACCAGTGCTACATTTTGATCCTACAAGAGAGGCTTTTACACAGAGCTCCACACTTCAGAGGGTCCCTCTGTGTACCACTCCTCTGACTGCTCCCCAGTCATGGGGGACAAGGGGACAAATCCACCCAGAGTCTGTGTGTCCTTCCCCCCCATTCACGTACACCCAATACAGAGCACTCAAACTCTCCTGCCCAGTCAGCTTGGAGGTCACCTCCAGCACCTGGCTAGGCCTCTTCCCAGGTCTTTCTATTCCACACACTTCAAGCTGAAAGGAAGAAAGGGGTTTGATGGCAAAGACTGGGCAGAGTTCGACTGGGCTGAGCTTGGCTGGGCGTGCTATGGCATTCATGTGAACACTTATAAAGGCCCTGAGGGGCAAGTCAAAGCCAACGAAGGAGGATCATAAGCCAAGGGTCAGTCCTCCCTGTAGTCCATGCTACCATTCAGGACAGCAGTTTGAGAATTCTGAGTCTCAGAAACCTAAATGTCAACTTCATCATTAGGTTATTACTTTGTTATAGTCATTAATGTAAACATTTAGACTCACACTTACTGAACAGGTTGTTAGCTTGCTTTAGAATGTTTAAACAAATACACATATGGTATGTGAGCCTCTTTGTTGACTTTTGCCCTAATGTTCATAAATGCTAGGAGCAGGCCTGTCCAGAACCTGCCAACAGATTGAAGTGTGCTGGTTCCCTAGGAGGCAGTCTCCCTCCCACTGTACTAATGAGGGACCGTCTGCAGTTGCATTTCCTGCACTGAATTCCTCCTTGTGCTTGGCTGGAAGAATTTAGATCATGGTCCTCAATGCTCTCAGTCCCCTCCCATTTATCATTCTACTTAATTTAAAACAAACTAATAAGTGGAAGGATTCTCATTATAAACTCTGATTGGTGCTATATTTAATATATATTGACCTTAATTTGCTACCACAGAGATTAGTTTAGGAGAAAGCCAAGTCTAGCATGAAGGGGAGGTGCTTTTAAATGAGTTAAAATAAACTGTTAAAAGTAATTTTGAGCTGAACCAGTGAAATTGCTAGCCAGGGAAGGGGGCAAATCAAACAGAAAATAAGCAGATAATGAAGAACCTGGAGAGCTTATAGGCTACAACATTATGCAGAAATAGAAAAAATATGGGGCAAAATATGAAAGGAAGGCCAATTTATCCATATAAGGCCAGTCTTGATTAGTTCTCAGGCTTTCTCCACTGGAGGCAGTGTGTATGTGTGTGTCTGTGTGTGTGTGTGTGTGTGTGTGTCAGTGTGTGTGTGTGTGTACGCTCATAGAAAGTCCCCATCATAAGCTCCTTGCACTTTGTAATCCATCAAGTTGCCCAGATGGTCATCATATTTTCATTCATTTTCTTACTGGGAAAAAAAATCTCAGAAGACACTCACAACCTTCCTTGAATTTGAGGTATCATCAATTTTCCTTCAAAATCCACAAAGTTAAGAAGGGAGTGTAGAAAAGTCTCACTACAGCAGGGAAAGTTTATGATTAACTTTGAGGTTGACAGGTGTTCCAGAAAAACCCCATAATCTTGACATTTCAAGGTCAAAATACACTTATGGGAAGGATGTATGTGGATTTTTAAAAAAGTATCTATATTGAGTCCCCTTATTTCACATGAGTCATTTATATGATCTACAGTGGGTTTCTGAAACTTAAGCCATGGACAGAGACCCAGTCAGCCTGAGAAGACTAATATGGGAAGCCCACATACTGAGGCAGACCCCACTGGAGTGGATCAGATAGAATATACATAAAGCCTCAATGGCTGCAAAATCCTGTGTTCAACTCACCTCATGGGATATTTAAAAACTAAAACACTTTTTATTAATATCAACTTTAGTTTGATGGGCATAAGATTTTGTGGATGGTATTAATCCATTCAACTAATGGGTTTAATATTGAGGAAGAGCACCAGGCTGAGATGAAGAAATTCTGCTCCATTCAGCTGAGAGGGTCCCTCTCCTTTTCTACCTTCACCCCCTACCTAGAGTTAACTTCAGATGATACTGAGGCACACCCCAGGAATTTTTTAAAAAATGAAAGAAATGAGAGTAGCTGTTGAATGCTATAAATTCCACACAAAATGCACCAGAGTATGAATCTCTAAAAAGATCTTAAAGATAGACTGATTTCTAGGAGAATGTAAAAGATGAGCATGGAAACACAGAACACAGAGAAACAGAACGATCCATATCAACACCATTCAGAGGAAAAGGGGTTGTGGAGGCTTAAAGGAGAATCTGATCCACCTGACAGGTTGTTGTGGTTTGGATTTAGAATGTCCTCAAAAGCTCAAGTGTTGGAAACATTGTCCTTAATACAGCAAGTTGGGGCTTTGAGGCAATGGTTGGATTATGAGGACTCTGACCTCATCAGTTTGGTGAGGTCATTAGTCCATGGATTAATCCACTGATAACTGAATAGACTACCGAAAGGTAAGACCTAGTGGGAGGAATTAGGTCACTGGGACTGTGCCCTGCAAAGGTTTATCTTCTCCCCAGTGTCTTCCTCCCTCTTTCTGTTTTCTGGCTGCCATGAGCTGAGCAGCTTCCCTCTGCCATGCCCCTTCATCATCATGTTCTGCCTTACTTCGGGCCCACAGCAATGGAATTGGAAGACCATGAATGGAGACCTTTGAAATCATGAGTCCAAAATAAACTTTTCCTCCTCTAAGTTACTCATCGTGTATTTTGCTCAAAGTAATAAAAAGCTAACTAACACATGGGTATATCCCTGTTGTGGATATGTACAGAGGCACTAGACAATGTTAAACCTTTAAACTACATAGACACAATCATTTTGAGGCCAAGTGCCACAATAACACTTCTGATTACTGGTTGGCTTCCCATTCTGCAGCTGGTCTAGAGAAAGATACTGCTTGCCAGAAAATGCAAGTGTGGCATCCTAGTTCTCCATTGTGCACTAATAAAAATTCTACTCGTGGGCCTTATTCTCTTATAAATTTATTCTGACTCTACCGTTTACTAACTGGGGAGACTGAACTCTTGGGGAAATGGTCTTTGAAGTGTCAGTGTTCGGCTCTGTGCCATGTTCCTCATGCTTTTTTTTTCTGCATGGTAAATGACCACTAAATGCCTGAATGATTAGCTGACTGATTGGCAGTCTGAGTAGATGAGAGTAATCTTTCCTCAAACGTCAGTTTGTTCATTTATAAAATAGAAAATACAAACCCACCATTCTCCTGTGCTTGTTGTGAGGGTTTAGTCATTAAAGTATGTACAATAACTATCGAGTACCATTGCTGTATTCCTTTTCCTTACTTTCTCCTTTCTGCCTGCTTCTCATTTCTCCACCCATCTGCATCCTTCCCCATTTACTCTCATCTACTCAGACTGCCAACCAATCAGCTAATCATTCAGGCATTTAGTGGTCATTTACCATCCAGGAAAAAAAAAAAAAACAAGCATGAGGAACAAGGCACAGAGCCGAACACTGACACTTCAAAGACCATTTCCCCAAGAGTATAGTCTCCCCACACTAGACTCTTCCATCCTCTAGCATTGTGAAGGCCACACCATAGGTAGAGCTAGATTGAATATTTTGATATTACTATTGACATTGATATGGGGCTCCCTAGTGAACTCAAGGATGCTGATAAAATTGAGTCTCTGAACCTGCAAAGCTGAGGGGTAATCTCTAAACCTTGATGAACTCAACAAAGTCTCATTAGTCTCCTAGTGATCAGGCCTCCCTCGGTAACATGGTCTCCCTTGCAGGCATGCCTTGCAGTTTCTTTAACTATGAGTTCCAGATGACAAGGTCCCAACCATGCACTATGATTCAATGTGTTCACACATGATAAAACTCCAAATTTACTAAAGTATTTGGTGTTAGTACCCTTGAGTAAGTCTGTCCAAATCCTATACTGCCATATATAAACAGGTTCCATAATATACTGTATTATTCCCCTTGAGTAAATTAGCCCTTAGAACTATTTTTATTCCTTTCTCCCAAGAGGATTGGAACCTTAAAACAGCATCTATTCATTAAAATGTATTGTTGGGACAGAGTGAGAGCACTTCTCTCCCTGCAAAAATATTAACATATTTTCTTGAAGAAAAATTTCCAGTGGTCACCACCTTTACTCTTATTCCTAGAACCTCTGAAGAAGGGTTTTCCATGACTACAAATGGATTTGAAAAACTGAGAAAATAAAACTGTCTGTCTCTATGGAGAGCCAGGATGACATGACAGATAATTAGGATGACCTGCTTCTCTGAGATGGGAAGCTTAGCCATATTGAGGACTTAAAGCCCCAGCCCTTCTTTATCCTCTAGTGAATTCCTTCTCTGCAAACAGCCAGCTCTGTGAGATGACAGTGACTTTCACCTTGAATCCTTCAAAGTCACCTTTCTTTGAAAATCCCTTTGCTATGATGCAGAATAGCAATAGCTTTGCCATCTTGGCTGCAGTTTGCAGGGTATGTTTAGGTGGAAGTGACTTGAACCCCAGAAGAACTGACCTATCCAACAGGACCATGCTTTTGAATATGGATGTGCCTCACCTAATGTCTTTCCTGATGTGCAATTTCTCATTTCCCACTTTACAGTATATTCTGAAATATTTGAGGGAAGGAAGAGTCTACGGTAAAGTGAGAAAAATGCCTCCTCCCTGATGTTACACTGAAATATTTTTGTGCTGATGTGCAATGATGTTTGTGTAAAAGGAAAAAAGGGCTGAACAGAGAAATGGTCTAGCAAAGAGGCAAGTTCCTTAATCTATTTCCTGATACTTGAGCTGATGGCTACTGAATTTCAAGAGTATTATAACATGTAATCCACAAATGCTCCCCTTGAACAGTTTCAGAAGCCTGTTTTAAAATGTGCCTGTCAGAGTGCATATAGGAAATTCTCCTTTAATTTTCCTTCCCAGGAAGTGGTAATTTACTCAACCTTTCCATGATTTTTATTTACATATTTACTAGTTATCAGGCCTCTCTCCAGAAATGCAGGAGTTACAGGAGAAGGAAAAAGTTTCCCAGGAATGTCAACAAAGAGCTTAGGATATCTTCTGAAAGACAGAGGAGCATAAAAGAGCATGCACCTGCAGCTGATGCAGCCAAAGTACCTGCCCCTGGGGTCTGTTCCTAAAATTGGATTTAAGCTGATCCCCTGACCGGTTCCCAATCCTTTTTTCTCACTTGCTTAGTCTCCCTCTAAATGACAAACAAGAGATTGCCAGCATGTCATTTCCTATCTTAGTATGTGTTAGAGTATCTCTCTCCACCAAAATAGCACTGGACTCATGTAGCTTAGGTGACTAAAAGTGGCATGCAGCAAATCAAGCAAAGAATTGGCATTATTCGGGCATCCATTCCATGAGCAAGCCATCAGCACAAAGGGCTTAGTGTGCCAGGCAAAGCGCTGTGTGCTAAAAATAGGGCCAGCTATCCATTCTTTTCTCCTCATATTTTCTTTTCTTTTCTTCCTAGTCTTTTTCCCCAATCATAGTCATAATAGTCATCTCAATCATAGCCATAACATTCACTAAATATAATGTGTGTCTAACACATGCTGAACACTTAATGTACTATCTTATCTAACTGTTCTCATTCCCTATAAATACTGTCATTTTCTTCATTGTTATGATTTGCATGTGAAGTGTCCCCTAAAAAGTTCATGTGTTGGAAACATGATATCCAATGAAGAAATATTCAGAAGTGAGATGATTAGATTATGAGAGCTATGAGATCATCAGTAGATTAATCCATTTGATAGATTAATAATTTAAAATATTCAGAAGTGAGATGATTAGATTATAAGAGCCATGACATCATCTGTGGATTAATCCATTTGATAGATTAATAATTTGAATGGACTACTAGGTGGTAATTTTAGGTAGGTGGGGCATTGCTGGAGGAAGGTCACTGGGGTGTGCTCTGAGGTACTATACTTTGTCCCTGGCTCCATGAACTGAGCAGCTTTCCATCACGATGCCCTTTCTGCCATGATGTTCTGCCTCATCCCAGATCCAAAACAATGTAGTCAGCGGAGATCTCTGAAACCAGGAGCCAAAATAAACTTTTCCTCCTCCAGGTTGTTCTTGTCAGGTATTTTGATAGCAGCAAGGACAAGCTGACTAACACACTCATCAGTGGCAGCAAACCTCATTGAGAGATTTATTAGCTTAGACATTTAGGTGGAAGAGTTAGAATCTGAGACCAGGTGGTCTGATGCAAAGGTCAGACCATTTTGTATTCTCCAGCTCCTGTACCTCAGCTTCATTCAGCATGTTTGGTCATGAGCAAACTAGAGCATTTTGGTTATTCCAGAAGATGCAGTCTGGTTTAAAGCATCAGGGGTTGTTGTTATAAGCTAGAAGGAAAGAAGTTGCAACATGAAAAAATGTGGCTTAGCAATAAAGACTTCTTGAAGGCAAAGCTTAGTTAAAATTACAAAACCTTTATACCTTACGTTTACAGAATTATTTGGGCAATCATTCCTAATGTAGAAAATTGATTACTAGAACTTTCCAGACACATTAAATTAGTGGTGAATGAATTCCTAGTATTACCTGTTTCCAGCTCTCTCCTTCCACAGGCCACACAGAGAAAAACCCTTGGCCTATTAGTCCACCACTTTTCCTCATTCATCTTCTTGTATTTTGTTGACTGAAAATTCTTTCAAAAATGGTATGGCTTCCCCTAAGTGCCAGCTCACAGCTCAGTTGTTAGTGGTTGCCTGTAATGTTGGTCCAAGAAGAACTGGCAAGCCAAAAGAATGCAGAGGTCCATTCCCTATGTCAGCCATGGGTAGAGGAGGTGTGCGTTTGCTGACTGCACAGAGAATAAGCTGCCTTTTCAGAACGTAGAGAGAGCAGAAAGTAGGGCAATAAACACTGAGGCCTGCAGAGGTAGGCTGGGTAATATGGGGTGAATGGTCTTGGGAGTCAGACCAACGTGGGTGGAACTCTCTCTAAATCATAAATTAGCTCTGTGACTTTGAATAAATAAATGATGGGAGCTTTCTGAGCCCTAGTTTTTCATAATTAAAAAGAGTCACTTTATGTCTACAAAAGAAGACATGCAAAAAAAGTGGCTCTTTTTAATTTTATTTCATATAAACCCCATTGCCTGATTTTTAAACATCATAATCTCATTTTGTTATTCTCTATGTAACACAAAACTACTACCTCTGTTGTAGTCAAACTGGACCACTCAAGGTCTTCACTATATTTTTGTCTTATCTAGAACATTCTCTCACCACATGAAATTCCCAGCTACTATCATGTAAATCCCAGATAGTCTAAGAAACTTCCCCTCAAATATTCAAAGCCACCTCTTCTGCAAGCCTCAAAACCACACAAGATTCTTTGTACTCCAGCCCCTATCCACTTCCTAGCCTCATCTCCTGCCATGGCATCTCCCAATTTAGGCTTCTGAAATGCCCCCTTATAGTCCCAGAAGTCACCATATTGCTCTATGTCTAATTTTTTTTGGGGGGGAGGGTAGATTTCTTTGTATAAATTGCTTGAATTCCTACTTATCCTGTAAACAGTGGCTACACTCCCTTGACATGAAGTGCCCCCGTCCTCTTCTCTGACCCACCAACATTCAGCCATATCTCTGCATTAATTTGGCAACTTCTGCATTTGCTGTGGTTGCCTTTATCATGCAATATTATCAATCACTTATCCACATATGTCCAGAAAGCCACACGTCCCTGAGGGCAGGATCTATGTGGTATGTATTTTGTGCAGTCAGCTCCAACACAGTGCGTGGCATGTATTAAGGTGCTCGAAAACATTTGAAGTCTTAAGCTAAATATCACATATCTGAAATGCTATTTTGCATTTGATTATATATTCTGTTAATCTGTTGTTCCTATCTGTCTAGACTGCTCAACAGATTGTAAGTACTTTGGAGACAGAAGGGGCCTTGGTTTCCTTTTGTATCTCCTAGAGCGCTGAGCATTTACTCGATAATTATCTGTCGGGTAGGATGATGCAATATTGAAGAGGGTGGTAATAGATTTGCATCAAGAAATGCGTGGATCCCTACAGCTCACAGTCATGGGTGACTCTTACAAATGCCGAAAAAGCACATAGGATTGACCATGCTTGTCCTTCTAAGAAGACCTGGAAAGCTTATTGATAAGATATAATTCAAACTCACAGGTACATCAGGAATAGAAAGCCTAAGTTCTGAAGTTTAATTCAATTGCTATAAACCTCTCCCTAGCTTCCTCATAAAGGCCATTGTATCGTCCGCTATGGGAAAGTATTTGACTTTCAGCAATTACACGTGTTTTGCAAGTGCTAATAGTTCTGTGGTAGAAGAAGAAGGCAGAAGGGGAAAAAGAAAAACAAAGAAAAGTGAGGGGGGAGGTGCTTTGAAGGGATTTTATCTAATTTCATTTTAATTAGATCCTTTTTCTAACTGAGTTTCTAATTTTTCAATTAGCAATTAGCAGCTGCAACTCATTCTGAGCATCACGAGGTGCCAAAGACACTAATTACACCACAGGAGTAGGAGGCTGGAAATGAGAAATAAAATTATCCATGAATGTTATTAGAAGAAAGGAATGATTACTCTCCGTAATAATATACTGATGTGAGCCTAATTAGATTGAAGGATTCAGAGGGAAAAAAATGAGATTTAAAAATGGATCACATTTAGATGCCTCGGGGTCATAATTTTGCTATAAATATTGCTTTAGAACATCTCACTTGAAAACAGGTTTGCAAGCCTGATAATGTTTATGTCAGGTTGTTCGGCAATGACCCACATCCCTGCCACACAATAACCCAAAACATCAATGACTTCTGAAGTACCAGTAGTCTTCCTGTAAAACGTGTGTCTGAGATTGCAAAAATAAACACACCCACACGCACAGACATAAACAAGGTGATGAAAATCATACCCAGGCACTGGGAGATACCAAAGCAAAGATGCCATTTTTTGGCATTGTCTATCAGGGGTGGAGTTTTGAGCCATGGAATGGAAAGCTGTGTGACTATAGTTTCCAATCTGTTGGTGCAATTACTTTCCTCCCTCCTATGACAGTGCTAAGCCTGTGAGTCAGTTTCAGGATAGAGAGATGCAAGCTCATGGCTTCTCTGTATTGAGAGAGAAGCTTCTGTTTTTGAAAAACACTCCAGTCAAGAAGAGAGTTGCTTTCTATTAATCAGACAGAGCAGCCACACAGACCATCCATATTCTCAGAGAAGGGCTAATTTTCTGGCTCTGGACACAGAGAATCAAAACTATTGTATTGATCCCCAAGAGTGATTCCTAATTAGTTGCAGAGTAATCTCCTAGTTTTAGTGAGCTCCCACAGAGGCCCAGCCCTCCCCCTCCTCAAGTGCCACCTAGTGATTTGACGGTTCTGAACATTCTCAGAACCTCTATGACAGTAGAGTACTATCTCCTTCCTTCCTGTCCTTGGGGAAAATGTAAGAAGCTTTTGGAGGGGAGCAGAAAATTCACTGAGAAAGTTAACGTCCAAGTATCCACCTCATCTCCAATAAACTTCCTGAAGATCTTCCCTCATTTCTCTTGTCTCTTCTCATTCTCTCCATAGAGTTCCTCAGTTCTATTGGCTTTCCTTCTTTCTTAATGATTTTAAATGCCTTGATCCATCTCTGGAACTCTAACCCAGCAATTTCTACCACATAAATGGCAGCTTTCTTTTTTTAATATTTTTTTTTAGTTGTAGATGGACACAATATCTTTATTTTTATTTATTTTATGTGGTGCTGAGGATCGAACCCAGTGCCTCACTCATGAGAGGCGAGCGCTCTACCACTGAGCCACAATCCCAGCCCCTAAAATGGCAGCTTTTGCCATAGGTCTCACTAGTGCCTTAAAATCAACCTAAGCAGTATTGTATTTATCATGCATCCCATTAGCACCCAAAAGTGCCCTCAGCTGGTGTTCTGGATTCCTGTTGATGGCTTCCATCCTCCTAGGAGCCCATACTCCAATCCTCAATGAACTCTGCAGTTCCTCCTTCCTTCTTTCATCCTATTCATCCCTTGGCATCTCATCCAGTCCTTCTACTTCTGTCCCATTCTCCCCAGTGCTTCCTTTATCACATCCAATTCCCCAGTGTAAGCATCCCTATTTTTTACCTTACTAAACAGTTTCCCTTGTGGCAGATGTCTTTTACTTGGTACCTGCAGCTCTGTATCTCTGCAAAACTGCAGTACCATTTCCTTCCCCACTGGAACTAGTCAGCCTCCATGTTGTTTTTTCAGTCCATATTTCGTATGTAATTTCTTCTTCTGAGTAACTATCATTTGCTACGGTCAAACTCATGTTTGGGATTGATGCCTTGCTTGTGCTATACCTTTGAATTGATGTCTCTTGTATCCAGAAAGTCAAATCCTACCTGTTCTGAAAGAGCCAATCCAAATGGCAATACTATTCCAAATCTTGCTTTGCATGCATATAGGGCTTTTAATTTTCAAAGAAATTCCACATCTGTATGGTTTATATAAGCCTCAGGATAACTCAAGGGAGGCAGTAAGTATGGACATGCTTAGTTATCTTTTATAGAGGAGGAAATTGAGACCTAAGTGGTATTGTTGAATTGTGTGGTATTCATGGACAAAGAACTGCTGATTAGCAGTAGATGTTCTTCCCCTTGGCTCTGGCGATTCTCAGAGTGAGCTTGCTAGTACTCTCTGATCACTTGGATAGGGTCTTGCGGTCAAACAACTGCTCTTCTGATGGAACCTGGAAAAACTGATGAGTTCTCCATTCCTTAGGCGGCCTATCTGTCTTTATATATCTCAGCACATTTGCCACTAATTATATTTCTCTTTATAATCTAGGCTCTTCAGTTAAGTAACGTAATTGATCACTCTTGAAAAATATCACTAATTCCAAAATGGCCCAGAAGTATTTTGTCATGCTGTTTCCTTCTTCATTTCTCCACCCCTGGTGTTATAATTATTAAGATGTCACATGCATAAAAGAGAGAGAAAAAAACAGTATGCACAGCCTAGAAATGTAGTGCCTGCATGTGTTAAAGGAAAAGAGTTAAGAAATAAATTGGACATTTTCTCTTTTTTTAAGAGGAAAAGAGCAAAAAATAATTTCAAATATGAAATAACAAAAAGAGACGGAAATTCTTATTAGTTTGAAGCTTTCAAAGAATTGCACAATATCTGAAAAGAAGAGAAAATCAGGTGCAGCCCTTACTCTGCAAACTAATTACAGTCTTTTGGTTGTCTCTGTCATTGTCAAAAGATGGTGACAACTCTGCTAACAAACAGCAAGTCAGGATCATGCTGGATTGTGGGGGAAGGAGAGGGTTCATGTTGGAATTTCTTGAAGCCCAGAATACTCTGCTATAACTCTTCTTTCTGTTTCACTCAGAAAGACAACATCAAGGAAGAACCACTCTTGACAGAGTGGGGTGCAGGTAGAGTGAGACATGACTATCCCTATCCTGGGGGGCCGGGAAGAATGCAGAACAACACGGGAGGCTTATGGGTGCTGCTCTGTCATGTTGTTCCCACTCATTTGCATATGGTAGAGAAGGAAGAGGCAAGAATGAAAACCCTCAGGACCTTTCTGTTATTACTGTCTCCTTTTCTTCCCTTAGATCTTAATTTTTTTCTGCAAAATCTCTCTTCTGGATTTTTAAAAAATTTTTTTAGTTGTAGATGGACCCTTATGTTGTTTATTGATATGTGGTGCTGAGAATTGAACCTAGTACTTCACACATGGTAGCAAGTGCTCTCTACCACTGAGCCACAACCCCAGCCCTATCTCTTCTGGATTTTGATATCCTACTCTTGGAGATAATCTTTTTTTTTTATCCTATTTGGATTCTGAATGACTCCTGTATTTTGGATTTCCATCTTATCCCCAAGGTTTAGAAATTTTTCTGATATTATTTCACTGAAAGAGTTATACATGCCTTTAACTTGTATCGCACTGCCTTCCTAAATGTCAATAATCCTTGGATTTGGTCTCTTACTGTTGTCCCAGCTTTCTTGAATGTTCTAGTCAGAGTCTCTTATTGTCGTTATTACTGACTAAGTTTTGGGGATTATGATCCTTGTCTTTGAGGCCTGAAAATTTGTCTTCTGCATGGTCTAATCTATTAGCAATACTTTCCATTGAATTTTTAAATTTGATTTATTGATTGTTTTATATCCAGGTTATCTGTTTGGTTCTTATTCAGAATATCTACCTTTTTATCAAAATGATCCTTCACCTCCTATATTTTCTAAGTTCATTCCTTAGATTTTCCTTTAGTTCCTTGATCAATTTAATCAAAAACTTTTAAATTTTTTTTGACATTTTGTCTACTTCAACATCTGAGGTATCAGTTATTGGGGAAGCTAGATAGAATTTTAGAGGCATTTTATTTTGTTGCTTTCTCATGCTTCCTATATCTCCATGTTGAGATTCGCCCCTGTGCTGGAATCTTTCGCCCAATGTTGTCTGGAGGACTCTTCAGTAGGCTGCTTTTGCTTTATAGCTTGTCCCAAGCCAGGGGTCTATCTCTGTATCAGAGCATCCAGACAACATTTTCTCAGTGTTTTGATCAATCTCTTACACCTCTTTAAGGGGAGCTGATGATCACTTGTAACTGCAAATACATCTGCAGCAGGGAGTGCCCATCTGGTCTCCAGTCACATCAGTTTGCTGTGCTGTGTGTCAATCTGCTCTCTGCTCAATTTGCAGATCTGTCTGATGGTGAAGACTGAAGTTCTTGAGATCTTTATAATTTCTCTTTTTCTTTGTTTCCCCAGCACTCTGGGAGGGAGTTTCCCCTTCCTCAGCAATCAGTTATGTACCCAGTATTGTTGTACAATACTACTTTTCCCTCCAAACTCTAATTTTTCTAAAACCATCATTCCTGCGCTTCTGTTGATCACTGCTTCTCTGAGTTGAAATCCAGCTCTGCTCCCAGAAACTGAGCAAATGTTGATCCAGTTCAAGTGGGAAGCAGCGGCTATTACACATCTGATGTCTTTCTACCTAAATGTCTTATTACTTAGACAATGTCTTGATCTACATGAGCTATTAGGTCTAAGTGAGAACTGGGAAATCACACTTAAAGCAGCACTATGAACAGAACACAGCCAAAATAAAGATATAGGTAGAGTGTCTATATGTGTCAAGGCAATATACTATAGACTCCCTTTCAGCCTCCACTTAACTGCCCCAGCACAAATCAGGAATTTTCTTGTTATTCCCATTGTTATAGCTGAAAAATTGAGGCTCTGAGTGACTAAGTTCCTTGCCCAAGTTCTCAGAGCTGGGAAAGCAGAGCTAGGAATCCAGAGCTAATAAATGACAGATCTGGAGTTCAAACCCAAGTCTGTTTGATGGCAAAGCTTACAGCTTTCCATTGGACTTCTCTGTCCTCACTCCTCTGCACTGTTACCTTCCTGGTCCTTTCCCCCAGAGTCATGGAAAGAGCATGGCTCTACAGTCATACAGATTGGGGTTCCATCCTGGCTCTACCACTGGCACACTGAAGATCACTCATTTCTATCTTGATCTTAAGAACCAAGTTAAATAAAAGTCTTTAGTGCATTACAGTGAAAAGATAAGGGAATGGCATCGATTAACAGACTACTCCACCCTCATTCTTCCACCTCGTATCTGAAAGGCAGAGCCACTAACGGAAAGAACATGAAATTTTACATTAAAAAAAAAAAAAAAAAACTAGGCTTGAATTCCACTTATGCCACTCAGTAGCTACATGATTTAGAACTATTTTATTTTTAAAATTTGAAGCATCACAAAAAATATTTGAAGTATTCTATAAATATTTCATTTATACATAGACACATATGCCTGTGTATATAGACACAATGGATATGTGTGTGCCTATATTCTGCATGCCATGTTTGAGACAGAACCTGACTCTTCTGCATTCTGGGATGCTCTTCTTCCAAGTCCTGCCTGTCTTCATCCAAGTAGGAAAATGCCTTAGAAGCCTCAGGTAAGATCAAGAGATGGATCACCAGTTAATGCAAAAAAAAAAAAAAAAAGAGCTAAATTGCTCTTCATGTTCCTCTGGCTTCTGGGTGGGGGCAGAGGAGGAAGAAGTCTTTAATCTTCCGAGCTGTGCCATAATAGGCAGCCTGGAGGAGCTCTCTGACTTGGAGCATGTCGTGTGATCTTTCAGGATAAAAAGTCCTGTCAGAATACAAGCAGGGATGATTTGGTAGTCCAGAATGGAGCTGAGCAAGGGGTATGCCCAACAGGGCTGGGACAGCCAGGTCAAGTCCTTCCCCTTGCTATTAATTTCTATGTCTATTCAATATTCTGAAATTTGGAAAGCCTGTAATCTTCCAGAAAGACTATTCAGCTGCTGGAGGAGAGTTAGCATCCCAGGCGTGAGGGTGGGAAGGAGAAGCTGTGCTCTGGAACTCAGGATCTTCCTCTTCCTCCTCCTGTTCCTTCTCCTCCCTCTGCTGTTTGCTTCTCTTCTTGCTGTCAGTTGCTTAAGGAGAGGTGTATTGGCCGAATGTGTCAAGTCACCAGGGAAGGACAGGAAAGGCTAAAAGATGGGGGAGGCAGGAGGAAGCCTGAGATCTCCCAGCCTCATCAGCCTTTCCTGGTCTTGGGC
This sequence comes from Xerus rutilus, assembly GCA_028644305.1. Taxonomy (NCBI): domain Eukaryota; kingdom Metazoa; phylum Chordata; class Mammalia; order Rodentia; family Sciuridae; genus Xerus; species Xerus rutilus. The sequence goes on along the minus strand of CM053410.1, from coordinate 56,903,421 downwards.
TAAGGTCTGGGACTTGCTGGGCTTGTGACAGCATTACAGGCCCAGAGCTCAGGTGGCAGCTGTCCATGACAGACCAGACTTTTGAACATTTCATCAGAGCCTTCCTTGTCTCACAGCCCCCACCCTGAAGCTAACACCCCTTTGTCTCCAGCTGGTTCTTGGCCCCCTGTTGTTCTCATTTGTGATTTTATTTTCCCCAAGTGAGGGGAGGAGCTGCTCGGAGCTGGGCTCTTGTCCAACTAGTCCTGCACGATCTCTCTCTTCCTGGGCCTCTGCTCCTCTTCGGAGGCCTCTCTCTGGGTCTGCCTTCCCTCTCTCCATCTGTGCTGCACGCCCGCTGCGTGGGGCCTGCAGAGCTGGAGCTGGCCAGGCAGGGCAGCCAGCAAGCCAGCAAAGCCTCCGCAGCAGCGAGCTGGGAATCCACACTGCCTGAGTTTCTCTGCCAGTCCATGTCAAAAAGACAAAACACCTAGAGAGGTTTACAAACATTCAAGAGAAGAAACCACGTATGCACAGCAAGAAAGAGCTTTGTCCAGCTAGCACTTTTACCAGCAATAAATCTGCTTTAAAAATGTATAAGGGAATAACGAAAAAAAATTGGGCAAATTGCTCTGGTGGAAACCCATTTCTCCCATGCTCAGCCATTTCCCTGCATCAGCTCTTCGCCCTCCCACGGAGAGCCGCCAGCCATGTAAGACAACAGTGTGAACAAAACTCATCCCAGGCCCAAACCCACGTCTCCTGCAGGGCACAGACGGCTGTAGGCCTGGCTGGCAGATTGGCTAATGTGGCCGGCAGGGTCCACTGGGTTTCGGGCTTTGTGCTGACTCTCGCAAATGTGTTTCAGCTGGGAAAATCCTCAGCCCTGTCTGCCTCCACTTTGAGCCTACAGAGGATACTGTGACAGATAAACCCCAAGTGTCTCTTTCTCCCTGATCCTGAGGATAGTGGAGGGTCCACAGTGAATAGCCAGGCTGCCAGGAAATGTCTACTGATCCACCAGGAACAGAGCCTGGCATGTTCTTTCTGCCACTGGATGCAGAAAGGTTAAAAGAGTCTACTTTTAAAACTCTCCCTGCCTTGTCCTCCTGATGTCTTATCACTAGTTATGCAATCATGGCATTTCAGGTCCTTATAAAATGAAGGAGACATACAATGGGCAATGCTTGTCACTTGTCTCTGAATGCAAAGCCCCAGTGCTAATTTCCCTAGGCAGGGGTCCTGCTCATCTGCTGCATGGGTAGCCATTTCCCCATTTCCTTTGTGATCACTTGGATGTCTCTAAGAAGTCCAAGAAAGCCTCCAGAGCAGAATCAGCATCTAAGCTTCCTCATACATCCCTTTGGGGATCAGGGCCTGCCACCATCTGTGAGAAATTCTTGCTGATTGTTTTGGAAGTTTGAGTCTCAGTGACCATGCTTGGTCCTGGCCTTGATCTCAAGGCCACGCAAGCACACAGCAGCCTGGAGGCCAATGTGTGACCCCAAAGTGAGTAATTATGTCCTCACCAATAAATACACAATCACTGGAACAATTAGTGCTCACCTCTTTGGAATGTGCATCTCACCTTACGACAGTCTTGCTTTCCCACTTTGTCAATACATTGACAGGTTATAAATAAGTGGTTTTACCAGGTGAGATGTGAGCTATCTTGAACTAACCATGCGTGACTAGAATACACCATCCTTTGCCTCCCAGGAGGTTGTTTGCATTCTGATGCAAAATGATGCTCCATTTCTCAACCTCACAGGATCCTCAGAGTAATAGGGACCACCAATATTGGGAAATACATATTTGGTCTTCAGGACCCTCCTCTTTTCCTAACCCACAGCTCCTAATACCCTCAGAATGTCTACAGTGATGAGTGTCATTTTGTGTGCTACTGAGTGACACACATGGTTGGCAGACCCTAGGTCACTTTAGGACAAAGACTGTTCATCAGAAAAACCAAGGTTTGATTAGAGGTTATAAATTCCAAACCCAACCCTCAACCACCAGGGAGGGGAGAGGGGCTGAAAGTTAAGCTTATTTCCAGTGGACAATGATGTAACCAATCATTCCTAATGCATGAAGATTCCTTCATAAGGGGGGAAAGGTAGGATCTGGGGTGCTTCTTAAGTGCTGAGCATACAGAGATACCTGGAGGGTAGCACCCTGTGGAGGGGGCATGGAAGCTCCCTCCTCCTTCCCACCTGTCTCCTCCTAGCATCTCTTCCATCTGGCCGTTCACCTGTATCCTTTGTAATATTCTTTATGATAAACTGGTAGATACAAGCAATGCATTTCCCTAAGTCTCATGAGACTGCAGCAAATTAGTGGAATCTGAGTAGTCTTTAAATCCAATTTGTAGCCAGTGGATAGAAATTTAGGACATGATACTGTGACTAATGTCTAAAGAGAAAGGAAGTCTGTGGATCTGAGCCCTTGTGGGGAAAGGGGAGTGCCCTTTACTTATTTCTCCTCAGTTCTTAAATGGGCTCTTTGGCTCCACACCTAATTAATGTGATGGTGATTAACCAGAGAAAAACATACACATTTTATTAAATTTACATGCACATGAGCATCTTCACATGAAAGTGACATCTGAAGAATTTCCCAAAGCACACTGCTTTTATACTTTTTAAACACAGTAAAAGTTTGTGAAGGGATGACAGGGCAGATGGATCCATGGGCTGAGGGGTTGATTCTGGTGATGCTACTGAGAGATATATGGGGAGGGAATGGTGGAAGACAAGGGTTACTTCAGAGTGTTTATTCAGGTTCATTGTCATCCCAGTTACCAGTCTCTGGTAATCTGGGCTATTTTCTTATCTTAGTAGGTGAAGGACATCTCTCCTGAAAAAAATCTACCTGGCCTGCTGTATGTAAGAAAGACAGGGCAAAATGGCCCTTCCAGAAGCTATAGCTCCTGGATTTCAGTTTTGAATAATTAATACACCATTTCAGCATATTTTGAGAGGCACATCTTAACTTCTTCCCCCTCCACCTGTATAATCTGATGCTTTCTCCAGGTAGTGTCAGAACTGAATTGAATTATTGGACACCCAGCTGGCGTCTGCTACAGAGCGGGTTGGTTCATGCTGGGGGCTGGGGGGACACATCTTGGTGAGTGGAAGTGAAGTAAGCTTTAGGAGAGTAGGGGGGAAACATTATGGTTTTTCCTATAATTCATAGACCTATTTGTGGGCTAAGGATGTGCCCTTTGGTGACTCTAAACAAGGAAAATGAATAAGGAAAAGAAGCAGATAAAAGAAGAAAATGATGAGGAAATTATATGGGAGCCAGTAATGGTTCTGCAGGAAGGAAAGGGATATTAGAGTAGGTAAAGAAAGAAGTGGCAAGAGACCAAAAGACGGATGTAACAAGGTGCAGTAAAGGACAACATGCTACTTTAAGTGGTCCCTCTTTGTGGCACTTGTTGCCCACTCATTAAATAAATACAAATAGATTGAACTTCAATTATAGTAAGGCCCTCTTGAAATCCTTAGGGGTGAAATATGGAGCTGAAAAAGACACAGGGTTTCTGCTTTCAAGTTGTATACAGTTGCACTGGGACTAAATTATAGCACGAATACTGATAATGTAAACTGGACATTACAGTGATAATGACTTGGCCAGGGTGAGAAGTTTCATGGAGAAGCTAGAATGTGAATGCCCTCTAAGCTGAATGTGTGCATCCCTTCCTGACACCAAGAAATTTTTCATTCCTAGGGATTCATGGTAACACATGATCCTTGACCTCAGAGGATGTTGTGATACCAAATGAAAGATGAGTTGATAACAAAATGTAAAACTGCTCTCAGAGCTTCTAGGTGCAGTGTGCCTCGTGATGGGGCCACAATCATGCATCTCATTCATTCCCACAGGGTGTTCAACATCTATTTCGGGCCTCTTCCTCAGCTGTTCTGTGTTGAAATATCTCCTTTCCCATGAAAAGCCATAGATGACGTCCATGGCTGTGTTGGTCTCTGCGCTAAATCCTATTGCTCCCTGGGTTATGCCTCAGAGCTTCCCAGCTGGGCACACAGACAGGGTATTAGCAAATGCTGAAGGACTATTCATTACTGACAATGCACATGTCACATCATTAAGTGAGGAAACAGAAAAAGGCACAGCCCAAGTCACTGAGGAGTTAATACAACTAAAGGACCCAGCACAGATTAAGTAAATCCCATCAGATGTGGCTCTGGGACCAAGTCCCAGGCCTGTCACTTCTTAGCTGTGTTGTCTTAGGCAAGTCAATTTATGTCCTAGGAAACCAACTCCTTTTGTACAATAACAAAGCTGATGGATTCCATTAGTTCTCAGTGTGGAGATCTCCAAGCCTGTTATAATACAGAGGAATTGGCCCTCTCCCGAACTAACCAGAACCACAGGATATGAATGGGGATTTCTATATTTATAACAGGACCACTGACTAAACCTAACAATGAGTGGCATCTGTGAGCCACTGAATCAATGTTCATGCTGTAAAATGCTCCCGCCTGTTACAGTGAGGGCGCTAAAATTTCCAGATGGTCGTATGGAAAAATGGTGATCTCGCCCTTCTGAAAGGCAGCACATAATGATGACAGGGGATCTTGCACTTGTTAACTTGGTCATTTCATGACCTTCTTGGAGGAGGAGTTGGGAGGTGGGGCAGGACCAGAACTTGCACCAGGATTTCTTTGTCCAGCTTGGCTGCAAAGCCACCTATGACCTGGATTGAATGTCAGCGCATCAGGCCACCCAATTAGTCTCCACTGGCCCCATAAACTCTGGGCTGACAAGTCTCAGGTGAAAGGTTTCTGAGAATGAGAACGGAAAAAAATTTTCTTTGCTCCTGCAAGGAATTCTCCATCCCCGGGATGATATTCCTTCCCAAGAAACACAAATTACTAGCTACCACTAATGACCTCCAGACCAATTCAAACCCATTTCCCCTTGAAATTAACCTTCTATTCTGAATCTAAACAATGTCTAATTAGCCTCAAACATTGGTGAGCTAACTTGAAGAGAAGTCAGTAGGAAATTAAAACAAGGGGATAGCTTTACCCATGAAAAGAGGGAAAAAGAAGAAATAGCAAAATACCATCTTCCAATTATCTTCCTCCTAACCTCCGCCCCTGAATTCTTTATCTTAAATCTTCATCTGTCTTCCTTTCTACAAACCTTGTAAAGGAGACCGTTTTTCAGACAAATATTTTCCCCATCTCATTTGACACTGAGAAGGCAGGGAAAATATTGCCCATCATGATAAATATCAGTATAATATTCCAATTTTCCAGCATTTGACAGCAATCAAGGGAAGAGTAATGTGTTCCCTCTGTGACTAAATCATTTAGAGACCAAGGTATTCTGTCTCATTCTCATTAGGAAAAAAAATATTCCAATAATCTCATTATCCCAGTGTGAATAACAGTAAAAGGCACCAAGACTAATGACTTCCTCCTCGCTTGCCTCCACGGATGCCAGCCAGGCTGTGCTTTTATGGGATCTGCTTTGGTAATAGGGTTTCCTTCAGCAGTGACCCAGCAGCACCTGCCACACTGGAAGCCCTGCTTAACACATACTGCTTTGTCTGAAGCCAGGTTTACACACACTCTTGGACTCCAAAGATTCTTTTTATAAAGTTAAAAAAAAAAAAAAAACTAACTCCAATGGAACAAGAATGTGTCATGGCATGTTAAACTTTATGGAAATTCTTCTGGAGAATAACATAATTTCATGGTACATTACTCTGAAATGACCTAGTACTTGAACAATTAATTTTTAAGGTGTAGCATTGACTTCCCCTTGCTATATTTAACCCGGATCTGAAATTGTCAACAATGCCAAGAGTGGGACAATAAGTTGGAAAAAGAACATTATTCTCCATCTACTGTGTTTTCTTTTATCACAAATAACGTTCCCCTCTTTGGTTCAAACTGAAAAGAGAAATAAAGAGTTACTTTAATTAGGGACACTTCACAGGGAGCACAGTCCAGCAAGGAAACAGCACAGTCCTGGAGAAATAAACTCTACTTCTTACCACTGCCACTAATTTCCTGCATAACCTTGGACAAACTTCTTTTCCTCTCTGGGTCTAAGGTGGGGAAAAGAGGGATTTGACTTATTAGGCACTTAAAAGGAATTCCATCATGGTAAATGAATAGATTTATAATATGTCCTCTGACCTCCTTAAAATAAAAGCACAGGATTTCTCCTAATTTTTTCCCTGTCCTTTCTCTTCTATTTTTCTTTATACCCACTTGCTTTGTCTACCCTTCCCCCTCTGCACAGATAAGTGGAGAATTTGTATAAAAGAGCACCTTCTCATGGCTCGCATGAGACACTTTAAATCCATAGGAAACGGCCATAGAATGGTTAAGTTGGAAGGAATCTTACAAAACATCCATAAGGATTCTTTCCATTTTGGGAAAAATAAAAGACTCAAAAAGAAAAGATTTTTCCCAAGGTCACAGAGTTGCTTATTGGTAGAACCACCCATTCTTGGCCAGCCACTCTTCCCTCCACATCAAGCTGTGCCCCCACCATTACGCTCATGAAAGCTACGCTAGACGTAATGTACACAAGCATGAGAATAAAAGGACTTTAGAACTGTGAAAGCTTTATGAGTCACTGAGACTATCCTGCTGGGTGGGTGACCACCTGTCCAGGTTTACCTGGGACTGAGGGGGTATTAGACACACAGAACTCAAAACCGTTAGGAGAGCCCTGGGCAAACAGCAATGAGGTGGTCATCCCAATCCACGCCCAAGGGATGCTTAAATTTATTCTCCAACACTCAGCATCCTAACATGAATCTCTTCAGCACAAGAGCATTTATGACATTCTCATTTACTAAATTGCATTGCTGGAACTGTCCAATATAACTATGGGCCTTTATTCTGTCCTTTGGAGTCACACTGAACAATACAGATGGATAGGTCTGTCGAAACTGACTAGACCACAGCCATTCTAAGATGAGTCCTCTCTCCCAGTGGAGAATTTCATGGAGTTAAATGCTGTTCAGACATAGAAAAGCATTTTTAAAATACTTTTTCTCTCTCTTAGACTTAGAGAATGATCTCTCTTCTTGGTTACTTATAGAAAGCATTAAGTGACTGCAGAGCAAGGTTTGGCTTTGCTTTGCTTTTTACTTATCTGCGATCTCAGTGTCCCAGATCTCATTTTAGGACAGAGTACCTTTTAGGAACTGGCCCCAGGGTGATCAGATAGCACAGGGAAAGATTTCTGAGGCTACAGAATGACTAGAACTGTGGCTTTTTGTACAAGCTTTCTGGGACCCAGATGACATTTCCAGCCACATATAACTGATAAACCAGCGACTTCTAGATAGAAATAATGTTCCTTAGCACTCCAGTTGGATGAGAGACTACTCCAACTTCAGCATCTATTCCCTTGGAAACTGTGTTGACTGACCATTAGATCTAGTCAAGGGGTTGATAATTATCTTCTTCCCATAGGACAATGGGTGACTTTCCAGGGCATGAAGGTAAAAAACCAAGTATACACACATACACACAATTCCAGGAAGGCCTTCTCTCCTTCCAATCCTCAACTTTCCCCTCATCGTGCTCACTTTTGCTGGGAAAAGTGTCTTTCGGCTGCTCTTTTTCTTTTTTTATTTTTTTTATTTGTTTTAGTTATACATGACAGTAGAATGCATTTATGCACTTTGATATATCATACATAAACGGGGTATAATTTCTCATTTTTCTGATTGTACATGTTGTAGAATCACGTTGGTCATGCCGTCACATTCGTACATAAGGTAACAGTGTCTGCTTCATTCTACTATCCTTCCTACCCCCGCATGCCCTCCCCTCCCTCCACTCCCCTCTACTACACTGAAGTAATTTTATTCTGCTGCCCAAAGCTTCCCCATTCTCTGACTGGCTATTCTTTCTTCTAAATGCCATACATTCCAAGTTAGCATCACCATCAATAAGTAAATAAATAATTTAATTAAAAGGGAAAAAAATCAGTCTGTGATTCTGTGATGGTGTTCAAAAGAAAGCAATTTAATTATCTGATTAAAGAAATTTATACTAGGGTGATAATATAAGTTTTAACTTTCCTAAGTGTTTTCCGTCCTAAATGAGGAGCTCATTAACTAATGTTAAAAGTGTATAAAGAGAAGAGGAGCTTTAGGAAACCCTGCCTGCTCTGGCTCACTGTTCTCGCTTTTATATTGTCCCACTTGTTGACTTCCCATTTTTATACTGAACTGGAATACAGGCACATATAAAACTGGCAGCTTTATATGTTTAAGACAAAACAGCTGCTTGTCTTAAAAAAAAATCATTGTCCCTTATGCCCAGTTACCTTGTAGGTGAACCCTCAATTTGTATGGTTAAAGTTTTTTTGCAATTATATTTAGATTATATACATATACATACATACATACATAAAAGTTAAAAATTAAACATAACATATATACATACACATTTTTTGCAGTAATACCACAAAATGTTGATTTTCTCGGGGAAATACATCAGGAAGTCCTATTTATCCTATTATTGATGTTGACTTTTATCTTTTGATTAAAATGAAATTTACTGGGTATCTCCACTGCAAAGTTAATTAGTATGTATTTTGTGCTTAATTAACAAGTAATGTGCGGGGAGATACTTTGACAGTATGTATCTTGTTCCTATTCCAATTTTAACTTAATAGTTTTAATATCCATTGATGATTCTTGCCTGAGTCATTTAATATTGTGGTGGCTGAGAAATAAAATGGTAGTTTTTTTTTTCTTGTTGGTACTGGGGATTGAACTCAGGAGCACTAAATCACTGAGTCATATCTCAGCACTTTTTATATTTTATTTTGAGACAGGGTCTTGCTAAGTTGCTTAGAGACTTGCTAAATTGACAAGGCTGGCTTTGAACTCACGATTCTCCTGCCTCAGCCTTCCACACTGCTGGGATTACAGGTGTGAGCCACCACACTCAGCCAAATGGTGATTTTCTAATCCTATAATTACTTCAACATTTATTAGTTGGCATGCTACTCTAAGATAGAATTTTCCTTTCTCTACCATTTATCCCTTCATTTATATTAGTATGGAATTATGGATTCTTATTTTATTTAATGGGTCAGAACCCACTTTTTATTTTTATGTTTAAATTGCCCCATATTTGGCCAGTAGAATTTAGTCTTGTATCTGTCTTTCATGTCCAGATCAATATTTGTCCTCTTTCTTATGTTCCAACACAATAAGATGTTACAGACTAATCTTGTACTTTCCAAGATCCAACTTTCGTATCAAATATTTCTTTAAAACTTTCTGGTTTCTTTTAGTGTATAGTAGCATTTAGGAAACAAAGTCTAGGTGTAGCCATTGCTCCAGTTATGTCACTGAGTAGGCAAAGCTAGGAAATGACTCCATACACACACACATGTATTTTTTTTCTATATCTGTATTCATATGTATATTTTTAGATAGGTACATAGGTAGGTAGGTGGATAGACAGACACAAAACCATGATGAAACCATAGTATTTATTGTAGCCTTCCCTCTTTTCATGTTTGTACCTCTTCTTTAGCAGTGAGAAACTGGATGCAACTATACTTAAAATATTTACTTATTTGTTCACTGTTACCATTTAAGTATTAGGTGTCACCCAAAAGCTCATGTGTGAGACAATGCAAGAACATCCATAGGTGAAATGATTTCATAGGATTAACCTATGAAACAGTCATAGGCAAGTAGATTGGGGGCATGCCTTTGGGGTACATATTTTGTATATATTTAAATATTTTTATGTAGTTGTATATATTTATATATTTTGTATATATATTTTTATGTATTTTTGTATCTGGCAAACGAAGTCTCTTTCTCTCTCTGCTTCCTGATGTGATGTCCTGGGCTGCTTGCCTCTGCCACACTCTTCTGCCATGATGTTCTGCCTCACTTTGAGCCCCAAGGAATGAAACCAGCTGTCTATGGACTGAGACCTCTGAAACCACAAGCCTCTAAAACCATTAGCCTCCTCTAAAATTGTTCTTGTAAGGTCCTTTGGTCACAGCAGCAAAACAACTGACTAAAATATTCACTCTCCTTTCATTTAACCAATCACAGATTCTCTCTTATATATAGACTATAGCCAAATTGGTCCTGACCTTCCAAATTGCCTTTGTGGCCATATGTTAGGCTTACCACCCTGATTGAATTCTTGGCTGTAATCTCATAAGACACACTAAACAGCTGGTCAGTTCCTCACACAAACACTAAATTGCTGTCACTTTTGTGTTAACAATGAACAATCTTTCAGGGAAACTTAAATGTAAAGATGTTTTATATTTACTCGAGTTTTGTTCTATGTGGTGCTCTTCATGTCTTTTTGAAAATCAGGTTTCCCTGTGATAGCAAGTAATATCTTACACCATTTCTGTAGTTCAAGTTTGCAAGAGAAGAATTATCTCTGTTCTTACCTGTATTATTTTCAAAAAAGAGAAAAGACAATTTTATTCAGTATAGAATTCTAGGTTGAAATTGCGGGGGGCGGGGGCTCTTTTCTTTTGCGGGATTTAGAAGATTTTGTTCCATTGTCTTCTCCCTTCATTATTTCTGATAAGAAGTCAGCCATCACTCTGTGTTTGCACAGGGCATGTTGTACCATGTTGATTTGGCTGCTTTTAAGGTTTTAATTTTATATATGGTATTCATCAGTTCAATTATTAGGCATTGTGTCATTTTATTTTTTTCTATTAGGGTTTTTCTGAACTTTTAGGATCCGTGAATTGATAACTTTCATCAATTTTGGAAAATTCTAGGCCATTACTTATTTTAAATATTCCTTTTGCTCTGTTATCTTTTTCTCCTCTCCTTTTAAGACTCCAAGTGTATCTATCCTTCACCTGTTGATATTGTTCTACAGGTCTCAGACACTGTATATGGTTAGTTCTTTCTCCATTTTGTTATTTTTAATTTTTAACTTGGATAATTTTCTTGATCAATATTCCAATTCATTGAAAATTTCTTCTGTTTCCAGACTGCTATTCAGGTCAATGAATGGCTTCTTTATTTCTCTTGCTGTATCTCTAATTTCTAACATTTCTATGTGGTTCCCTTTTTACACTTCTCATTTGTCTGCTAAAATATTTAACGTATTTATAATAGTTCACTTAAAGCCCTTGTCTGTTAATTCCAATATCTGAACCATCTGTGGATCTCCTATTTTATTTAATAGAGCTCACATTTTTTAGCTCTTTCCTATGTTTTATAATTTTTATTATATGTTAAGCATTAGATGTAAAAAGACAATAAAAACTAAAGTTAATGAGATTTATTCACAAGAAAAGACATACCTTTTCTATGCAAGACTGATAAGAGTTTGGGGATGGAGTGAATATATTCTGCACTTGAGCTGGATCTGAGATTTGGAGAAGCTTTAGTTTTACTCATGATACTAATAATTCCAATAATTCTGGTGGTGAAATTAGGTCTTTTCCTTTAGCAGAGTTCAGAATCTGTGTACTTATCATAATCTATAGATGTCAGTAAGCACTATCTTTCCAAATGACAGAATCTCTCTCTCCTTCACAGTCTGACTAACAGCTTTTGTGGTCACTGGAGAGTTTTGGGGTTTTGTTCATTTTTGGTTTTGTTTTCTCTAACTCTGCTGTTGTTTTCCAGTGTCCTGGAAGAATTATCCATTCTGCAGTCCTGTCCTCAGCTTTCACTGGACCTCTCTACTGAAAGTGGCAAGAGTCCATTGCAAAGCAAGGATATTTGTCACTTCTAAGTCCCTGTGCCCAGCTAAGCCCTGATCTGCTAAGAGGGGAATCTCTGTCAGTTCTTCTGCCTTACCCTCAGCTTCTAGAATACTGCCCTGATGACTTCAGTTAAGGCCCATGGGCTCATGTTGGTGAGTGTGTGTACAAACTGCTTCTATCACTGAGATTCTTCAAAACTCTGGCCTGTCATATCAGGCCATATGCAGCCATGGAAAGTTCTTTAAGAGTTATACTAGCTTCTCATTATATTGGGTTTATTCTTTTTTCCAACATGCCTCCAGCAATTAATTCATTTGTGAGATTCTTCTCTCCTAGAAAGGACTCATTTTTTTTCCAGGTTTAGTTCATTTAGTTTACATAGAAACCTCAAATCTCTGATTTATTTGAAAAATAAACAAAAGCATTATCATTTCATAGGTTACCCAGTTTGTCCTCATTGTTAGGATGGAAATAATTGTCTCCTTTACCAGCCCTATTTTTGATAACTTTTACCTCCCTTGGTTTCTACAGCTCTGATCTCATCATCTTCTCTGGTTCTTAGGTCTTTCTTTTTGTTTATTAAATCTTCTTCATATTAAACCTTGAAAGTTTACAACTTGTGAGATGCATATTTATTATTTGGATAAATATTGAAATTGGATATTTCACTGTCCATTCATACTTTTTTCATTGGATAATGTCTTTCTCATGTTCCTGGATAAAAAGTTTGGCAGTTTCTTGGGAAATAAATAGAACCAAAGGATGATGAAAGTCATAGAGTCTCAATTTGTAAATTTCTTTATTCTCCATTTTTAAAAGGGGGAAAAAGCATTTTAATAGGATAATAGTATACAAGTTGTTTTCTGGTGTTTTTTACTGTAAAGCTTTTCTACAAATCAAAATAAAAAGGCAATTATATATATGACAGTGATCAGAGACTACAGTGCAGACATTTCATCTAACATTTGGCTGCCAAATTTTAATATAACAGAGTATGACAATATTTATTGCACAGTTATGATTTAAAGCAGAAGTGAAAAGAGAAAGACATATATTCCATGTCCATACACTTTCTCAGCAATATCTGGGTTGAGATGAGTCTGTAGGAAGTATATGCTCTTAAATCAGCAGGAAAACATTTGTATTGATGGCTGTTATATTTGCTTTTTTTTTTTTTTTTCAAAATACCACCATGAATTTCAATGCAATATCCTTATGAGTATGCCAATACATTATTAACATTTAATAGTATGGCTGTACACATATATAGTCCATTAATTAAATAGGAGAAATTAAAAATATACTTTCAAGTTAAAAAAATTTTACAAGAAAAGTGCATTCAAAAATCCAAAAGGTATACAAAAATGAAATTTTTTAAAAATTTTAAAATACATAACTGAACTTCCATAGAAATATGCCTGAAAATATGGATCAGTGACAGTCCACACTTGTGATGACTGGGTAGGAAGACATTCCCCAGTGAGAGCACCTCGCTAACTCCCATACATGGAGAAGAATTTTTGAATATAAAATGTAACAATCTATCATAAATTTGTTAAGTCACCATGTTTATTACACTTAGGGCTAATGTACTATCAATTTGGAAATGTCCTAATTCAATACATTAACTCAACCTTCATTTAAAGTTATAATTCCTCCAAGGTTTAAGACTCCTTTTTTATCCTTACATCCCAAAAATGGCATAACTGAAAGATTTTGACTATCTTCAAGACAGGAAATGTAGTTCATTTCTTCTCTCTCTCTCTCTCTCTCTCTCTCTTTTACTGCCTCCAAATTGCCATTTTAAGACCCACCATGGTTGAATTGGGGCAGGAAGAAAGAGAGAAGAAGAATGCAAGTTATCTCCTGACAGGCCATAAGTTAGTTCTGTTATCCCAGAATTTAAAGCTGATTCTTCCTCTCACAAGCAAATTAGCGGGCTTTTTTGGAACCTCCAACTAGGACACTCTGGCATACGGTTTTGCTTTAGTTTGAATCTGGAATGTTTCCCAAGGGCCCATGTATTAAGGGCTTAGTCCCCAGCTTGGCACTATTGAGAAGTGGAACTTTAAGAAGTACGGCCTTGTGGGAGATCTTTATGTCATTCGGGATGTATACTCAAAGCAGATTGTGGGACCCCCACATCCCTTCCTCTTTCTCTCTCTTGCTGCTTACCACAAGGTGAACAGTTGGGCTCCACCACACACTCTCACCATGATGTCATACCATAGGCTTAAAGCAATGGGCCCAACTGATCATGGACCGAATCTTCCAAAACTGTGAGCCAAAATAAACCTTTTCTCTTTATAAGTTGATTATCATAGGTATTGGTGTCAATAAAGGGAAGATGACAAATCCAGGTTTCTTGGTCAAGATAACGTTTTAGACAATGCCATGCAGAAGTTCTCAACATGAGTTCCATATCCCTTATCCAGAACCATGGACCTTGGACAGTCAGAAGGGAATGCATGGTCAGAAGGGAATGCAGTTTTCCCCCACACTGCTTCCACAGGCCAGTTCAGCTGGCCTCTCTCGCTTTATGATTCCTCAGGCATGTGTTGGCAACCAGTCGATTGTTCTCCCACTCTAAGTACAAGGTTTCCATATCAAGCTCTTCAAGCAATCTCCTTTGAAGCTCCTCCCGTGAGACTCATATGAGAAATAACATAAATCACAAAACCAATTTTTCCCAAAGAACTCTTCATCATAATTTTTTCTATCAATCTCTACAGATCCTTTCATATTTTCCTTATTGACATGAGAGCTAGCAAAATATTCTCAGACATTTACTTTTAAATTTCTGCTCAGTGGTCTATCTGCTACCTTACATGTAATTTTTTTATATCTATTGTATCTTGATGTTTCAGTGAAAATTTTTAACTTAGCATGTTATTTCATCTTCTTTTCCCTGCCCATTAAATATTGGTATTCCACAGGTTTCTGTCCTTGAGTCAATTATTTCTTCACTGGAAATGTTTGCTTTCTCTGAGCTTTTTTCCACTCTCATGGCAACAATTATGTACATGCAAATTGCTTCCAAATCCTTATGTCCAGTTCCATTCCCTCACCTGAGTCCCTGACTTCTAATTGCAACTACTCACTGAATAATAACCCTCTGGAGGTCCACCGAACTTTGAATTTAACAAGTCCCAAGCAAGTTTACAATTTTCTTCACTCTCTCTTTCTAACTTGCACAACATATGCCTTTAGTTCTGCTTTTATAACTTCGTGGAACATCCTTGCCTTCCCCCTCACATTTCACTTCCTACTGTGTCTTAAGAAACCTACTCATATTCTAGCTTAGGTGGCAACTTACCATTTCTCACACCAAGAAAATTGATTTCCCCTCTCTTTGGATCACTCAGATTTCCCTTCCATCCACTCCTTTATTGCCTCCTATATATTCACACAAGCACTTGTCTGGGTCTTTCTCATCTGGGAGATCCTCAAAGGCAAGGACTACATCACACTCATCTCTGTACTCCCTAGCACCCAGAAAAGTCCTGGTACATAGTCGGGTCTTACTATATATCTGTTATATGTTAATTTGGGTGTATGTACATTATATCATTTGATTCTTATGACATAACAAGACAAAGTTATTATTATCCCCAAATTCCAGATAAGATAATTGCAGTTAAGATACGTTAAGGTGGGGCCTGCCCCAGTTCCTCTCCAGAGTTCCTGTGGGCCAACAGGAGCCACAGAGGGCCCTGATCTGCCCTCAGGAACCTCCACGGTTGTCCAGCCAAAAGGAGACCAGGGACTGCTACCTCTAGCCACTGGGGAGCCCAAATTCAGGGCAAGAGTCATTCCAGAGATACCAGCGCTAGCCAACCCCACCCAAGGGTGGCCTGGGTCCACCTCAGTTCCGCTTCAGAGTTCCTGTGGAACAACAGGAGCCCCAGAGGGCCCAGATCTGCCCTCAGGAAATTCCACGGGTGTCCAGCCAATGGGAGACCTGGGACTGCTAGCCACTAGCCACTGGGGAGCCCAAATTCAGGGTAAGAGTTGCTCCAGAGACCCCAGTGGAGGCAGCCCTGCCCAAGAGCAGCCTGGGCCCACCTCAGTTCCGCTCCAGAGTTCCTGTGGACTGGTAGGAGCCACAGAGGGCCCAGATCCACCCTCAGGAAACTCCACAGGTATCCAGCCAATGGGAGACCAGGGGCTGCTAGCCGCTAGCCACAGAGGATGGCAACCCAGGGTAAGAGTGGCCTGCAGAGATCCCAGCGTGAAGAGGCCCAACCAAGTGTGCACTGGGCCCGCCTCAGTTCCGCTCCAGAGTTCCTGTGGTCAGGCGAGACAGAAGGCCTAAAATTGCCCTTAGGGAATGCCAGAGGTGCCCAGTTGAAGGCAGACCAGAGCCTGCTAGCTTCCAGCCCCAGGGGAGCTCACATTCACTGTAAGGGTCGCACACAGACTCTCCTGCTTGTGACCCTGCCTAAGTGAGATGTAGGCCCACCTCCAGTTCCACTCCAGAGTTCCTGCTCACCAGCAGGAGTGCAAGAGAGGGGCAAAACAGCCCTCAGGGGCCACCTCAGGAGCCCAGCCAAGGCCACTCCCACTGCCCTCTAGAGGTACATCCACTACTTCCGCCACCAACTTTAGTGGCAGTAGTGCCCATCTGGGGACACCGGGGGAACAAAAGTAGCTCCAAGGTGAGACACAGGTAATCTGGAGTGTCAATACAAGATTATAGGATAGAAGCCACAATACCTCAGATTAGTATTTCAAGAAAGGAAGATACACAATCAACATGAAAAAACAAGGGAAGAAAGTTCCCCAAATAAATCTGGATAGCACTGTAACAGAATCCATTGATAGCACAGTTGTTGAAATGTCAGAGAAAGAATTCAGAATGTACATAATTAAAATGATCAGCGAACTAAAGAATGACA
>CM053410.1:56864639-56886317 GCA_028644305.1 Xerus rutilus | reverse complement strand
AGCTGAATACAAACTTCACAGAAGAAGATATACAATCCATCAACAGACATATGAAAAAATGTTCAACATCTCTAGCAATCAGAAATGCAAATCAAAACTACCCTAAGATTTCATCTCACTCCAATCAGAATGGCAATTATCAAGAATACAAACAACAGTAAGTGTTGGCGAGGTTGTGGGAAAAAAGGCATGCTCATACATTGCTGGTGGAACTGCAAATTGGTACAACCAATCTGGAAAGCAGTATGGAGATTCCTTAGAAAACTTGGAATGGAACCACCATTTGAGCCTGCTATCCTACTCCTCGGTTCTATACCCAGAAGACTTAAAATCAGCGTACTACAGTGCTGCAGCCATTTCAATGTTTATAGCAGCTCAATTCACAATAGCTAAACTGTGGAACCAACCTAGATGCCCTTCGATAGATGACTGTATAAAGAAACTGTGGTATAGATACACAATGGAATATTACTCAGCAATAAAAGAGAATAAAATTATGGCATTTGCAGGTAAATGGATGGAGTTGGAGAATATCATGCTAAGTGAAGTAAGCCAATCTCAGAAAACCAAATGCCAAATATACTCATTGATAAGTGGATGCTGATCCATAATGTGGGGAAGGTCATGGGAACAATGGTGGAACTCTGTTCACAGAGGTGTAAGGGGGGAGGAGTATGGGGACAGTAAAGGTGGTGGAATATGATGGTCATCATAGCCCTAACTTTATGTATGACTGCATATATGTTGTGATTCTATACAACTTACAACTAGAGAATTGATATGTTATCATCTATGTACAATGAATCAAATTGCACTGTTATCGTGAAAGCCTAAATAGAACAAATAAATAAACTAAATATGAAAAAAAAAGATACGTTAAGGTGCTAGAGACAAGGTCTCAGGGAGAAAAGAAATAGAGCCAGTACTTTATAAATATATATTTTACTCAGCCTTATCCTGCTTCTCATGTTTCTCATTCTTAGATTATTCATTTTCGTATGAGGCTTACATTGCCTGGCCTTTCAAACACCCAAAACGTCTCTCATTCCCAAGCTCCTACTGTACATATCTTTCTATTGCAATACTGGGGATCAAATCCAGAGCCTCACACATGCTAGGCAAGCATCCTACTGCTAAACTACATCCCCAACCCCACTGTGCATTTTTAGATTAAAGCTGTATGAGGATTCTCCCCCTATTCCTCGCTTCCTCCCAACTCCTTCTAAAAAAAAGGCCTAAAATATAGCAATTAATTCATTTAACAAATAGGTATATCATGGCTTTCTACTTTGTTTCCTCACGATATCCATATAAGCTGTTTACAACGCCAGTACAATGTCAGCTCTGAACTACATGCTTCTCTGCCTCTGTTATTTACACAAGCGAGTCATCTACCACTTGGCCTGCTGTTAAAAGGGCATTACAGAGCCATGTATCTCCCCAAGAGTCAGGCGTGATGAGAGATGCCACGGGCTTTCTCCCAGGCCTGGCCTCTGACTCATAGCTCAGAGATTGAGCTTTGTCTTATTAAAAAATTTTGATCCCAACTGGGGATTTCTTTAGCTTCATCTGCTAATATATTTGGCAAATGTCTTACAGAAGCTGAGACAGAGCTTGCAGGCAGGTAATTTATCCTAGGAAGTGATTTCAGGAAACAGGAGTAAGGGAACAGGGAAAGTAAAATTGGGAAGGGTGAACAGCCTGGATAAGGAAGTATTATTGAGCTGGTCACTCCTTTAGACAATTGGACATGAATTTCCTGGGGACCCTCCAAGGAGCTTGTAGAGTATGCACTTCAGAAATGCCCACCTCAGGGAAGGAAGTAGAGACCATTTATCTCATGCTTCTATTTCTCACTGGTCACAGATTGTTCCAGAAGTGTGACTCCCGCCTGCTTCTAAGCTATGTGGATTACAATTAATTTGTGCAGCATCCTCACAATGGTGTTGGATGCTTGAGGCAGAAAGCACACAAGGAGATGGCAGGTTGTACCTCTGTGAAGCTGGCTGCCCTAGTAGTGGCTGGGGTGAGAGTGGGCTGAGGAGATGCGAGATAGTGCATATGAGAAGTCCCGAGATGTTCCATTTGTACGCATGGAGCAATGTGGGGAGAAAATATTAGGTTCTGCGACTTGGGTACTCATGGCAAAGGAGGCCTGTCCTTCACTGGCACATAAGCCATGAAATTCACATTATCAGCACAAAAGCAAAGAGCAAAATCCACTGAAAGATTTGCAGTCCACAGGATTAGCATCACCTTGACTGCCCCTCTACTCTCCACCCTGTTGCTTGGAATCCTGTGAGAAGTGTCTTAGGGGAGCCTCAGCCAAATGCATATGCCCTTCTCCAGAGGCTCCCTTGTCATTTTCCTGTCCCAAAGTCCTGGACTGGGAAGATTTATATTTTCCTTCCCTATTACTTTTCTATTCCTTGCTCTGCTTACTTTCTTCTAGTCCTTCTAAAGCTCTCTAAACTATCCAGGGTACTTTGCTCAGTAGATGATAGGGCCTACTCCACATCCATTCCAACAGGGAAGCCAGGAAGCAATGAGAAACACTGCCACAACTCCTTTACCTGTTTCATCAAAAGATTCCTTGTGTCCAAATAAAAAATAAAAGGGGTTAGAGTGCAGCTCAGTGGTAGAGGGTCCCTGGGTTCAACCACCAGTACTGAAAAAAAAAATCCTATCCTAAAAGACAAAGAGGCAAAGGAGGAATAATGATTCTGTTTCATTTCCTTTGTTCCTGACCCTTATAAAATTCCCTCTCTGAAATCAGGAAGGAAAAAGAAGAGAGGGGGGAAAATAATGGATGTGACCAATACAAGCAAAGCAAGAACATTGACGACTGGGTGCCAGTTACTCATCTCTTAATGGATACAACATAATAACTACCCTCCATAAATAATTATAATATCTGCTTAAATTGACTGCTTCTCTATTATTACAAAATCTTCTGTGAATTGGCTAAAATGAACCTCTGCCAAAATCCTTGCACAGTCCTTCTTCTCAAACGCATTTCCCTCGTAGCACACTGTTCATAGCATTACGTAGGCCTCGTCATTCTTTCTGACATTTCCCCTTCTACCTATATATTTAAAGAATTGTTTTTGTCATCCCATATGCCTTTGACTCATTTATCTTACCCAAGTTTTATCTATTTCTCCACTAATGCTCAATGCTGGTCTTAACTCTGGATGTCAGTAGCATCTGGGTTTCATCTCTACTTTTGGTTCATATTTGCAGGTTAAGCTCTATCTTAACACTGTACTTTTGTACACAGGTTCAAACCCATATTACATCTCTCTTCTGATTTCAATCTAAACTGCTGCATATCATCACCCTGGTCCATCAGGAAGAATATGACAATCAGACACCATTCTCTTTCTCCAAAGAGGTGTACTTCATCAAAAGGTAAAATACATAGAAAGCAACCAATGGACGCTGAGATTAGTGGGTAAAGTTTTTTGAAAAAGTATTGAAAACTTTGAAAATAGAAAGCTCATAAGAAAAAAGAAAGCTCATGTAATCATGTTAAATATCAGTGAAAATGAACTTTTAGATGAAAACCATAGCTAGAGACAAAGAAGTATACACTATACTGATAAAAGCGATAATTAGGCAGGAAATTATTACAATTTTACATTGCATGCACTTAATAACTTGGTCTCCAAATAAATAAAGCAGAGATTTACAACTCTAAGGAGTTGATAGAATAAGAAAAAAATTAATTTAAAAATTTTTAACAAAATTAATATATTAAAATAGATATATGACGGAAACACAACAGCTACAGAATATGTGTTATTTTTAATATACATAGAACATTTTTTAAGTTAATTATATACTAGGGCATACAGTAAATTTAGGAAGCTTTAAAGAAACAATCTTTACATGGTATGCTCTCTGATCGTGATAAAATTAAGGCAAAAATCAATAACAAAAAAAGCCCTGTTTTTGAAAACTAAGAAATACCCTTTAAGCAGGTCAAAGAATAAAGCGTAAAAGAAAATTTTAAGTATTTTAAGTGAAAAATAATGAAATAATAATAGTATTATGACCTGGGATGAAACTAATGGAATATACATAAAAATTTATAACCATAGTTACTTACATTAGAAAAGTAAAAGGACTGAAAATCAATGAGCTAAGTAACAATCCTTCATAAGTTAGAATAAAAATGCCAAAATAAACCCAAACAGCATAGACTGAAAGAATTAATAAAAAACGAGTTATCATTTAATTTAAAAAATATATAAAAAGACTGGCAAAGCTTTTTGTGCATTCTTGTAAAAGGATGTCTAAGACGTATTGTAAAGAAATAATTAGAAATAGTGCATGCAGTCTGCTACTGTTTGTGCTAAAGATAAGGTATATGGAGGGACAGAAAGGAAGACTGAGATACAGCCATAGAAAAGAGAGACTGAGAAAATGTAAGTGAAGCTACTTTCTGTGATGAGGATTATAGGTGTCGAAGATGATCAGAGGACAGGAATGGGAAGGAATTTTCACTGCTAAGCCTTTTGTAATTTCTTAAGTCATAAACAAAAGGAAAGTAACATCTTTTGCATATTAAATAAATAAAAAACCGTATATCAAATCAGGTTCCCAAAATAAACTATCAAAGAGAGAAGGGACATCCCCAGATGTTTGGAGTGTAAGAAAGACACCTTTGCTTCCTGATTTACTGATCACAAGTAAATAAAGCAGTAGTACTGGTGGTGACGGAGAGGGAGGTGGTAATGACGGCGGTGGTGACGATGGTGGGTCAGGTGGTAGTGGCAACAGTGGTGGAGTGTTGGGGATGGATTGGCAGCGATTGCAATGATGCTCTTGGAACTGTTCTACTAAGGCACAACATTTCTACTATGCAAAATTCCTAGGCAACAAATGAGCTTATTTATTAACATAGGCCAAAAAATATGAGAATATATAATGCATCACTCCAGTTAAGGTCACCAATGATTTTCTCCCTTCTTTCTGTTGCATTTTTTTAACCAATATTTTTATTGTGGTTTTTAGAAAAAAAAAGGGTATCTACCCTCAACATTTTTAAGTATAGAGAACATTATTTTCAACTACAAACACATTGTTGTACCGTAGATCTATAAAACTATTTTATCTTGTGTAACTGAAACCATATGCACTGCAAGCAATTCTTCATTTGCCTTTCTCCCTAGCCCCTGGAAGCCACCAATCTACTTTCTGCTTCTGAGTTTGATGACTTTAGATACCTCATAGGGGTGGAATCATGCAGCATTTGTCTCTTTGTGACAGGCTTACTTCACTTAGCATAGTGTCCTTAAGTTTCATCCATGTTGTTACATATGACAAGATTTCCTCCTTTTCAAGACTGAATAATATTTCATTGTGTGTATATGTTGCATTTTCTTTAGCCATTCATCTTTTGATGGACATCTGAGTTGCTTCCACATTTTGGTTATTGTGAATAATTCTGCAATGAATATAGGAGTGCAAATTCCTGTCAGATCTTGATTTCAATTCTTTTTGGATAAATACACAGAGGTCAGAACACTGGGTCATATCATAGTTATATTTTCCATTTTTTGAGGCACCTCCATACTGGTTTCCACAGTAGCTGCACCATTTCACATTCCCACCAACAATGCACAAAGTTTCGATTTCTTCACATTCTCATCTGCACTTACTGCTTTTTGTTTTTTCAATAATAACCATCCTAACATGTGTGAGGTGATATCCATTGAATGTGCTTTTGATTGGTATTTCCCTGATGATTATTAATGTTGAGTATTTTTTTCTATACCTGTTGGCCACTTATATATCTTCTTTGCAGGAATTTCTGTACAAATCCTTTGTCCCTTTTTACTATTGAGTTTTGGAAAGTTCCTTATATATTTTGGATACTCCTTATCAGATTCATAGTCTGCAAATATTGTTCTGTAGACTGTCTTTTCACTCTGTTGATTGTATCCTTTGCTTTGCAGATGCCTTTGTGTTCAATTTAGACCTACAAAATTTAGGCTGCTCATTTAGCTGGGACTGTATTGACTATCAAAGGGTTGAAGAATAACCAGTCATCCGGGAAGTGGCCATATAATTTAAAGGGTCTGAGAAGATGTTAGCTATAAGACACTACTTGTAATTGTTATTTGGAACATAGAATCTCAGAGCAGTTACCAAATGGGCAGTTAGTTCTTTCATGCCTTCAAAAACATCTACTATGTGTTTGCAAAAGACCGTGTATATCTCATTGTTAAAGGAATCCTGAGTATATGTTTTAGTCAGCTTTTTCACTGCCGTGACTAAAGGATGATCAGAACAATTTTAAAGGAGGAAAGTTTATTTGAGGGCTCACGGTTTCAGGGGTCTTAGTCCATAGAAGGCCGGTTCCATTCCTCGGGTCTCCAGGTGAGGCAGGACATCATGGTGGAAGAGTGTGGCAGAGGGAAACAGCTCACATGATGATGAGAAAGCAGAGAAAGAGAGAGTCTGCACTCTCCAGATGCAAAATAAATCCCCCAAAGCCACGCCCCCCAATGCTTCACCTCCTCCAGCCACACTCCACCTGCCTTCAGTTACCACTCAATTAACCCCATCAGGTAATTAACTCACTAATTGGGTTAAGACTCTCACAGCCCAATCATTTCTCCTTTGAACCTTCTTGAACTGTCTCACACGTGAGACAATTGGGGGACACCTCACCTCCAAACCATAACATTATAGGTCTGTAGAGATGAAGACCTGATGATTCTGCAGTGAGGACATGGCAACCCCATTGCCATGGAGGGAAATATTTAGTAACCTCAAAAGAAAAGCCAAGAACTTTGCCTAAGCCCACTGGGCTTTGTTATTCTTTCTCGCCTTCGATATCCACTGGCTCCAGGTCAGAGGTGAGGTGACTGATTGAATTTGCATCCCCAGAGAAGAGATTGCCTCCTGAAGAGAAATATGCTCCCTGCATCACCAGCCAGCAGCTTCAGTCTCCCTCTAATCATGCTCCTTAGTTCGTTCAAACCAAGGGGGCTGATTACTCACATGCTCCTCCAGATAACAAGTTATCCACATTCAATCAACTGTTTTTTGCACTACATTTCCCACAATCTCCATTTAGGCAACAACATGATTATCTCACTGAATTCTACGGTATGCTCAAAAAATTCTCAGAATCAGTTTGTCTTAATTCACTTTATTTAAAAAGGAATGCCGAGCCTGCCCTCCAAGTGATGGTATCAAGGGAAGAAGTACAACCGTAAGCACTGAACAGTAGGAAGAAAAGAAAGAGAAGGGAGGAAAGGAAGAAAGAAGAGAGGTAGGACAGGACAGAACATGGAAAGTTAAAACTCTGGGACTCACTGCCTTTAAGTAAGGGTTGGTCAGAAGAAACTGTTCTACCCTTCACTAATTTGAAGGCAAAATAAGCATGGGGGAAAAAGCAAAACGGAGGAGGTCCTATCTGCATAGGTCTAACTTCTCTCAAAAATAACAGTAAGTGACATTCGCTGCTCTAGGCGAATCTTTTTTATTATTATTAATAACATTATTGTTATTCCGACTTATTCCAGGTCCCTTCTTTAACATCACAAGACTCCCTAAAAGTGACTTCTGTCTTCTTAGATCCTTTCTGTCGCCTCTCCATTTCCTTTGCATTATAATACGCAAGCTAACAATACTCCAATTTTCTCCAATTGAAATGTACCATCTCCCCTCTCCAAAAAAAATAGCCTATTGTGATTATTGAGTAGGCCTGGATACTTTGTGCTTCATCTTTTCTGTAACTAGACAGCCTTTTTTTATTCTTATGATAACTGAAACATTTGAACAATCATTGTCCTACAGAGGAGCTGATCTTGGAGCAATTGTGCTTTGTACCACTCCATCCCCTTTGGGAGCAAGATCATTTTTAAAATAATGACTTCTCCAGCAGTTTATTACCAGCCTGCAGTCATTTTCACACCTCAGAAGTGAAGGCTTAATGAGCAGAGAAATTAAAGAGTAAAACTCTGCTAGTATCTTCTTAAATGGCAGCATTTTGGCAGCTGGGTAGAAGATGCACTTCCAAAGAGGAGTTGTGTCACATTCATCTTGTTCTCCCAATGACCTTTAGGTAATGAACCTCAAAGTGTCCTCCCCGCTGCTGCTCCACAATGCCATCCCCTTCTTTTCCACCCTGGAGGAGATGTCTGGCTGGAAGATCATGTGGTAAATAATAGTCATGTTGGCAAGTTGCATCCATCTAGCTGGCCCAAAACACAGTAATTGCTCAGTAAAATCTTCCTGATTAAGTGGTGTCCTCACACCCCCAGACCCTCACCACCACAGCAACTCCCTAGCAAAAGTTGCAAATTCCTAGGGATCCTTTAGAAATGTGCTCAAATACCACTTGTTCTTGCAACCCTTTCCTAACTCTCTTTAGTGTTCCTAGGTTTCTTGGTTCTTATGTTTATTATTTGTACATTTTACTGTGAGTATTGTGGACTTAATAGTCTATGTATGTGTCTATCTTTCCACTAAGCCTGGGTTCTGTAAGGACAGTGGCCAAGTAGTATCCATGCTCTCTATAATGTTTAACAAAAGTAAAAGCTTCATAAATACCTGGTGAGTTTTTAAAAAAATAATTACAATAATTCTTTTTCAATAAATGAGATCACCAGAAATCATATCCTTTGATCAAAGTAGAGTGATAAAAACCAGTAAGTAGATCCAAAGATTGACTGAACTCTCCACATGGCTGGTTTAAGGAAGATTTGTAGTCCACATCCAAACTCCTGAGTAAAACTTTCCACATCCCTATTATAATCTAGATCCCCTGGGAAGCTTTCATGCAAATCTCTTCATTTTCCCACCTGGAAGGATCAAAGATCTCATGTTTGGATAATCTTTCCTTTATAACAACTGTACTCTTCAGAGCCCCATTTCTAGCTAAGAAATACTGGGAGTATGATCAGATTTGCCCAGAGCAAGCATGTCAAATGAATGACATAGTAGAAATCAGTTTCTCTCTGTTGCTGTGCAGCAGCACCTTCCAACCTAATTGTATATTTTGCTTGGTTGGATTTGGTTCTCTTATTGATTTTTGGAATGTTTTTTTCTCTATTTCTGTTAATATCGATAGTGAGAGTGCTAGATTTTGATTTCTGAAGTTTTTATTCCTTTTTTTCTTTGTGATTGGAAAAAACACAGAGGAAAGAAGGAGGAAATAAGGAGAAAGTGGCTGATAGGAGGTGAATAGGCACAAGGGGTAGGGAGAGGAAACAGAAGAAAATGTGTCCTGCCAGAAGAGCCCTCAGAGTTGAGATCACTACAAGATGACCAGCACCCAATGTTATTAACAGACACAGGGAGCATTTTTAACCAATCTCAGGTTCCACAAGTTGTTTGCTGAATGGGACTTATTGTCATCAGAGGTGGGAGATTCACTCCTTCTCTGCAGTAGATATGAGAGATGAGGCAATTTGCTTTCGAAAAGCCAATGGAATTAAGCTGGTGTTTACTGCTTCATAAAAGAATAGTGGACAAATTACCTAGCTAGGCCATATTGGGTAGAATTGTTAGTTAAAAGTGACAACCAGACCGGTAATTTACACTGCATTTTGGAAATTTAAGCTGGGAGGCTCAGAGCTCTCAGACGGGCATTGTAAAGCTGCTTTTGTACTTTTGGCTCATTCTGTGCTGGGAATCATTTAGCCATTGACTTTAACTGCTAATACAGTTTCATCAAATACGAAGTATAAATCAAAATTACTAGATCATTCAAAATCTGTCCTCAGAGTTGTTTATATGTATTTTTTCCACCATTACTCCAGTATAGTTACAAGAGAAGCTGCTAAATTATGATGTATTGTGCATGCTTTATTGCCATCTTGCTAGAGCCTCTTGCAAATAAGATGTAATCCATGACAAATTATTTTTCCAGTTATTCAAAACATAAATAATGATAATAAAAAGGGAATCAAACTGATGAAGGATAGATAAGAGAGAGGGGAGAGATGTTTCAAATAAAAAATAGCTCTACTTCCAGTCCTGGCTGTCCAAAACAGGTCAGAAGATAAAAGAGGAATTTTAAAACTAACTTCACCATGTAGGGGCCTAAATTCCTTTCTGTCTAGTCTCAACAACTAGTGAATGATAGAAGGCTCTCACTAGTCACACACATAACCTCTCATTTGAAGCTGAGTTGACCTATGCTTGGCCTTGTTTTTATTTATTTTTATCTCTGTTTATTTATTTTATTTTATTTTATTTTTCATTTGTTCTTTTTAGTTGGGCATGACAGTAGAATGTATTTTGACAATCATATGTACATCCTACAGGGAGTATCACTTCTCATTCTTGTGGTTGAACATGATGTGGAGTTATACTGGTTGTGTATTCACATATGAATGTAGGAAAGTTATGTCCCATTCATTCTACTGTCTTTCCCATTCCCATTCTCTGTTAACCTTGTTTTTAGAATCTGCATTCATCCTTTGTAAAATCATTCTACCCAAAGAAATATTTGGTATATACGAATCATCATGGATCAAGAAAACAACGTGGGAGAAGCCCAACATCATGACCCCAGGCTCCCTGGTATCCATTATGTATCTATAGGCCTCAAGTGGTTAAAAAAAAAAATCACTGGACTATTCAATCTGTGGATCTACCATCCTCTCTGAATCTTTGTTTTATGACTTTTTGAATGAGTAAGTAAATTAGCATTAGATTTATTCACAGTAGAGTAAGAAATATCATGGCAGGAAGAAATAAATTGCTTATGTCTCATCAATGCCTCTCTGCCTTTCCTCACTTTGGCTTCTAAAATGTCCAGCCAGCATGCCTACAGAATTGTGAAATTCACCTGCAAACATTAACAATGTCTTGTTAATTGAGGGCCCTACCTATCCCCTACTTAAACCGTTATTTTCTCCTTGTGCCATTTTTTGCAAATCTCTGTGATCTTGAAAGATAAAGAAAATGACAAATCAAAAAACTCCTGTCTCAAATCATCACAGTCATGAATCTTGCATTAACACATCAAAACAAAAAATTTGAGATGAGGCACTTTGCAAATTATACTTTGTTCTGATTCATATTATAATACAAACATAAAGCTAATAGATGAGGCATTAACTAAACTCTCTAATAGTAGCA
This sequence comes from Xerus rutilus, assembly GCA_028644305.1. Taxonomy (NCBI): domain Eukaryota; kingdom Metazoa; phylum Chordata; class Mammalia; order Rodentia; family Sciuridae; genus Xerus; species Xerus rutilus. The sequence goes on along the minus strand of CM053410.1, from coordinate 56,875,208 downwards.
TCAGCAAGGACCATTAGAATTATATCACAATAACAAGATATGTTGTTTTCCAGATTCCAGAACTCAGGAATATCTTTTTTTGAAAGAGGTTTCATAAACCATTACAAGTGTTGTAAATTTGGAATGTCACTGCTATATTCTCTTAGGCATCAATAATCAGCCGCTAACACAAGATGTTGGCTCTCCAGGGCCCCAGATCAAATCAGCAAAGCAGTTTAGAAATCTACAGAGAAAAAAGAGCCTTTGCAATTAAGAGTCTTCTGCCCATTTATAGAATCAAATTTTCCAGGAACACAGCTTAGTATAAACTACGTTTCATGAACATTTCAACATAATATAACGAACACAAGCGTTTCAATGAAGCAGAGAGCAGAGCAATTTGTACTAGCAGATGGTTCACCCTGGGATCAGAGCAATTATCTTCTTACTCTACACACAGGGGTAGCCAAAGATTCAACAGTTGACTCTTCAAAGCAACATAGCGATAGAAGTGAATTTCTGATATATTAAAACAAACAGGGTTTGCACTCTCCCCTCTCCACAAGCAAGTCCTAGAGAATGTTTGTAAGAGTATAAGATTATTTCTGAGCTGTGTGTGTATGGTCACCCTGCTGAGTTATCTCAGAAAACTGATCTCAGAGGATGAGAGGGCTCAGCAGACTCCTCTCCAGTGTGCTACCTTGGAACACTCAGACTCTGTTTCTTTGACTATTTGCCTAAGAATATGATCATCTTCCCTCCTTTTCCTCTTACTACTGTATCATACTGAATCTATGGGCAGATCAAAGATCTGCTAACATAAACAATTACCAAATCAAAGTTTAAACTTCAGATGGTAAGAGAAAACAAATTTCTATGTTATTTTCTGATTTGCAACTACAGACCATGGAACCAGCATACTCAAATCATGAATGATGCTGAACATAGTCTACTGGGGGAAAAAAATAGTTGAATGAAGAAAGCCAATATATAACCTTTGTCTATGTCAAAATACTAGTTCAAATCATCTGGGTTATAAATACTTCCATCAGTTTCCTTGAGTTGTGGTATAAAGACTCAGAAACTTTGAATATTGGTTTGATTGAGGCAGAAGTAACAATAATATTAATATGGAATTAAACACATTATGTTATGGCTCACTACATTCCTAAGATTTTTTTTTTAAGTTAGAAGTGAAATAAAACAAATAAAAATAGTTGGTGGTAGGAGATTGGACATGGGGGAAAATTATAAATCAGGCCACATACAATTTGACATTTATAGGGCAACTCCCACCTTAAAAAACTTGAAACAAAGATGTTTTCATATAATTTACAGCTTACTTTAAATTTCATATAATTTATAGAAAGAACCAATTTAAGAAGATGATGAGCAACAGAAAACCAAGGAGCAAGGACATGTAGCATGTTGAAGGCTACATAGATTGCATGAAAGGTTCATAGAATCCAATTACAAACTAGACAAGCAAGCTTCCTCCATTGGAAGACTGTTTTAGTCAGCATTTTCACTACTGTGACTAAAAGACCTAACCAGGACAATTGTAGAGAAGAAAAAGGTTATTTATGGACTCATGGTTTTAGAGATCTCAGTCTATGAACAGCCAGCTCCATTCCTCAGGGCTCAAGGTGAGGCTGAATGTCATGGCAGAAGAGTGTGGCAGAGGGAAGCAGCTCATTTAATGATCAGAAAGCAGAGAAAGACAGACTCCACTTGCCAGATGCAAATACATACTCTGAAGCCATGCCCCACCATGCCCCCAACTCCTCCAGCCACATCCTACCTGCTTTCAGCTACAAATTAATCCCATCAGATGATTAAGCAGCTGATTGGGTTAAGACTTTCATAACCCAATCATTTCTTCTCTGAACCTCCTTGCATTGTCTCACATGTGAGCTTTTGGGGAATACCTCACATCCAAACCATAACAGAGAGAAAGAGGTGGTCTATAGTTTGGAGCAGAGGAAAAAGCCATGAAGGAATAAAGAGAAAAGGCATAGAGGGTACCCTGAAATCTTTTGTTGTTGTTTGTTTGCACTAGAGATTAAACCTAGGATCTTGAGCATGCTAACCATATACTCTACCACTGAGCTACATGCCCAGCCCTACCCTAAAATTTGGAGCTTTATTTTTAGCAGAGTCTTTTTAGATGCAATGACTCCTGAAGTCTATAAATCACTACCAGGTATGAACTTCTGCCCTGGGATAAGCATAGTAGCTTCCCATGCCCCATGGCTGACTGAGCAAGTTGTCAGTGCATTTACTATTAGGAGGAAGGCATCAGAAAAGCACACAGGGATGAAGAGGAGCCTGGCATAAGAACTCCCTAGGCCTTGAAGATTGAATGAATTTTATCACCTAGACAGGATATATTGTTAAAGCAGTCTTACCCTCTGATGTCTAGTTGAAGATCAGTTTCAGAATCTGAGATCTCTATGTTCATTCTGGTCCCACTAAGAAAAATAAGACAAAGAATAAGAACCGTAATTAAATGATTATTAAAGAATACTTAAACACAAAATACCAAGCATTGTGCTAATCACTTTGAAAATATTTCATTTAATTCTCATCACACTTCTTGAGATTGGTCTTATTAGTCCCACTACCATGTGAAGAGACAGGGTGTTACTTTATCCTTTGGATTCCAGTTAAAAGTCTGACTATCCTTTTGATATATTTTTATTATTTGAGTCAAAGATGAATCTGTTACTATTAGATCATACAGAGAGATATTTTTACCTTTTCACATTTAACTTTTATTTAAGCTGTAGTAACTTAGTCCAAGATTATAAGAACAAGAAACTACACACTAAGAAATAGGGGTGAGGTAATGGGATGAAGAGGAAGAGAAGGAAAAGAGGAAAGAGTTTGTCCAAACAGCTCTGATAATTATAAATAACTGGAAAATTAAATGTGTTGCTTGGAGGAGGAGCTTTTTGACCCTATCAGTTGTAATGACAACAATAAAGAAAACAACACCAGCAACAATAAAAATGCATTTGAAGCAGAGGGCTTGCTATGTCTTTGTTCTAAGAGCTCAATGTATATCATTTAATAAATTAGCTCGTTCACAAGAATTAGTAAAGCACTCTCATACAGATATCATTTCTATGTTCTTTTATCTGGATTGTCACAGCTGTGAAGAACTTACAATCAAATACTAGTAATTTAGATTTTAGAGCAAACATTTTAGTGGTTATAGGTATCTGAAATACATTTTAAATATCTTGCACATTTAGAATTTTAGGGTTTTTTTGACCACTCAAATAAAAAAAAATCCTTGTCTTTTCATTTTTCATTTGGGCCAGAGATAGACAAATCACTTTATGGTATAAGACCAGAAATCTTGGATTTGGATCTTCCCTGGTTTTTACTCAATTTTATTATTTAAAGAAATTCCTATAGTTATTCTAAAAGGATTCAGGTGGGTCTGGTATAAGATAAAGTAATGTCATTTTACTTAATGTTTTTGAAAGTATCAAGCATTAGGTTTTCTATTTTCAATTCACTATCCCTCTTCCTCATAATGATATTGGTAAAAAGTAAAACAGATACATAACAGCTGGCCCATGAACTTCAACATCTCAGCCATTTCTTGGTACTACTGTCAGAGTTTTTTGCTGAATACCAACCCTAATTGGTTAGTGCTGTACAACTCAGGTTCAAAGTCTTTAATTCACTACTTGGTTATCAATTTTCAAATTATAATTCCACACAATGGATAGTGGGATAGTTAGGCACTTAAAGTTCATTATTGCCTTATTTTCCAGGAGCATAACTTGTAGGTTACAAGACTTTCCCCTAATTAGTTAGCCTGCAAACAGTCATTTCTTTCCTAAGTTTTATCCAACAGTATAATTTTTTTTATGGTTGAGTTGTAAAATCTTTGAAATAAGATTTTATAATAGGAAGTGACAAATCATAGCTACAGTTCAACCATCTGCCTTTAATAAATACACGTTCCTTACCCTTGCAAACTCTGGCATTTTCTTCCTATGACCCAATGCCAATCAAGAAAGGAGAGAGAGACACAAAAAGAGAGGGAGGGAGGGTGATAATTAAAAAGAGACTTAGTAAATTGGCACTGTGAAAAATAGTTATCGATGAAGCACATGTATCTCTGATAACAGCACTAAGTCAAAACCTTGCTTTCAGGCATGATTTTAATGCCTGATAATAATATTTATTACTGTTGTTATTAATGATTCCGTCACATCTGAAGTCAAGGTAGCCTTTTTGGGACCATGGACAGGGACAAACACACTGCTCCTCTCTTGAACAAGGAGCACACTCCTCATTACATATGGCAACATGGAATATTGAGAGTTTTCAATGACATTTATGTGCATTCATCTTCATTTGGGCAGGGGGGCATCTGGCTCGTTCCTGCTTCTGGGATTTCAGAAAACTCAATGAAGATTGATATTGCCCAGGATGCTTCATGCCTTCAGGCACACCAAGAACAAATGTTCCTGCCCAATAAACAAATACTTTGAAAAATCATGATGCCAATTATGTCACCAGATTAGCTAATAATTTTCTTTAGTTATATATATATGTTATATACACATATATATGTATTTTTTTTTTTTATTTTAGGATCAGAGTGGCAGTATCCATCAACATTGGGTTTTGACCTTGTGCCCTCAGAGAGATTGGTAGAGTCAGGTCAGTATCATTGGGTACTATTTTATCATTGGATCTGTTTACTTCCCCATAAACTGTCTTCAGTACTGGGAGAGATGGTGCAGGAGGGCCATGCTATAAGCCAGAAGAGGAAATAAAGGGGCAGGAGCTGAAATATGCTAAGCAGGCACGTTAGAAAATAAAATATAGACTCAGTTATGAAAGAACTTAGCTTGGATACACTGTTCCTGAGGAAATTTATATTAAGGGATGGAGAGAAAGATATAAATAAAGATATGAATATATAAAAGAAAAGTATTATCTTTATGTCAAATAGAAAAGCTTAATGGATATGAGAATAAGTCGAGGAAACAGTGAAGTGTACACTTTTTGCTTTTCAGATTTCATCTCTTTATGTCTATCTATAAAATTTTGTCTCTAATCATCTTCTAATTTTGAAAAATAGATCAAAATTTTATGCTTGTCAGATAGACATAAGTGAAGCATCGTGACTCGAAGACATTTGTTCAGAAATCACTTCTCGCCAATAAAGTTCAGAATTTTTTCTCCCAAAACCAAAGAACATTCATTCAAATGTTCCTGGTTCCACCAAGTAAAGCAATTCATCTGCTTTGCTCCCTGCGGAATCTCTACCACATAAACGAGTATCTGCCAGATATTCAATACATATTTGTTAAATAAATGAACCTTCCTGTCTTGGAACAAAGGAAGCTGGGTAGATTTCTTATTTCCATTACTTGAATATATCTATATGAGAACACTGAATCCATACTTGAACCTGGTAGATGTTCAGTTAATATCTTTTCAATGGAATTCAAAATTTAGCTTCAATTCTCTGCAATGACCAGATGCCCCAAAGAATTTCTGGTCCACAGCTTTCTTCTTGCTTTTAGATAGCTCACTTCTAGAATGGTCCAGCCTTCTGTCAGCCACTTTTGTAAATAATAACAGTCAATATTTATTATTGAGCTCTGAACTGATAGCTTTCACTTCCTTATCAAGTTTTATTATTGCACTAAGGACTAATATTACCATCCCCACTGTGCAAATAACAAAATTGAGCATGCCTCGGATCACATAAACTGTAAACACTAAACACCAAAGTGGGGCCTGAAACTAGCTCTGCCAATTAGGGCCAAAAAAAAAGATTTTGAAATCAGCATCTGAACTAAAAGAAAAAAATTATATATATACATATAATCTCTAATGAACATGAGAGAACTTTAAATTGTCAAAATTCTAAAGCAAATATCTTTAGTTTTCCAAACTCGCATATGCTCAGGACAGTTTTATACACAGAAAAAGTTTTGAGGTTGTTTGGTTCCAGTCAATTTGACTTATTCAGATAATTTCATTACATCAAAAAGAGGAGCGATACCTTACATTTTCTCAATTAAATGGTATTTATTTGTTCTTCACATCATTCTTGGTTTTATTTATTCACAAGCATGCATCTCACACAACCCAAGTAATAATTTTGCCTACTGTCACCTGATGTCTGGAGCTATGATTTCCAATGGAGGAAAAAGAAATAAATCTTTAAAGCCTTCTAAAATGAGATCTTTATTTACAAAGTTATGTTGCTGCATAACTGCCGCAGATAGATTTGTACTCAATGTACTTAGAGCCTTACGTGCATTTCTTACTGCTGCCTTTGATCCCTCCTCTCCTAAAATGTATACACTTATTCTCTGCTTACTTTGAGATTTCAGTTCTGCCTTGGAGATACTGTCCTGATAGTCTGAGTCATTGGTCCTTTTCTCAATAAAGTATAGAAGATGGATAGCTTTAGCACTTTGCTTCAGCTCTTATAAATCTAATAAATGGTTTCATCCATATTGCCTCTCCCGGAATCCTTCACATCGCCTTAGTTGGTTTTTGTTACAGATAAGAAAGGGGAATGTTTGCCAGCCCTGATATTGATGAGCTGAAGCAGCTACTCGAATAATTCTACATCCATACAACTTTATTCTTATTGTTCAACAAGCAATGAGTGGCATTCCCTAAGTGAAAAACAATGTGGCCAAAGCAATAAAGAACCAGATATTGTCAGGCCCTTCGTGGCTAAGTTATGCTGAGCCAGCCAATTCTTGGGGTTCCTAAGGGTTGGAAGTGAGCTCCTGGCAGCTACTTCAGAACTCTGGGGGCAGCTATTTCCTCCAGTCAGATGAGGAGATTAGACAAATTTTCTGAACTTGTCCAGTTTCTTTGTTGAAAAACAAGGAAACAGCTTCATCAGAATGAGCTTCCTATAAATAATCAAGTTTCTAAATTAGGAGCTGCAATATGTTTCAACAAAAGAAAGAAATCACAAGAACTAGACTTTGGGCAAGAAATATTTGCTTTGCTTTACCCTAGATCTCACTAGTTTCATATTTTGTTTTAGCATATGTTTTAGAAAACTAATTTCTTTTACCTCGGTCTCCATCAGGACTCTTCACAGATGAAAAAAACAAAACAAAAAACTTTCTCCAGCCCATGAGATTGAGTTAGGTTATTTTAAGCCTGAAAGTTTGGGTTTTATTTATTTATTTATTTATTTATTTATTTACTAAGGGCAATTGAGAGAAAAACAAAAAGAAAGTAAAAGGAAACTATTCATTATCCTGCCCTGATTGGCTTAATTTTACTGAGATAATTTACAGATTGAATTGCGCTATAAAATGCAATTCTGCCATGAGATCAACAGAACTCTCATTACTGATATGGTTGATTTGTTGATACCCTTGTTGATACCAAAGTCCTGAAAGAATTATCTTATGTGCTTTATGTTAAAAAAAAATTCAAATAAACTTTAGCAGGTTCTACCCGGCACACAAGTGAGGACAGTATCTTTCTGCTGGAGTGAATCATCAGGTCAGCATACTCTTTATGATAGTCCCATACACTCACATTAGCCACTTGGTTTCTCACTGACAACAGTGGTGCAGGCCCAGCTGTTCCCAGCAGCTGTTCAGTGCAGAACTGCCTGAACTGAAATGCCTTCCAGCTGATGCTGGTCCCCAGGAGCACCAAAAGACAATCACCAAGTCTGGGAATGGAGGGCAGCTCCAAAGGGAAAATACCCAAAGCCAAAGCAGAGAGAAGTTCAGAAACCACTTCCATCCTGCTTCTGCCTCTCCTAGAGGAAAAACATAACTCTGTAAACCTGTTCATTCCCAGCCTGCCCTCCCAAGGGCTTCACCTTTATAATGAGCTAGACTGGAGGAGGAGATTCCATTCCGCTCCAAATGAATTATCATTATAATAGGCATCTAGGCTGCCCATCAAAGATCCCAGAATTGGGGTAGCAGGGAAAGTGGAGGGAGTAGGAAAGAGAAGGGAGAGGAGAAATTTACATACAGAGATAAGCATGGACACTCATTAAGAGAACAGGCCTTCACTTCAAAAAGACATGAACTCGGCACAGGTCTCCTGCCTGTTAAATATGTACAGTGTGTGCTTATTTTATGATGAAAATCAGAGGATGGCTATTTGAATGGAAATGAATTTTAATAAGTGTTTGAGGCAGAAGAAGCAGCAACCCTCCATTCTCCCCTCTATCACCAGGCACCTTCTTGACCATCATTACCACCGAGTAAAGAATGCAGGTATGCTAATCATCCAGGGAGGAATGCTCTCTCTCCTCCCCAGTCTTTGTGGGTGTTCATTAACCTTGTGGGCTCCTCAGCCAGAAGCACAGCTGTCCCAGGAAAATTTCCATATCCCCTAAGAAAAGCTGGTTGAGAGTTAGTGCTCAAGGATCCTGCCTTTAGAAATAAGTGGGAGAAAGCTCCTTTAGGAAAGAAAGGCGGAGACTAGTAGTGTTTAGCGCCTGCATTGCACTATCTAAAAATTTGCAAAATTTTGCACTTAGTTTGCACTTTTATAAAATTAAGATAATATGATTATTTATTACTCATCTTTCATCCTGACAGAGAGACAAAAGCATTGTTCTTGTATTGTAAATCCTACTCTCCACCTCCAGTCTGAAATAAAAACCACAACAAATACCTGTGGATTATTTAGCCCTCCTTGGCATTTCAGCATACCTGAAAACTGAAACATTTTGGTGACCTTAAGAGATCATGAAATCTGTCCCCTTATTCCAAACCAAGTTGGCCTGGTAATGACAACAGAATAATTTTAAAAATGCTTTCAAAGAAGTGTGGCTTGAAAATGGCAGGGTACATTCTGGAAATCACAGTTTCTCTAGTAACTCTTTCTTCCCAGCCTCTACATTAATTCATGTGGCTGGCTTTTTCCCTGCCCTCTGTGCACAAAAGTCCTAAGTTTGTGAGGTCACTGACCCTAAGCTAGTCCAAGCTCATTAAACCTGACCTTACAGACACTGCCATCCCACTCAAACCTTTTGGCAAAAACTCTGGAACAGATTTTTTTCTTTTTTTTTAATCCCACTTCCATCTCTAATGGGCCATTAAAGTTAGTAAAGCTCTTCTAGTTTATTTCATACTAAACCAGGTTTTTTTATTTTCATTTTCAGAATGGAAAGAAAGCAAGTACTCCTATTGCTTAATAATAGAATATCTAATATCTTTAATATCGAGAAATAAGTATTGTTATCAGCAGGACCTTCGACCTCTGTGTAACCTACATGTCATGGTGTTAGAGATAATGTCACTAACCTTGCTCTCAACTAAAGCATTGGACAGAGAAGAGATCAAGGATATTCTAGTAAGATTTTCCCTGTCTAAACCCTAGAGTAAGTATTGCATTCTTGAAATCATTTGCAAGTGAATGTCTATGGATATGCGTGTCTCGACCCTATCTTTTATAGTTGAGGTTTTTCATAGGAGGATTAAGACTTAATCACTGAGATTTTACCGTGCAATCCTTATCCTTTGTGTTTTTACTAAATCTCAAATTAATATGTAATGAAACAGAAGTTAACAAGCACATAGGGATACACACACACACACACACACACTCATTGTCCCCCACCCTGGGTAACATAAATTAATTTCTGTATTCCTTTCTTGCCAGAAGGATATGCTTCTTTTTTTTTTTTTTTCTTAATTTAGGAGCTTAATTAAGTGGTTCTCTCCTACCTTCCCTTTCTCTTGAGCAACTCTTACCAGCCGCCCCGCCCTTTGAATCCCAGTGATAGGTAGGATAGAATACCAAGAAGCAGGGGGTAGAAGGGAAAAGGTCTCAGTCTTTTCCTCCCAGTTATGCCCCTGTTCAGCCGCCTAGGCAGTGACAGCCTAACAAGGTGCTAATGGGCCATACGTTCTAGCCCAGTTCACAGCAGGTTGTTCCAAATGGGTTGAGAAGGTTGATTTGCATTCGAAATCTTCCCTCTCTCACTGGCTTTTTTGTTTGGCCCCTTGATTTCTACTCCCCAGACGCCCTTCCAGGTAGACTTAGAGTGGAACAAAATCACATCAGCTCAGAATTTGAATTGCCGGAGTTTGGATTTTAAATGTGTCCCATTATTTCATCAAGTTGTGGTGGGGGAGGAGCAGAGGGAAAGAATAGAGAGCAAAGAGATTTTCAAATGAAAGGCAGAGATGATGACAGATGGATGCAAATGTTCCTTTTAAGTGGAGAGCAGCAGCTGATGTCAGGGCATGAAATTAAATTAGTACATCTGTGGCTGGATGCGTGTCATTCAGCTTCGCATTTCCTACTCCAGAGGAGTTTGGTTACCTCCTCATTAAGTGACTCCCTTTCACAGGGCCAAGAATCCTTCCCTGCACTCAGGCGAAGGCCCTCTTCACAAAGCAGGACTGTTGGAGAAACATGGGGCGCACAGGGCCAGCCCTGGAACCCCGTGAATCCCTCACCCCGGAAGGAGGAGTGACCCTCCCCTGAAAGGCCAGGTCCTAAAGTCAAAGGGGGTGGAAGGAAGTGGAGTGGAAGTCCACACCGTTTTCTAAGGAGACAGTGTTTAGGAGTGGCCTGAGGTGTGCTGGCAAGGGAACA
>CM053410.1:56813634-56864539 GCA_028644305.1 Xerus rutilus | reverse complement strand
GACCACTGAGCCACATCCCCAGCCCTATTTTGTGTTTTATGTAGAGACAGGGTCTCACTGAGTTGCTTAGCGCCTCGCCGTTGCTGAGGCTGGCTTTGAACTCGCGATTCTCCTGTCTCAGCCTCCCTAAGTGCTGGGATTACAGGCTTGAGCCACCGCGCCCGGCTCAAAGCTTCCACTTCTATTTAGAAAGAAGCTGTGGCCCAGCTTCAGGGCCACGGCAGGGCGGTGTACAGGCCCTGCTCCAAGTCCGACTCTCCCCTTCACTTTGCCCTCTCCCCTCTCCCTGCCCCAAAGCTAAAGGTCTTGGCCAGTTGTCCCCCAGTCAAGAAAGCCTGAGTCACAGGCCTAGCGGTCACAGCCTTGTTTTATAAAGGCCACATGGATTGGGAAACATGATTATTCAGAAACAGTTACATGAAACTTTTAAAATATATATTAAAAGCGAAAGTTAATTCCTTGACATTCGCAAGGGATCCAGGAATCACTCCTGCCCACCAGCCTGGCAGGATTCTGAGAGTGGTTCCTCCTAAAATATCTGAGAATCTGTGGGTGGGATCACTGTTGTGGACTGAATATTTGTATTCCTATCAAAATTCTTATGTTAAGCTGGATGAAGTGGTGCATACCTGTAATCCCAGCTACTCAGGAGGCTGAGGCAGGAGGATGACAAGTTGGAGATGCCAGATTCAGCAACTTAGGGAGACGCTGTCTCAAAATAAAAAATAAAAAGGGGTGGGGCTGTAGGTCAGTGGTAAAGTGCTCCTGGGTTCAATCCCTAGTACCACAATTTTTTTTTAATTATATATTGAAATCCTACCCCCCAAGGTGATTAGGTATTAGGAGGTGGGGCCATAGGATGTGATTAGGTCATGAGGGTGGAGCCCACATGAATAGGATTAGTGTCCTTATAAAAGGGACCCGAGAGATGTTCACTCTCTTTCTGCTACATGTGATTCAAGAAGTCAGCAGCCTACAACTCAGAAGAGGGCCCTCACCAGCACTGACCACCCTGGCACCCTGATCTCAGACTTCCAGCCTCCAGAACCATGAGAAATAACTGCCTGCGGTGTTTAAGCCACCCAGTTTATGGCACTTTGTCAGAGCAGCCCTAAGACAATCACAAAGTCGAGTTGTGTTGTTGTTTTTAAATGAAAATATCCATTGTAAATTTAAATCTCTTTTTTTAAAAAAAGAAAAAAGAAAAACCAGTATCATCATAATAATGATCCCTTATCAAAGTAAAAGAACTACCAAAGTCACTCTGAACCCCATGCACCTAAAAATAAAGCTGAAAAAGCCCACAGCAAACAGAAGTATGATGAGAAACAAAGTCATGTTCCTTCCTACAGACTCCAGAATTTTATGAAAAAGACCTTCTTCAAGAGGGTTCATCTATCCAGTTAGGTAAACTTAGATTGTGGTGGCACACATCTATAATCCCAGTGACTCAGAGGGCTGACACAGGAGGATTCCAAGTTCAAGCCCAGCCCCAGCAACTTATAGAGACCCTGCCTCATAAAAAATTAAAAAGTGCTGGCTATGTAGCTCAGTGATACAGTGTCCCTGGGTTCAATCCCCAGTACCAAGAAAAAAACTTAGGAGGATGCCTAGGTGTTGCTATTCACATCATCTGCTTAGATTAGCACATGCTGCTATGTGGTCTTTCTTCAGGCAGTTTTCAAGTTGTCTTTTTGGATTTTTTTTTTTCTTTTGCACTAGAAAATTCATACAGGACAGAGGTGAGGAATACATAAAGTCCAGAGAAGGAAAAGAAGAGAGGGAGTGAGTTTCCTGCAAATCCGTCAGTGTAAGGTATTCTTCCCAGAGATTCCTTCACCTTACATTTGTTTCATATTATCCCTCACAGTTCAGGCAAATTCCTCATAGCATTTTGCCCACAAAATCAGCACCACACTGCTTGGTTTCCCCTTCAGACATGATTAGCCAGCCAGTCCACATTTAACTCCTGTTGTTAATCCTTTCCCAGCCAACTCCTTCATTCCCTAAAGCATTTCTGATGTGGTTCTTGGAACTGTCTTCAATATGCTAGGATGGAAGGAACTGCCCTTGGCAAAATGCACTATCTGGACTAGGAAGGTGTTTGCATTATTTTCCATCAATCCCTCTCTCTCTAAAGGAATTGGATAAGAAAGCTTGTCTTATTCTGTTGTTGCCACTGTCCCATAAGAAGAATCTCCAGAGTGCTTCTCACTATGGGAAAATCAAGCCTGACTTAGAAAAGTAAAATGCATTGTTTCAGTAGTCAAGCCCAGATGGATGAAACACTGAGATGTATTTAAGTTGTGTCTTTGGTTCTCACTCATTTCCACTTACAAAGCAACCCTTCTTGCTAGCAACCCTGGAGTAGTAGTTATTTTTAGAGTCAGCTTGAGTGGATTAAAGGCTGCCCAGATAGCTAGAAAAATATTATTTCTGGGAAAGTCTGTAAGAGCATTTCTGGAAGAGATTGGCATTTGAATCAATGGACATATTAAGAAATAGCCACATATATCCATTGAAGGCAAGCATCTTCCAATCAGTTGAGGGCCAAGATGGAACAAAGAAACGAGAGGAAAGGGAAATTCAGTCTTTCTTCTGGAGCTAGGACACTTCTCTTGCCTTTAAACATTGGAACTCCAGGTTCTCCAACCTTCAGACTCTAAGACTTGCACCCCTGTCTCAATCTTTTGGCCTAGACTGATAGCCCCCAACTTGCAGACAACATATTATGGGACTTCTGAGTCTCCACATATACTCAAGCCAACTCACGTAATAAATTCTCTATCTATCTATATATCTACCTATCTATATATCTATTGATATATCTACCTATCTATCATTGGTCTGTTTCTCTGGAGAACTCTTACTAATATACCCAGTTCCTGGCCTTGTGCCCAAAGATTCTCATAACTAACCCACCTCTTTTGCTGTCTCTTCCTTCTGGGACTATTTTTTCTGGCTTTCTTCCCCATCAGACTAGAACTTTTCTCTATTCAATGTCCATTTTTCTTAATTCACATAACAGCAGTTTATATCATTGCCCCAATTAATGTGACAAAGGAATTAGAATTTAAAAGGAGACTATGATAGAACTATTGAGGTATATTTTATAAGTAGTGACTTTGTTGATTCATCTCTTTACAGTACATAAAGAAACCCTACTCTCTACCTCCTCCCACCCAATAAGGCCTTCATAAATATTTGCTGATTTCATTTTGTTAACATGAGATTGACCCTTTTATTCTGATTTCTTTTATCTCAAGTTGAACTATACCTACAGACACCAAGATTCATTGAAAAGCAAAACAACTCTGGAATGAGCTTTGGGCAACACTTTAGATCACTATTTCTCAAAGTTTATTGTATATAGTAATCATCTAGGAATCTTGCTAACAATGTAGATCTTAGTAAACTAGGACTAAGGAGATTGAGATTCTCCTCTGAGGTGATATGTATTTGTTTTGTGTTGCTATAGTCAAATACCTGAGGCTGGGTACTTTGTACAGAAAAGAGATTTATTTGTCTCATAGTTCTAAAGATGGCAGGAGTGCGTGGAAGAACAAGAGGTCATATTCTCAGGGAAGAGGCAAGAGTGTGGGGAAGGACCTGGCTCACTATTTTATAACAACCAGATTATGCTGGAACTAATCCATTCCTGGGAGACTTAACCCACTCCATGAGACCAGCATGAATTCCTTCACAAAGGGAGATTTGACCCAATTACCACTCCACTGGGCCCAACTTCTTATAGGTCCCATCATTTTTTATTTTTTTTATTTTTTTTCCCATCATTTTTTAATACTGTTACACTCAAGTCCAGACTTCTAGGATATGTACCTTGAAGCAACAAACTATATCTAATTCATAGAAGTTCTAGAAGGCAAGGATGCAATTTGGAATGGGAAAAAGATAAGATGAGATTATTTCTAGATAATCCTCTACAAAAAAAGAAATAGAGGATGGCATTAACTCAAACATAAAATGTGGCAGATTATTCAAATCCCCTTAGAAAGGGTCCCTTTCATTGATTTCTTATTTTATTACCCATCTTTAATTCAGTGTATATGTCTAGTTCATTTTTTTTCCACAAATATTTGTCATATCCTTCCTGTGCTCCATGGGCAGCATACGTAATTGACGAAGAACATGGTCAAGGTTGGCATCATTCTTGTAAACACAGAGCTGAGAGAATACATTAAAAAGCTGTGTAACAGAATAATAATGATTACTTCCCATCTAACAGCCAAATATACATGAGACAGTAATCAGATTAAGTATCCTTAAAGAAAACTACCTGGTTTCTGGATTAAATTGCTGTTTTTCACTTCAAATCAATCTGAATGATCACTAGGTGGAATGTCATCATTAGTGTTTAGTGAAGAATTGGTACATATAGTACATTTTTCTATTTGGAGCCTCACCTCACAAGCACTCACAGATCAAAGCTATAGAAAATGCCCTCCAAAGAGGCTAAGTCTGTTTTAGAGGTCATTCATATATATGTCAATTCATTCATTCAAAACCACTTTTTACATGTCTACTATGTACTAGATAGTGCTCAGAGCTTGGGTTCAGAGATGAAAGAACATAATTACTGTGTTCAAAGAGTTCACATAGAAGATTTTAATTTGAAAACAATCTGGCAATAAAGTAGGGCTGTTTTCATACTTGACCATGGTGTAAAACTACAAGCTCCAGTAACTGTAAGGAGAGTTTCTGGTCCAACTGAGACTAGAATTCATGGTTTGAGGTATCAAGAATTTTGCAGGCATTTTACATCATTGCCAGACAGGATTGATCTCAGGAATGCTAGGTTAGCTTACCAAATGAAAATCAATGTAAGATATTATGTTAATGTAATACATTGGGAAATACCATATAACCATAATAATACATGTAAAAAAATCATTAGACAAACTCCAATATCCTTTATGATTAAAATGAATACTTAACAAATTAAAAATAGAAGAAAAATTTATCAGTCTGATAATGGGCATCAGAGGAAAATCCACAAGCAATATGATACATAATGATGAAAGACTGAAAGTTTTTTCCTAGTATCAAGCACAGTAAAAGGATGTCCACTCTTGCTATTTCTAACCAATATTGTACTGGAGATTATAGTCAGAGAACTCAGGCAATTAAAAGGAATAAAACTCCTATCCAGACTAGGAAGGAAAAATAAAACAATCTACGTAGAAAATATTAAGGAACACACATATACACACACACAGCATTTATCAACAATTTATAAAGTTTTCAAGATTTAAGATAAATACTTACAAATCAATGTAAAGTCTATACACTGTGAATAACCCACAGATTAAATTAAGAAAACAATTCCCTTTACAATAGCATCACAAAGAATTAAATACTTAGTAATAAATTGGCAAAAGAAGTTTAAAGTCTATGCATTAAAAACCACAAAACATAATTGAAAGAAATTAAAGAACACAAAGATAAATGGAAAGACAGCCCATGTTCATAGATTAGAGACATAAATTGTTAACATGGCAATAGTTTCTTAATTTATCTACAGACTCAATGCAATTCCTACCCAAATCTCACTTTTTTTTTTTACAAAAATTGACAAACTGACCCTAAAATCTGCAAAAGATCCAGAATAGGCAAAACAATCTTGAAAAAGAAAATCGAAGTTGGAGGTCTCATACCTCCTGACTTCAACACTATAAACAAAATCACAAAATAAAACAAAGCTATAATAATCAAGACATTGTGGTACTGACATAAGAGAAAAAGAAACATGTTTAGCAATGGGATAAAATTGAGAAATAAAACCTTCAATTTATGACAAACTGATTTGTTACAAGAAAGCCAAAACTATTCAGTGGGAAAAGAACAATCTTTCAAAGAATGGTGCTAAAACAGTTGCATATCCACATTCAAAAGAATAAAGTCAGATTTCTACCTCACACCATGTACAAAAATTATCTCAAAATGGATCAAAGACCTAAATGTAAAAGCCAAAGTTATGAAACTATTGGAAGAAAACAGACATAAACCCTCCCTCCTGACTTTGGATTAGGCAATAATTTCTTAAACATGATACTAAAACACAAGCAAAAATAAATGATAACAAATAAATAAACTTAATTTCGACTTCATCGAAATTTAAAATTTTGTGTTTTATAGAATACTTTCAAGAAAGTGGAAAAACAACTCACGGAATGAGAGAAAATATTTGCAAATCATATATCTAAGAATGGATTTGTACCTAGAATATATAAAGAACTCTTACATCTCAGCAATAAAAGGTAAATAACACCATTTTAAAATGAGCAATGAATTAGAACAGAAATTTCTGTAAAAAAGATACACAAATGGACAATAAGCACTTAACCTGCATTCTGTATCATGAAGCATTATGGAAATAAAATATCAAACTACAGTGGGATACCATGTAACTCCCAATAGGATGGCTAAATCATAAAAAGGCAAGAGTTGCAAAAATAGAGAGAAACTAGAACCTTAAGACATTACTTGTAAAAATGCAAAAGAGCACCATCACTTTGAAAAACAGTTCATTAGTTCCTGAGTTAAATAAAGTGTTCCTAAGAGCACATATCCAAGATCTAACATATATCCAAGAGAATTGACAACATACGTCTTTAGGAAATCTTGAACATGAATGTTTATAATAGCACTGCCGTCCACTCTCCATATCTACAAACTCTGAACATATAGATTCAACCTATCATGGTTCAAAAAATATTTGGAAAAGACTTTCCAAACATTTTCAAAAGGCCAAATTTGAATTTCATGTTCTGAGCCCATGGGAATGAAGTAGTATGTAGGCATATTGTGCTATAGCCTCCTACCATGTCACAGATCTTCAGTTTCAATCCAGCAGCCCTTGTTGTAGCTTTTTTTGTTTATTTGTTTGTTTTCCTTCAAATCTCATTCATGTATGACTTACAATGGTTGTGTCTATACTGAACATGTGCAGATATTTTCCTGTTATTATTCCCTTAGTAATACAATATAACAACTATTTACATAGCATTTACATTGTAGTAGGTATTATATCTACAGATGACATAAAGTACATGCAAATATACCTTTTTATATAGGAGACTTGAGCATCTGTGGATTTTGGTATCCTTGTTGGAGTTGGGAAGGGGACAAATCCTCTGTGGATATTGAGAGATGGCTCTAGTCCTCATAGCTAAAAAGTAGAAACAATCCAAATGTCCATCAGCTAATGAGCAGATAAATAAAACGTGAAAAATTCCTACCATGGAATATTAATTCAGTACGAAAGAGAGAGAATTAGTGACACAAACTACAACACTGATTAGCTTTTATGTTGTACAGAATTTAAATTCACCCAAAGGAAGGAGCACAAGCAACAAGCAGAAGCAAACAGACCTGGACTCCCTTCTCACTCACACCTTCTGGATAGGCAGAAAACTTCAGGGTCAATTTTCCCCATAAAAATCTCTTGTTTAAAATAAAAACACTTTTTCTGCTTTTGTTTCTAATTAAAATGCCACTTTTGAGTCATTTAGAAAGGGTCAGGTTGGATGTTGGCTCTTAAACCTTTGACAGCTACTGTAATTGCCCAGAGATATTCGATAACAGTGATGGCCCTTCCAAATTTAATTTTGAAGTTTCTGCCAGGCCATTATTAACATGTAACCAGAGTACAAAAATCAAAGGACATAGAGATGAGGAGAAAACTAATCTTATCTACCTCTGGACTGACTGTCATCTCTTCCCTGGGCCAGGACAATTTCTTTCTAAGTGGCTATTACCCAGTGCAGAGGGATGAACCCTGGGATCTGACCCCTAGTTCTGCCACTAACTAATTACATGGTCTCAGGCAAATTATTAAACATGTTTGCTATTCTAAAAAATGGGGACACTGGCATCTTTCTTTCTCTGTCCTGGAACCATCCAGAGAAGATTGTCTCATGGATAATTACTGTAGAATAAGGCAGAGCTAGGACAGACAAGAGCACAGGTTGTGCCAGTGTTAGGTAGGTTAGTTAGCTATGAACAGGTAGGTAGAGGGAAAAGACAATGAAGTACAGACATTAGGCCTATGCACCAAGACAAATCCAGGAGCAATAAAAATGAAACTGTAGGGAACCTTATCTAAACAGGTAAGCACTGGGATATAAGATCCGGAAAGCCTAACCTTCTCCAGGTTGCAGAGCACTATATTCCCTTGAGCGAATTATTACTTAAAATCCTGGGACCCTAACTAAAACAGATAAGTATCAGAAAAGTGGGGTCTCGTACATCCAAACCCCCCAGCTACAGCTAATTATAACCCCTCAAGGGGCACTGGGGTTTCCAGATAAGTGCCATCATTATCTCTTGCAAACAACTACGTCACAACCACACTGTCAACTAGAATATCCGGGCCCTCACTGGGGAGGTTGCTGAGGGCTATCCACAGGGTAATAAAACAATTCAAGGGAGACAGGAAATCAAGGCAAGAACAAAGGCCTCAGTTTCCTTAAAACCCCAGCCCGGTAAGCACCACACTATCCTCTCTTCAAGGTGGTCCGCGTAGTCCCTACGCGGTACATAACCCTTTCCTTTCACTCTATTAAACTCTTGCTTACTACTCTGTGTTTCACTCAAATTCTTTCTGGCAAAGTCACAAGGATCAGCACCCAAGGGCGGTGGTGGCTGTCCCAGTTCAACCTGGCAGACCCCTGCTTCATAACACCAGGAGCACCCTGAAAGAGCAGGGTGCTCAATGGAGCTCAGGTCAGAAAATCTTCTTGCACAGAGAGAAATATGGACTAAAATAAAACGTTTCATTACCTAAAGTTGTTTGCTTTTAAAGACTGTAGGAACGCACTGAAAACATGTGTGTAATGCTTTAATTGTTTGAGACTCAGCTATCACGGTGGCAAGGGAACCTCTTCTGTGGTCATTTAATCACAGTTTATCCTTTCTTTTAACCCTTACAACAAATAGTCTTTATTCCACAGAGGAGAATACTGAGGCCACCATGCTTAGATAACTAGCTTAAACTTCACTTGACTGATTAGTGAGAGAGATGGACCTAAAACTATTGTTGTCCAATTACATGGCCACATTCTGTGTACCAGAGCAGTGCTTCTGAGATCCCATGATAATCCAAATTGCCTCAGAGTTGTGAGGATCAACAGATATATTACCCACTGCTCCATCCTGCTATCCCTCTATCCCATTATTAAGGAACTTTCTAAAATTTCATTTTTTCCCATATTTTTACAGGTACATTTTAATTATATATAATGGTGGGATTCATTGTTACATACATGCATATGATATAACAGTATTATTTGGCCAATATCATTCCCCAGTATTCAGTGTTGCATCTTGAAGGCTTTATCCAGCTGTTCCTTTCCTATGGCATCCCCTGGCATAAGTCCAGAAGATAGCATGAATAAAGGGTAAGCACACAAATTTGGAGCCATTTTGGAGCTGAAATCTTTGTTGGCTATATGACCTTAAACAACTTACTTAACTTGTTATGCATTTTTTTTTACTGAACTATGCAATAGAAATAATGTTTCCTTCAAAGGACTGGGATAAACATTAAATAAGCAAATAAGATAATTACCAAAGGCCAGACACAGGACAAAGGTGCAATAAGTTTTATTTTACATTACACTATTCCTGCCTCTTTAGAAGAAAAACAAAAGAAGTGAAAGGAGACAAAAATCCAAATCCATGTGAACTGTCTCCCATAAGGATCTCATTTAGTGGCTGCCCTTTCCACGTGAGCTTCCATCCAGCACTTGAACACTGCCTTTACTGATCCAAGTAACTTCTGTGCTTTAATTTCCAAAGGAACCCAGAACTACAAGAGAAAGCCCATGCTACTTCAAAACTGGAAGTTCAAATGTCAATGAAAATGCAATTTGATGGTCACCTACTATTTAATAACCACTTGCTATCTGTTAGTCATGTAGAAATAAAGATATATAAGCAGGACCACAGTCCCTGCCCTTGCAGACCTCATGTTTCATCAGAGAGGGTTAGATAAAGTCATAAGTGATTATAAGGTGCAGTGGGAGAGGCCCCTAAGAGCAAATAAAAGTGCTCTAAAAGACTCAAGATCAGAAAAAATACTTCCATTGTGATAAAGACTTTATGAAGAAAGAGAATTCACAAGACTTTGAAAGGTGGATAGAATTTCAATAAGTGAAAAAAGTAGAGCAAGAGGAGATGTCAAGAGAACATTCCAGGTACAGGGAATAGCAAGCAGCAAGGAAGGACTGGAGATGGAGAAGTGGGACCCTGATTGGAGAACATCAAGGAATTAACTTCAATTCCACTAAAGCAAGAGATAGAAGTATTCACATAATGGGAGGTAAAGCAAGAGACAGGTTGTGGCCATATCGTGAAAGTTTAAATGCTGGGAGTATAGGAAGGGTGGAAGCTAACTCAATTTAAAGATAACGAGCCCATGCAGGATTTTGTTAGGGGCAATATCTATGGAGTTTGGATCAGAGTCCATTAATCACAGGCTAAATAGTAATGCTCATGGCTTGAGGAGGTGACAAAGTTTAAATTAGTCTAAATCAGTAAACATCACACTAAATTTAGTAGATGCAAGTTTCATTATAGTTCTCCTCTCCTTTCAATCACTCAGAGAATCTATTGTGCCTGAATCTGGATGTCTCTAACCTGCAAAAAGGGGCTTAGAGGGGCTGGGGATGTAGCTCAGTTGGTAGAACGCTTGCCTCACATGCACAAGGCCATGGGTTCAATCCCTAGCACCATAAAAAAAAAAAGGCAAAAAAATGGGTGTATAGTCTTGTGCAGACCCTGCCAACTGTGAATCTGTGAATTTCCTTTCCCTTCCCAGAGTCCAGCAAAAGAAATCACTTTGTGACCTAGGTCTAAAAAGTCCCCCAAGTGGAAGCCAGAGGACAAGCACTTCTGACCACTAGCTCTTTATCTGAGCCTGAGAAACTTAGAATTCTACAGTGATGCACAGCCAACCTGACACTTCCTGCTAAAAGCCTCATAAGGACACTCCCCCCCCCATCTTTTTTAATACCTCTCTTTAGAGGCTCATTTTCTCATTTGGACTGACCAGCACCATCACTTGGCATTCAGAAGCATGCTTCTCCCTCATCACTTCCACTGCATGGAGCCTGAAGGATGGTGTGGGGTGTTGTAGCCTTTTAGTTTTTCCCTCCTCTGCCCTTCTCCTGCTGCTGAGCTTTTCTTTCTGATAAGAACCTTCTAGCAGCTTCATCAGAGCCATTGTTAACCAAAGAGGAGACTTTTCACAATGGCTATCTGACGACCTCCCCCTTTCTGCAGACAAATCAGTCCTTAGAGAAAAGTTTCATTATTGCTCTTGCGTTGTTAGTCTGAATGTGCTGGCTCAAGACTCCATATTCGGTCCCTGTAGGGGAGGGAGGAAAGGAAGAAGGAAAGAAAAATCTGGTTTCTTGCCATTCGGTTTTTTAAAAAACCGAATGTAAAATTCCACCTTTATGTATACCTAAAAGTACCAATTTACAAAAACAATAAATGGGGGTGGGAGGCCAGTGAAATAGAGGAGGGGGAGGCTGCAGAGGGGGCGTGAGGGAGAGGGAAGTACTGGGAAACAAAATGGAACTAATTATATTCTATGAATGTTTGATTATATCAAATTGAATCCCACCATTAAATATAGCCATAATGCACTAATAAGACGTGTTTGCACGCACGCGCGCGCGCACACACACACACACACACACACACACAATTATCAGAAAATTTTACCGAAAAGAAAGTTTTCAGGAAAAAAAAAAACTCTGGCTGGGGGTTGAAATGCTCTCATTCCCCATTAATGAGATTAGAGGGAGACACAACTCTGCACCTTCTACCCTCACACCTTCTTGCAAAGTCCTTTATAGACCCAGAGGTTAACTGTGCTTCTCTGGGGGTCCTCCTCCCTCATCTAACTCAGGGTGTTTCATCTCCTCAGAAATCAAAATGCACTGACCTCTGCTCTGCTGCAGCATCTTACTATGTCTTAAAATCGAAGAACCCACCTTTCCACTCTGCTCTCCTCCTGTTTAATTTCCCTTCTCTTCTGTTCTCACACCTGCAGGTTAGATTCCATCATTCCATCCATGCATTCAAAAATTCATGGGTTAAGTGTCCCTTGTGATTTGGCACTGTCATAGGCAAAGTGGGGGATGACTTCTCTCTCCACCTGCTCTGGTTCACATTCCTATAGATCAGAAATCCACTTTCATTGTTGAAGACTGACTCCTGCACAAACTCTGAGTCTCTTAGGCAGTAGTAACCCCACCTGATTTGCTCTGATGTCCTCCAGACTCTATCAGAGGAAGTATTCAATTTAAAGCTGCTCATTAGGGAAGATTTAATTCTGGATTTCCTAACGTGACTACCCCACAAATTTTAAGACTATAAACTCCAATGAATTCATTTCTTGCTCTATCTTTGGCTACCTCTTGGGAAAGGGAAATAAACCGTTTCAAGTCAAAGTGAGAAGTGAACATGCAGATCTTAACCTGTTAAAGTAAACCCACAATGCCCTAACACACACACACACACACACACACACACCATATCGCCTTGAAAAAAAAAAAAGGAAAGAGAAAGGGAGAAAGATTTAGTGTTATAACTGAATCATTTATTGGAGAAAGACCAATTACTGCAGGTTTTGCTAATATTAGACCTGAAGGACAACCAGACCATTTTTAAATGCAAACTTAAAGGCCCTAGTTTTAGTAAATGAACAAGGAAAGCCAACAAAGCTTTGACAACGGAATCACATCCCTCTTTGTGCTTCCCTTCCTCCCAGTCACCAAGAGAAGAAAGCAGTGCTAAAGCTCAAGTGCCAGCCCCACCAAGGAAAGGGGCCTGCATGTTCCTGAGACCCTCTGTGTCGGAACTGGTTCTCCTCCTGGTTTCTTCCTTTCTAAACTTTGAATTCTGTTAATGGCCTCTTTTCATAGTGAGGGTTCTACTTCATGAGCTTCCTTCATCTTGGATCATTTCAGGGTGTTGGGGTCGTTGAGCAGGTGACACTTTGCTTTGGTCCTGTTGAAGACTAATAGTCAAAAGCTAAAGGAAGAATTTATAGCAGGGATTTTCCTTAAACCAAATGGAGCTCTTATGGTTTGGGTCTAAAACTGTCCCCCCCTTAAAGCTCACGTTAGGCAATGAAGCAACTTTCAAGTTATATATTGATAACAAAAGTGAACATTTTGTTCTTACTCAGATTAATATTGGTTATGAATAAGGTAATGAAGTTAGCAGAGACCAAATGCTGAGATTCTCTGACTGCATGCTTTCCACAGACAGAGGGTCTCCATAGAGCAGGAGTGGTAACATTCACCATGACTGGCAGCCCAACTGGTGTATGTATCGTGGACATGGAAATAGACTTAACTATAGCTAACTCTCTAACTCAGTGTTTTAAAAATCATGATGCAAGAATGACCCATCTGTACAGCTAGTTGTGCTGTTTTTACCACTTTGTGGATATATTTAACAATAGTGAATTGTACACTTACAAAAGGTTAAAATGAAATATATTGTGTATATTTTACCACAGAAATTTAAAACAAAATAAGAATCGCTTGCCTTTAACCCAGAAGAAATGTGAGCAGCACAGCACGCCTAGCCACCAAAAGGTAGGATGAAATTTATAGTGAATGAAGGGGTGAGAAAATGGACTTGAAGGAAAGGAGGCTGGCCTGTGAGTCATGTCAAACTTACATCAACTGCTATTCAGATTACATATAGCCCCTCGTTATTGTTTCGATATGAGGTATCCCCCTAAAACTCATGTGTGAGACAATGCAAGAAAGTTCAGAGATGAAATGATTGGGTTGTGAGAGCCTTAACCTAAACAGGGCATCAAACAAGTTGAATGGGTGGTAGGGAGGTAGGGTGTGTGGTTGGAGGAGATAGTCATTGGGGACTTGCCTTTGGGGTGTATTGCCCTGGTGAGGAGTCTCTCTCAGCTTCCTGATTATCCTGTCCTGAGCTGCTCTCCTGTCACACCCTTCTTCCCCAATGTTCTGTCTCACCTCAGGCAACAAGGAATGGAATCTGTTGTCTACGGTCAACTACCTTTGAAACTGTGAGCCCCAGATGAACTTTTTTTCCTCTAAAATTGTTCTTGTCAGATCTTTTGGTCACAGTGGCAGAAAGCTGATTAAAACACCCCATATATATGGGGAATGGAAAACTAACAAGCAGAGGAAAAAATGTTGCTACAGTTTAAAAAGGTAACCAAGGAGATAAAGTAAGATTCTGCCTGTAAACTGTGAGCAATCTACCCAACTAAGACAACTCTCAGTATGAGGCCTACTCTCTTGGATCACATTCTTCACTACCTGGTTGAAGTTGAGTGGGATTTCCAGCCCCAGCTTTTGAGCCTTCGAGGTGTCTTTTAAGATGGCAGTTAATCCTTTATAGGAGACCAGCTTCACCAGGAAGAGCAAGCCCTCCTGGGTACCTCATGTCTTTGGCAGCCCTCACATCACCACTAACTGCTACTGTGTTGCTGGCGCCCCTAGCGGCAAATTCCCTGCACAGCACCTGCAGAGCCTACAGTGGCAGCTGTGGAGCCACGCAGTTCTTTGAGAGCTCTTTGAAAGGGAAACAGGTCCAGCACAATTCCTGGCCTGCCCTCCAGTGATTTTCCTTATTCCACTGCACCTTCATTGAAAGAGAGAGAGAGAGCCTGCAAGAGGATGCTCCCTCAGAGGTCGTTGTAGAGTTCTTCGTGTCCTGTGCATCGGTGTTTATGTACAGGAATTCAGGGCACTTAACAAGAGCTTCCTAATCCCCTTCATTTATTTTCCAGTGAAGCTCAAGAATGCATAATCAATAGACATTCTAGAAGCCAATCTGGACATACAGGTCTCCAGGGTGCATATACAAACAGTGGCAGGAGTTGCTTATGGCTCATAGATGCTGTTTCTTCTTCCCAAGCCGGTGATGGGACTGTGTTTTCTGCCAGCCTTGCACTTTGGTGTGGCCAGCAACTGGATTCTGACCTATGTGATGCATGAAGAAATGATGGATGCCACTTTTTAGTCCCATAAAATCTCCCACACTTGAATCTCCACTTTTTCCCTCTTCATATGCCAGTTGAATAAAAATTTCAAGGCCCTGGAGGGCTATGGAACTATATAATGGGACACTATCCAGGAAGAAAAAAAAAGTGCTCATTGGTCTGTGACATGAAAGAGAAATAAACTTTCATTGTATTAAAGTGCTGATATTTTAGATTTGTTTATTACAACAGCAAGCATGACTTGGTCTACTAGTACAGTGACCTTTGTTGTTCTCTTTCCAACATAGCACACTCATAAAAGAAGCAGTGATGCATGTAATAAATAAAAAGAAGAAAATAAGGATTAAAAGTCATATTTTTTTCATAAAAAAGCTATCTCCTGCTTAATGATACAAAAATCTTCCAGTAAGCTGACCATACCTGGAATGATTGCTAAGCAAATCCCATCTCTGTAATGACAGCCATTGTAAAACCAGTTATATTTTCTTCTGAAGAAGCTTAAGAACATAAGGAATATTTTATGAATCAAATTTATAAAAACAAAACTGAACAATTTATCATAATGACAAACTATTATAAATCATATATATGGAAATTATCAATAAGAATATTGATAATTTTCTCCACTGCAAAAGAATAAGAATATTGATAATTTTCTCCACTGCAAAAGAAGTATCTGAATTACATCAACTGTTAAACTTATTCCATGGCCAGAACTTCACAGTAACAACCTAATCAGAAAAGGTCTGCCCTTTTGTCCAATGGGGGCAATATTCCAGCAGGTCATCTGGCAAGAATATTCTGATGGGCATGTCTGCTACGGATCAGTGTGGCCTAGAGGACTTCTGAGACCTCTTTAAACCCTGAATTTGTGTTCTAAGAAAGGGGCCATATGATTTTGCATAATCTCCAATTTCCTTTAAGGTTAGAAGTGTCACTTTTGGAGTCCTTGGAGTGATTGTGTGACTTATTTTGTAAAAATTCTCAATTCTAAATAATAATAATAAAAAGCACATATGCAAAAAAAAGCACCATATTTTCATTTGATGAAGTCTTCCTTGCAGTTCCCTGATGCTCTTTTGGAAAATAAAATTATATTGACTTTGCATTACTCATGTTCTTACTAACTCAGGGATAAATGGAGGATGGAAAGAATCTGAATTCTTTCATGCTAAAAAGCATCAGCATTTCAAAAGCAGGAAGGTCATTCTGCAAGTTCCTTATATATCTGGGAGGGAAAAATGTATTTGAAATAAAGTAAATGGTTAAGAACTAGTGTTAATTGAAGATCAATCAGAAGTTAACCTACATTACATCTGAAATTATAGTGCTAATTGATGGAAAGCTAGATTCAATTTAAAAACAGATGGTTCACATGCAGATTTTCACAACTCAAATAATATAAAAGAATAGATACCCTGCCATATTTGTTTATACCTTTAATAGCCAGAAATGGATCCCTTCAAAGACATACACGTAAAGAAGGAGTCTTCCTCCTTAGTTTTATTGGTTTAATTTTAGTGAGCACCTTTGCTTGGGGATAGAGGTAGGCTAGGGGAAGGCTATAAGCTGTGAGTAGAAGCAGCATACATATTACCAAACATAAATTGCCAGCAAGCTCTCTGTTTAACTGCTGGTGCACATAAAATCTCTGGTCCCAGCAAGGAGAAATTTGCAGGCTGGTTGCATTCATCACCAGGAAAAACCCTGGATTTTCTGCTGCTGTTGTATTTGGTGACTTGTTTTAATTAGGGACTGGGAAATTGATCAAGCATGGATTCAGGCTTAGGATCTTATTTCTTTCACCATTATTTAAAAAATTAATTTCTGCAATTCTCCAGGTGCATGAATAATTTGACACAGAGTTCAGTGAATCCAAAATATCTGGTTGGGTTGGTTCATGTAAACAACAACAAAAAATTTGATAAAGTCAAGAAAAATTATTGTTTTAGCCAAAAAACTGATCTAAATGTAATAAGAATGTAATCAGAATCCTAGGCCAGGAGGGATTGATTTTGGAGGGTCCCAACAGACCACATCTGGCCCACTCACCACAAAAAAACAAACAGAAAGTAATGGTGAGTGAGGAAAGAAATTATTTTTGGTATAGCTATATCAGGAAGATAGAGAAACCTAGGGGTCCTCAGGCCTGTCTTTGGGGAACAAGAACTTTGTGATTAAGTAGGGGAAGTAACAAAAGAAGGGGACAAGAAATATGTATAATCAAGCAGTCTTGGTCAGACTATAGTCAGGTTATTATCTCAGGATGGCCATATGGAGACTTTCTGGTGATAAGAAAGTTGCAGCAGAAGACAATGACTCAGAGAAAAAGACAAGTCAGAACAGCAAGATGGGGTTAGGGCAGGTTTAGGGCAATAACTGGAGATTTCTAGGTGCTATTTCCATGGCCTGGAACAAGATGCTATAAAAGCTGGCAGCTGACAATCTACTGATGATGATATCCCTACAAATCTTGAAAACATCCTCATTACTTTCATCTTGGTGTCTTCAGCCTTGAAAGGCAAGGGAGTGGAATTACCAGCTTCAGATGAACACTCCTTTAATGATCAACATGTCCACATACAGAGCTGGGCAGGAATGGGACCCAAGGTTAAAGGTAATGAAGGAGGAAGATACAAAATGGAGACAGATGCCAAGTTTTTATCTTGCTCTTAGTTATCCATTGGATATCTGCAGGACCAAGGGAAGAGTCAGTGCACTTGGCAAAACAACTTCTAAATCCCTATTAAAAGAAGAGCCCAAAGTCCACCCCTTAGTAGAAGCAAAGGGCTGTGACGAATTTATTCTGAAGGCATCTTATCTACTCAAAACTTAAGACCAATGTTTTTTTAAAATGTCACCATCTCAACAACTTAAAGAGCCTGCGGTACAGTTTCTGTGTGCATCTTTCTAGTAGTGACTGAATTTAGTGTCCAATAAACACTTGTCATGTTTCTGCTCTCTACCTCAAGGCGCGTACACACACACACAAAAGAGAGAAAAGGGCACAAATTTTAGATGCACAGATTGAACTCTTTCCTTAACAGACACATTCACTATTATTTTGGAAGCAAATCCTACAGTTCTTAAGATGGTATCCAGTATAACATAGACTTGCATTTCAGAAAACACTGGGAACACGTGTGGCCTAGAGTTGAAACAAGAAGGTGGAGAAAAGCAAAGAGGCTTTAAAAGGAACGGGTCTTATTGGATGATGAAAGGAATATTCTGCAATGAATGGACAATGAGAAATAAAACCTGCACTACCTATAAAGCACAGCTGAACACTGCCGGCTTCTTTATGAAGTTCCTCTGAGTGTTGAAATAAATGAGTGCAGATGGCAGTGCTTTGGTTGCTCCTGGCATACTGACAACAGTGGAGGGATCTAGGGGACCTGATCTTGGTGCCCAACAACCAGCGACATATGACATTGACCAAGGTCCTGTTTCTCTCTGTGCTTTACTCCCTCATCTATAGAACAAGGAAATTCATTCAGATCAGAGTTGCCCAAAATGAGTGGGTCAGAACTTCATCCACAGGGTGGTGAGAGTATGCAGTGAAAAAAATAGTGAATTAAATTAAAGATTCTAGAATCAAATAACCTAAAAAACCACTGGGTTAAAGTCAAACAGGTGTTTTTGCTGCAGGAACTTTCAGGGCTTCTGACACTCAGTGTCATATCACACTGGCATTTTCTGCCTGGTGCATTTATTTACTTTGTTATGTATCACCTGCCTGCCTTCTCCAATTTGAATGTCATCTCCATGAAAACTGGGACCTTTCTGCCTTTGTTAGAGTTCAGAAAATGATAGCACACAGCATGGCACTTTGGGGTGCTGAATCCTCTAAAGGAGACTGGACCACCCCTAAAGCAAGGCCTCTAACCTTCCATCTTCTTTTTCTCCCAAATTTAGTCACAGAAATCAGAATTCTTTTTTCCCCAGGTGGGTAATAGACACTAAAACTCTTGTCTCTACCTTTAAAGACCCTCATTCTGGAGAGAAACTGCTTCATGCTCCAGAGGAAGGAAGGCCAAGAAGAATCTAAATAGACAGGACTTCCTGGGTCCCCCTCAGTCTGTTAGCATTGGATCATACTGTTTTGTCCAAACATTTCTACCCAGCTGTCCATTCTCCATCAAACTAAGCACAAAAAGGTAGTTTTCCCTCAGTCTTTGGTTGTTGTTTCTGAAGGCTCTGTTCATGTAAAACTTTGATTTAAAATTTTGTTATCCTTCTCTCTCATTAATCTGTCTTTTGTAACAGGGAGTGTTGGCTGTGATCCTTAGGATCAATGAGGAAAGGTGTCACCCCTTTCCACACCTATACCTTGAAAAGGCAGTCGAATGTTGACCAGGCTGGCCTTTACATTTGCCCAGGTCTCCATGCTTAAAAGGGTCCCATACTGGACTTTATGCTCTGCTATTGCCATCTTGAATTTTCTAATAATTTTTGAACAACAGTCTCCAGTTTTCATGTCATTAGCTCCACAGATTGTGTAGCTTGTCCTGGTGCTATCCAAGAGCACAGAATCTAGAGACTGATTACCTAACTTTAAAGCTCAATTCAGTCACTTACAACCTGTTGGCTTTGGTAGGCCAGTTTCCACCTGTGTATTTTGGGGATGTAACAGTGGTCCACTTCACCTTTTGAATATAGTTCTGAGGCTTATTTTTAAAAGGGACATTTTTTCCTTTTCATTTTCTCCCTCCCCCCCACCTAAACTGGGGGCAGGGAACAAGATTACCCTGAGTTATCTGTGCTCCACTGGAAGGAGATGTGTCACAGAAAGGATCCAGGAAGTGCCAAATTAACAAATGAATCCTATCACAACATCAAAGCACCCTGGACTCCTGTCAGGGCATACCTGGAATGTAGACCTTGAAGAGATCCTTTAAAATCCCCCTGTTCCTCCTGACAGAATCACAGCCTCTGGGACTGGAGGAGTCCCCTGTGTTTCTCCTTTGCTCCCAAAAGCAATAAAACAACATTTTCCCTTTTCTAAAAACTGTGCCCTCATTATTAAATTGACATTAATTGGCATTGGGGACAAGGACGGAGCTTTTAGTTATAGGAATGGTAATAATAGTACATGATCCTAGGATTCTTGCAAAGTTTAAGTGAATTATATAAACAGAACACTTTGAATAGGGTCTGGTACATTGAAAATACATAGATATCATGGACCATCACCCAACTCTGGAATAATATCTTGTATGGAATAGCACTCCACAAATATGTATCATATTAATGAGCACATGTCACAAAGCTTATGAAAACCTTTCCAAAAGGAAAATATAATATATACTTGATAGACACTATGTCATTCGCAGAAATTGTGCCGTTGCCAAATCCAAAACGCATGTAGAAAATGAAGGTATCTTTTCCACACCTTTCTACTAACCGTCCTGCATTTCGTCTTGGAAACAGCTAATACAACCAGTTTTGTTCCTTTCCTTTCCTTTTCTCTTCTCTTCTTATCCTACCTTTCTTTCTCTTTCTCTTTTTTAATTTAAACAATAGAAATGTTTTTGCTCACAATTGTGAAGCTAGATATTCATGGTCAAGGTGTTGGCAGAGTCGTTTTCTTCTGCAGCCTCCTTCTTGGCTGTGGGCACTCTCTCCTACTGTGTCCTCATGGGATCTTCCATCGGTGTGTGAGTCTGTGTCCTAACCTCCTCTTCTTAAAGGGGCACCATTGAGATTGGTTTAAGACCCCGCTCATGATCTCACTTAATATTATAGGCACCTTTTTTCACTGCTGGGACCAAAAGATCTGACAAGAACAATTCTAAGGAGGAAAAGTTTATTTGGGGCCTCACAGTTTCAGAGGTCTCAGTTCAAAGATGGTTGACTACATTCATTAGGGTTCAGGTGAGGCTGAACATCATGGCAGAACAGTGTGGCAGGGGGAAGCAACTCACATGGTGATCAGAAAGCAGAGACAGAAAGCTCTGCTCAACAAGGACAAAATATGAACCCCAAAGTCATGCTCCCCCATGACCCACCTTTCTAGCCACACACTACTGCCTTCAGTTACCATTTAGTTAATCCCTATCAGAGAATTAATTCACTGATTGGGTTAAGGTTCTCATAACCCAATCATTTCAGTTCTTAGCCTTCTTATATATTGTCATGCACACATGCACTTTTGAAGGATATCTTACATCCACACCATAACTCTTAACTAAATTACCTCTTTAAAGACCTTTTACTAATTACAGGCATGTTCTGGGATTCTGGAGATAGGACTTCAATATTTGCTTTTTGGGGAAGACAATTTAAGCCACAGTAGTCACTACACTCTCCTAAAGCTCTCCTGGTCTGGACCAGAAAACCAGAGTGAACAAATATTAAACCTGAAGTCTGAGGAGACCTTAGCTTTGCTCTTCTACCCAAAATTGAGCTACAGTTAGATGCACTTACATGTCTTCTCCTTGGAGATATCAGAAAGGACCCCAAGAATGGATCTCCTTCATCCCCAAACCTGAGGCCTGACAGTGTGCAGATAGACACAAGCAAAGACTCAGGAGATACCTACCCTTCAGAATCAAGACACAACTATTCTGCACACTATCTCTTAGAGACCGATTTCCAACCATCATGAAGCATGGGCTCTCTGTCAGGGATATGAAAATACAGGGATTTGGGGAACACATCTCAACTGTACCATTTCCCTTTTGACAGTATTCCATCCAACAGGCTCTTCTCTGGAAGAGAGTCAAGAAAAAACCTGCTGTAGGAATCTAAGCTCATCAGAGGCAAGGCTGGGTGAGGCTCTGCTGATCCCTGTGGCCCTCCCTGTTGTCCTCCCTGTTGTCCTCACCGTATGGTTGAGCAAGCCACTGCGATGCACACGGTAGATGCAAAGGAACTGAGGCCAGCCCTATGAGCACCTGCAGGCTCACTATGTGCCTGGCTCTGGGCTGAACAGGGGAGAATAAGAAGAAAACAGAGCTGAAAAACAGTCAGAAAAGACAAATTACAGGGTTCCAGGACATTGGAACTTTCACAGGGCTTGGTCATAGGCGTTTTTGCCCAGATTGACTTGGCCAGCCTTTGGGGAATACTGATGACCTCTTTGTTCCCAAAATCTTCATTTTTTATCCTTGTCCAACACTTTCCCAATACACTACAGACTAACTATAGAGCCATTAAAAGCCGGATGTTCAAGGTTTGGTCAAGACACACCTGATGGTATGTTCAGGGAGGTCCAAAATCCGATGTGTGAATCCAAGGTTAATAGTTAACCCAAGGGCTAAATGGTTAATCCATTTAACCCAGTTGTGTTGCTCTGGAAGGATAACTAATCTCTCTGAGACTTCTTCTCTTCATGTACAAATTGTACATCCAGTTTCTTAAGTATATTTAGATATTCTATGCAAAACAAGCAAATAAACTTATTCTCCTATTTTTGCACAAATGGTAATAAATATTTAGCAAAATGTAAACAGTTGCCCTTCAGTACCCTCCAGGGATGGATTCCTGGAAGCTCAATTTCCTGATATAAAATGGCATATTTTTTGCATAGATAGAGCTTACACACATCCTCCTGTATACTTAAAATCAGTTTTAGATTACAATACCAACTGCAATGCAAATGTTGTGAACTAGTTGCTAGACTATAATGTTTAGTGAAAAATGACAGGACAAGAAAAGATCTCCAAATATTCAGTGCTGATACAACCATCATAGGCTGAACTACATGGTATAGGAACCAGATGCAAGGCAAATGGGGCACAAATAACAAGCACTACAGAGACTGAGGATCTGTGAAAAGGTGAGAGGCTACAACAGGTGTCAGTACGTCACATCATTAACGTGGACTCAGCATAGTGTTCAGCATGAGGGAAATTCAAGTTTTGCTTTTTTGGAACTTTCTGGAATTTTTTCCCCAAATATTTTCCACCCATGGATGGTTAGATCACGGATATGAAACCCAAGGATATGGACAGCCAATTGCATATAGTATTTACATTTCTATACTCTATACACACATGTAGAATATATATGTATATACACATACTTCTTGATGCTTTTACTTAGTGTATCTTAGAGATAGTTCTAAGGCCCTTAATAATCAATCTATTTTTGTAGGCAGTGTACACTATTATTCAAGTAGACCACAATTCACTTAGAAGTCACCCACTGAAGGACATTAGGATTATTTCCATCTTTAATTATGGATTAGGTGGCCACATAAATGTGTCATGAGTATGAATACAGCCATAGAATAAATTTCTAGAAGTGGAATTGCAGAGTCAAGGATATACTATGTATTTACAATTTTGGCTATATTGCCAAATTGATGGAGATGTCTATCATACCTCTCCCAATTTAGCATATTTTCAAACAATATTTAAAACACATGCCAATGAACTTTTAACTTGGATCTATCTCATTTTATGAAAAAAGTAGGGTATCTTTTCCTATGTTTAAGGGAGCCATTGGTATTTCTTTTTTTATTTTCTTTGTATGTGTGTCTATGTGTGAGAAAGAGGGAGAGAGAATTCCCTGTTCATATCAGTTTTGTATTGAGTTGAACTACTTAAAGATAAATTGTGACTTTATTATTAAATTATAGAAACTCTTTATATACTGGGAAATAAGCCTTTGTGAAATCAATTGAGAATAGCTTACCAGTTTATTGTCATTTTTTTACTTATCTGTAATAGTTTATTACATGCACAAGTTTTCATTTTCATGAAGTCAAATTAAATGTCCACTCACATAACCATTTTACTATACTGTTTACTTGAGCTTGTCATGTTGGCTATACTAGTAGCTCTCATGAGATTTCACTGTACTTTTCTGAAGAAGATAACTTATTACCCAGTTTACAGAAGAGAAAACTGAAGTTCAGAGTGTAAGAGTAACTAGTCATTCAATTATTAAGGGCAGAGCTATGATCTAAACCCAGATCCTTTTTATTAGAGTCTATACTTTTAGCCTCTTTGCTTTTTGCCTACTCAAATATCTGTACAGTTCACAAGAGTTAAGCTGGTTTTTTTTTTTATATTATCATAGCACCTTACACAGGGCTAGGCACAGACTTTTGCTGATTAATGAAGTGTTTTACACCTCTCTGCCCACCCCCTTTTTCCCCTCTTCCTTTTTTAATGTAGCTCTTATGGGCAACTCACGCTAACTTCCTTTCAAGCCTCTTATATTGATTTTTTAGAAAATCCACAAAGTCCCCAGATAAGAGAGAATACACAGGAAGACAAACATCAGACACAAAATAGCTAAAGGACATTTGCTTTTAGAATAGTCTAGAGTGGCTTCATTTGGCCAGATAAATGTTTTCACTTTAAAAGGGGAAGCAAAGACTTTAGCTAAATACAGACACCCAGGTCCTCCAATAATCAGGAGTTCACCTCTGGAACGCCAGAGGCCAAGCAAGGAGCTAGCGTCATTTCCCCACAACAAGCTGGTGTGATGGGGCAATCAGGAGGCCTCTCTTCCCTGCTAGTCCATTTCTGGAATGACAAGCATGTGGTTTCCCATCTGGCCTACACAGAGCCACCCGCCCCCCACACTTGGGCGCTTCCTGCTGCTGCTGCCTGTATTTCTCTGACATGCCATCCAAGCCTCCCAGAAGCAGGTTACTGTGCCTGTGGAATTAGCAAGTGGACAAGGGGCACCACCGCCACTGCGCTGCTCCCACCACCATTCATTAAAAATGGAAGTACAAGCCGGGCGCGGCGGTGCAAGCCTGTAATCCCAGCACTGAGACAGGAGAATCGCGAGTTCAAAGCCAGCCTCAGCAACGGCGGCGGCGAGGCACTAAGCAACTCAGTGAGACCCTCCTTGTCTCTAAATAAGACACAAAATACAACTGGGGATGTGGCTCAGTGGTCGAGTGCCCCTGAGTTCAATCTCCAGTACCAAAAAAAAAAAAAAAAAAGGGAAGCACAACAATCAGATGGGTTAAGGTTTGACTTAACTTTAGCCAGCACAGTAAATCTATTTGCTTAGGCCACATTCAAGACAGAAGCAGAGTCTGGCTTTCTGTGCATCAGTGTTCAATGTTTCATGTAAAAATAAAAGATGGTTGTCAACGTTCTGTACTCCCTTAAAAAAAAATGGACCTGACCGTTACAGAAAGCCATTCTGTCATAAAACCCTGAGTTCTCTGAACTTTCCTCCCCCAGGCCTATACATACTCCAAGCCCAACTCCCACTTCTCCATGCCCTTTGTCACCCTTCCCTCCTTCCTGGTGCCACTGAGATGCTGTGGAGCACAAAAAGCCCACCTGGTTGGGCTTCAGAAGCACCTGGGAAGCATTTTATGTGAATCCTCCAAACTCAGTGTAAAGCCACTCACTGAAGCAGAATGTTAAGGAAGGGGAGGGTGCTGGTGGTTGGGGAGTGCGGGTGGGGGATACTCCGTGACTTTTATTTTTCTTATTTTGGTTTGGTCTGTTTTTTTTTTTTTTTTTTTTTAATGATTTTAACACAAACCAATGAAGAAAAACCAAAATCTAGGAACCACCACTATAGAAAAATCTTTTACGCTACAATGAGCAAGTGCATTAGGTGATTTTTAAAGTTCTCTACACTGAAATTCTGATACTTGCTGGTTGGTGCAAGATAGAGTCCATAAGGTACAGAGATTGAAGTGTGTTCAATCTGGGTTTGGATCTTTTTTCCATCACCAAACCTCTTAACCTCTAGAATTTTCTATTTCTCCACCTACAAAATGGGTACAGCAACTGTCCTGACCTCATAAGGTCATTATGAGCTTTAACTGATACAGTGCATACAGTGGACCTAGAATATAATAAATGCTCCATAAATGCTAGTTCTTGTCAAGTGACTTCAAATTGATCACTACTTAAATTGCTAATTTGAAAGGATTTTAAAACATATAAGCAAGTGTAATATCTGTATTGGTTGTTTTTGTCTTTCACTAGTGAATTTTTTTCACTCACAGCACTTCTGACATCAAATATGTGAGGCTTTTATCTTAGGCCAGTCAATTCCCTCCCTCTGTGGACAGCAACTGGGTGTCATTCAACCCAGTTCAATTTGGACACTACAGACACCACAGGTTGAGGGCTCTGTCCCATAAGACAGCCTCACCTTAGATTCCAGTTGCAAGCCCCAGGTTGCCACCTGGATTTTTAACCAACTGGATATAAATGGAGGAAGGTAGCTCACTGCCCCTTCTCAGATTGCATAATCTGAAGCATGGCTCACAAAACCCAGGGAAACATTTACTTACCTGGTTTATTATAAAGGATATCAAAAAGGATAGAAATGAACAGCTAAATGAAGAGATGCACAGGGTAAATTCTAGCAGGGTCCCAAGCACAGGAGCCTCTGTCCCCATGGAGTTGGGGTGTGTCACCCTCCCAGCATGTGGATATGTTCTCCAACCCAAAGGCTACTGAATGTGGTCATTTAGGGTTTTCATGGAGGTTCTATTAAGTATACATGTTCAACTGGATCATTGGCTATTGGTGACTGAACACCATCTCCAGTGCCCTCCCCTCTCTGGAGATTGAAAGGTAGGGCTGAAAATTCCAACCTTCTAACCATATGGTTGCTTCTTCTGGCAACCATCCCCGATGATGTTAAAGCTATGGAGGAGGGGCCCAGCAAGAGTCACCTCATTAGCATAAAGCCAGGTGGTCAGAGAGGGCTTGTGATGAATAATGAAAGATGCTCTTATTACCCTTATCAGTCAGGAAATTACAGAAGTTTTAGGAGCTCTGTGCTAAGAACCCTGGACAAAGACCAAACATTTGCTTCTTACCATACTACAAGTGGTCACTCAGACTTTCCATTGGACACTCACATATGCTGCTCTTATTGATCCATCTCAAGGGAGAGAGGACAGTGTCTGGCCAACAGTGGCCAGCTAGACAGGGCAGCCAGCAGCTAAATACATTCCAGATTGATAACTAAAGATAGGTCCCTAGTCCTCTGGAGCTGTAAGCACTCCAAACGCAGAACTGTAAGTCAGCACACGCTGGAATGAAGAGTTAAGGGTAGACAGAATTTTATATTCTGTTTGTAACCTCCTGGGCATCCTCTTCTCCCTCTTCAGCCCTTTGTATGTTTACTAATCAGAGCCCAAAAAGGAACAGGGGAAGCAATTTGGTATTATGATTATAACTGTTTATGCTTCTTAATATTATCATCATCATCCGGATCATTTCTGTTGTTATTCTTACTTAATGTCTAAATAGCCCACAGGGCTCTCAAGATTTACACAGTGGAGATGCCAGTTAAAGCTGTGCCTGTGCCTGAGGTCAGGCCCCTGGGCTGGCGGAGGCGGCAATGACAGACACCCTCCTTCACTCCCTGCACTGTCAGTTTCTGCGGACAGCTCCTCATTCCTCATGCCAGCCCTTCCCAGAGACAATCTGTAAGTCATTTCCCAGGGACTTTAGGGAATTGCAAATTTATCATCCTGCCACTAGATGGCAAGCAACACGACGTGCCTTTTCCAAGTAAGATATTAACAGCAGTCATAAACGATCCCCCTCTGTCTTCAAGCATTTATTCCCTATAATAAAATCAGTAAATCTCAAGCTTATTTCTGATTTCAAGCCCAGCTTCCTCCGTCTGAGAGCACCCCAGGTTTGCCTGCTGCAATGTCTGCCCTTCAGGGATTCATAATCACAACGCTGATAATGGCCAACCCATGTGTCTACAGCATTTTATAGTTTACAAAGCACTGTAGGGTAGGTAAAGCTCTTTTGCATGCCGGATCTTAGTTGACAAGTGAATGTACATACATCCGAAGCCCAGCCATAATGCAACTTCATTATATTGATGAACAATGCACACACAATGTCCTGCTGATCCATTTGCATCCTCTTTGTATGAAAACAGTTGCTATACAAGGTCTTGGAGCCAATAGCAGTATTTTAAGATACTCAACAAGTGCTAGGCATCACTTTAGCTCAGTCTTTCTGTGAAGCTGCTCCACCATGGAAAGGCAGGCAGCTGAAAGGCCAAAGGTATCAGTGCTGGGTACCACGGGTGCAGCATTTCAGCATTTGGCCCACACCATAGGGGTCCAGACTGTTCTGTGCTCTCTCTCTCACACACACACACACACACACACACACACACTCAGCTACATCTTGTCATTTGCATACAGCCAGCATGAGTTAAGTCACCCTTGCACTTGGAGAATAAATAAGTTCATTCAAGAAGAGAATTAATTAGCCCAGCATGGTAGCACACACCTGTGATCCCAGCTGCTTGGGAGGCTGGAGCAAGAGGATCACAAGTTCGAGGCCAGCCTAAGCAACATAAGGAGATCTTGTCTCAAAATAAAATTAATGTTTAACAAAGGGCTGGGAATGTGGCTGGGCACAGTGGTGCATGCCTGCAATCCCAGCTTCTCGGGAGGCTAAGACAGGAGGATCACGATTTCAAAGCCAGCCTCAGCAATGAGGCTCAAAGCGAGGCACTAAGCAACTCAGTGAGACCTTGTCTAAATAAAATACAAAATAGGGCTGAGGATGTGGCTCAATAGTCAAGTGCCCCTGAGTTCAAGCCCCAGTACTCACCCCTCCCTGAAAAGAGGCTGAGAATGTAACTCTATGGTGGAGTGCTTGCCTAGCATGTGAAAGGCCTTGGGTTCAATTCCTAGCACTGCAAAAAAAAAATTTGTTTAAAAAAAAGAAAAATAAAAGAACTAATCCTGTGTATAGGTGGTAGGTGTGTTGCAGGGCTGTTATTTTAGGGGATTGAGAATAGGTAAGAGAACTGCAAATCCACATGTCCAAGAGTATTTTTCCTCTGTCTCACAGTTTTATAACTCCATCTGAAAATGGCTGATTCCCTTTATTAACCACTGAAGGTTTTTTCTCCAGTCTGAAGTTCAGAGCCTACCTCCACATAGGCAGAAAATGATATACTGCAGAACTCATTGTTTTCTGGTGTGAACTGAAAATGACACACGTTTATATTTCATGCAATCAACATATAAGCTGAAAACATATTGGCTAGGAGAGCGAGTTTGTCCATCAGTGGAATATTCCCATTACAGTAGCTTATTTAGCTGTGGGAAAGAATCATTGTATTCTAATCATTAAATAGAGCCAGTGAATGTTATGACTTCCACATTAGAAACCCTGCTATTTATAAATTGCATATGTTTTACTATAGGGCTGGAGGAAAATGAATTGTGCACAATTTAGAAACAAAATCTTAAATGCAGGTGTTGCAGGTGGAGGTTTTTGAAAGCCATGGCTGCTTCTCTAGAATGATCTATAATCAAGTTCCTTTCTCTCCAACCAATCCCTAAGATGACCCTGTTCAATCTCCCAAGGTCATCCTCTGTTTTGGACCTCCTAGTCCTGGCCCCAGGTATCTTTGGCAACGTGATCTGCTACTTCAGAATGCAAGTAGCATTTGCAGAATGGACAGAACAAAATCTCACCAGTTTCATTTCATCTATGCCCGGAGCAGACTTTATAAAGTCTGTAAAGCAATAAAGAATGAATGTCTAAGGACTTAAAAAAATGTGCTGTGTTATCATCATCAATTTATGAAACTCCTACAAGGAAGCAGACATGATACAAAACATACAAATTGTACGGTTGCTGCCTCCGGAAGTTTCAATGGCAAAGAACAAAAGGTTGAAATTGGATATTACTTTCTCTCTTACCTCCTTGTCCCTCTCCCTCCTTTAATCTTTCTCTTTTCTCTTTTGCCTTGGAGTCATCGGGTTCCCTCTGGTGATGAGAACTGGGAGGAGGCTCTGAATGCAATCTTTTGGAAGCTACTGAGGTATGACCCAGTACTGAACACAGAGAGGCTGGAACAGCAAGAGGCAAGTGGCAAGGTGTGTGTGTGTGTGTGTGTGTGTGTGTGTGTGTGTGTGTATGTATGTTTTGGAGAAAAAGGTAAAAGTTAAATAAAAGTTAAAGAAAAAAGAGCAGAGATGTTGACTAGTGATGTTCACTCTGGTATGACACACTTTTGCTCCTACCACCATATCACCAGCCCCTCCACCACATGACCATCCCATCCTCTGGGAGCTATTGGCCACAAGGACTCTTTCAGGATCTCCTTGCCTGCTCCCAGGCAGGACTGGGAGCCTATTCCCTGTATGAACACCATTCTCTACTTACAGCATGCCAGGTATTATAAAATGAGGCTGACTCGGGCATGTTCTCAGAGGACTAGGAAAAATGCAGTAGGAACAAGTCACTCTCTTCTGATTGTTAGGGACAGCTTTGGAAATAAGGGGACATCTTATAAGAAGTTGAAGGAGAAAAAAGGAATCCGGCAGAATTCTGGGCAGAAAGGATGTGCACACAGGACAAAAAATGGCACAGCCCATTTCTGGTGATAGTAGATCCTGAGGAAGAACACTGAAGTCGGAGTTGTGGAGTTGGTCGCTTGATGTCTCACAACTAGCCAAGTCCTTCTGATTGTGTAAGTGATGATAACCAGACTGGAGTTTGAGTTGGGAGAAGGTGCATTGTTTTCAAGGAAAATCATTCTAGACATACTAAGATACTGCAGGGAGCACCAGAACAGAGATGAAACAAGGCTTCAGAGGCAAGAAGCAGCAGGGACCGCACAGTGTCAGCAATTCAGGAATCCATCCACACGTCACAGATTTTTGCTCTCTCTCTGCATATTCGCTCTCCTCTCTCTAACGGTGTGTATGCCTGCTGGTTATAAGCCTTCTCCTCTGCTTTTCATGTCCATAAGATGAGAGATATGGCTGCTGAGAAGACCTAGCTTTCAATCTTAGATCGAGGTACCTAAAAGAGGACTGATGTCTTCTTCCCAATTTCAGTGCCAAAATGCTCAGGGAAGAATTCAGATCGACCCAGGTTGCATCACTTGTCTACTGCAGAACAATCTGCTATAGCCAGGGGGTACTGAGATATTCAAACCAGCTTGGTTCAAATGCCAGTTCATCACCAGTATATCTGGGTGCCAAAGGACAGGTGTTTTAATGTGGCTACCTTATGGCTTCCTGAAGACAGAGAGGGGGATATTGCTGAGCAGGCAGTTCCATAGATGCCTACTACATCATGAGCTCCATGCAATGCAATAGAGAAATATTGCCATCCCTAAGGAGGCAATGACATGGTCTGACCCAATCTGTTCCCAAGAGAAAAGTAACAATTCTGCTTGGAATTCATTATCGCATCTAATAACTTTATTGTCAGAAAGTGTTTCTTTATATCTGACCTGCTGTGGTATAAACTCCCTTTAGAG
Organism: Xerus rutilus; assembly: GCA_028644305.1. NCBI lineage: Eukaryota > Metazoa > Chordata > Mammalia > Rodentia > Sciuridae > Xerus > Xerus rutilus. The sequence continues at coordinate 56,833,302 of CM053410.1, read as the reverse complement.
AACATGAAATATTCACCTCATGACTACAGACTCAAAGACAGCTACTAAGTGTTCCTACAATTTGTCCCCTCTAATCAAACACTGACAACAGAATTGCCGCGTAACAAGCGTTTTGATGGGTTCTAGGGTTTTAATCGTGAATAAGATCGAGCTTATGCTGACAAGGAGTTTGAAGTCTGGAATCTAAGAAGACAGCAAAGAAAAATCAAACTCCTACCAATTAGCATCAGAAAATTTGACTATGTTGATCTGCTTGCTTCTGAAGATTCAGCTCTGTGAGGATGCAAAAGCCACATCTCTTACCCAGTCCCCATCCCCAACCTCTAGCAGCTTATGTGCTATAGGGTTGAAGTCAAAGTGGTGGTGCTGGACCTGAGAACCCCTCTCCCACCCAGGGATTGGCCCATTTTTCACTAGGAAGCTCTCTTTAGCTCAGACTGCTCAGCCCTGCAGAGTGGGAAGCCGAGGGCTGCAGTTGGAACCAAGCCCACCAGACTCCATGGATGTCTACTGTGGTTGTTCCTGGGTCTGGACGAAGATGGTATCAAGTCTACACTGCCATGTTTCAACAGTCTGAAAAGCAGGATAGGGTGGGTCCCAGCCACAGGAAGGGAAAGAGCTAAGTACTCCTGGGAATTGGATACAGGCTTAGTACTTCTGTGACAGACCAAATCAGAGGAGTTAGCCAAAAGTTACCATTGCTGAAAACCAGGATAGGCAAAGAAGAGCCTTCAGTGTCTGGGAAGGTTGCATATGAGTGGCACATGAATGAGCATTTGGTGCCCTTGCTGTGACTGATGACTCTGCCATTCCTAAGGGTGACACAAGTCCCGGAGAGACAGCCCTCGCACCCTATTCCGTACCCCTACTGTATCCTCAAACTCTCATCAGCTTTGAAATCAAAATCTGTACGCTTTGGAGAGTGGGGAATGGAAGCAAGGATTGGCATTATTTTCCCACGCGAATTGGAGTCTGGACGCTTTGCTCCCAGGAGGCGGAGGCAGAGGCCAACCCGGATGGGATTGGGGACCGCCCCCCTACCCTTGGCCTCGCTCAAAATGAGCAGCGCGCGCCCTCTTGTGGCCCTCACGTCAGCCGCCGGCTCAGGAAGCAGCTGGCCACCACGTACAAATGGACTCCGCGTAGTTAAGCTGTCAGGTCTAATGTATTTATTTGACTCTCTGCTGTTAAAATGATTTCTCTACAGCACCGCGGTTATTTACGACTATTGTCAGTACAAGGCGATGAGAAGGCAGCCGCAGAACAAAACAACAACCGCTGAAGGGAAGGTCCTGTGTGGGAGGGTTGGGGGCTCGGGCTCAGCCTTCCCCCCGGCTGGCTGTGTATTTACTTAGTCTGCCCTGGTGGCTCCGAGCTCACTCACCCATAATGCAAAACCGACTGCCATCAGCCCTCAGCCCACAGGCAGCCCCTACCCGTGCCCATGTGTGCCAGGGAGCTCTGGCCCAGGTCACCCCCAGCTCCCTGGAGCATTAGCCATTTTCCTTCAGATTTTTTAGGGGCCAGGTCAGTGTCTTCCTGATTCTGATGCAGGTGAGTCCCTAGACAGGTGGACCTGGGACTCCAGATGACCTGTGGTTTTTCTTTTCCTACTTTCTAGGGTCAAGTTTCCCAAAACGTGGCTTCTGGAGACCAACATCCACATCTCCTGGGAATGTGTCAAAATTGTATATTCTCAGCTTCCACCCCAGACCTCAAAATGGAAATACTGATGGTGGGACCCAGTGCTCTGTGCTGGAGGAAGCCCCCTAAGGGATTCTGAGAGTCCCTGCTCTAGAGATTCTAGCACCAGTATGTTTCCAAAGGGAAATGCCCCATGCTCCTGCACCCCAGTGCCTCCTTCTCTTTCTTCTGTCAAAGGCTCCTAGAGGCCAACTGGTCCCAATCTCCCCTGGATCTGATTTGGACAGAGGTCTGCTGTGATCTGTGCGTCCCTGGAACAGGTACTATCTGAGAGAGTCAGGATGGGGTTAATGGCGCAAGTCTTACGGTCCGTCTGTGGGCAGGTTCAGGTAACCCCACTTACCGGCCATGTGACCTTGGGGAAATGACTTAATCTCTATAAAATCAATGTGACAGTAATGGTTTATTGGGTTATTGTAAGGATCAGATGAGTTCATACAGTGGAGTCCTAAGAAGAGTGGCCAGGTAGTGTTAATAAATTCTGTTTTTATGTTTTGTAAGATTGGTTTTCATGTCCGTTTGTCCAAGTCTCAGGTATCCTTTGGAGCCATGGGTCACAGATAGATCACCTGTTGTCAGTAGCCCAGTGTTTATGTATGCCCTCTACTGCTTATAACCTATAGCATTTGGAGCAAACCACTTAGCTTCTCTGTGTCTCATCTAAAAATCAATATCTACCTCAAGTTTTCATATAAATTATCCTACTTACTCCTTGCACAAGCCTTTGTGCTAGGAAGAACAGATCTATTATGATGCCCCTTGTACCAATGAAACAACCAGGACTCAGAGAGACCAAGTCATATGCCAAAGGTCACACAGCAAGTAGGTGGAATCAAGACAGGAATCCATTTCCTCTGAGTCCAGCTCTCTAATGAATTTTTATGAGATAATTCATGTGTGAACACTAGACAAATGATGGTTATTATTGTTGTAATTCTGGAAGAGCAATCAGAAGAAAAGAATCCCATTTTCTGAATATGAATTCAGGAAATTAAAATAACAAACCATAAAGTCCTTCTGGAAAAAAAAAAGAAATCAATAATACCAGAAAGAAAGAAAACAGCAATAAAAAAAAAATCTGCACAACATTCTACTACCAAGATTGAGAGTAAATCGCAAAAATAAATGGAGAAGCGACACCAACATTTTCCCCTTCTTGGGAGATGTGTCTGTGTTCAAGAAAGGCACAAAATTGACAGCAGGAACTGACGGTCTATTTATCCCAGGGACAGGCGCGGCCTCGTCTGTTTAGCATTTATATAGTGCTTGTCTTCTCACAGCACCAAAGTGCCAGCTAGAAACACCCCGGTCAGCACAGATCACCCTCAGCAATGCTGAGGGGCAGAGAGAATCCCTGAGCCCAACACAAGGGTCTCCCAGCCCCTTCCTACCCTACCTCTAAGTGAGGAAGAGACCTGGGGTCTCTAGAATCCCCTGAAGGTTTGTCTCTGCTGCTCGTCAGCAGAGGCCTCACAGAGAAGGAGCCCAGAGGAAGAACCTTGCTCAACACACTGCTATTGAGAAATTTTCCAACAGGTAGCTTCCCCTGTGTGGTGACTGAAAGAAACCTACAGCCTTGCTCCCGTGAACTATTCTTACTTAATCTTTGCTTCCACCCTGCCCATTCTTTCTGCACAGACCTTGCACAGGCCACTCCCATCCTCCTCAGATATTCCCAATTCCCCTAACTTCCAGCCCCACTCTTCCTATTTACTTTCATTTCCCTGGGCTCCCAGTTGTCTACATTTTTGATATGCCATGATGGAACAGGGAGAACAGAGATGGAGAAGTGAGGACCTGGACCTGAGGTCCAGATCTGATCCTATAAACTGCATGACCTTGAGCAAGTCTCCTAACTTTTCCACGTTTTAGTTTTATCATGGTGCAGGGATCTGGAGAAGCTGAAAACTTGTCAAACACCTGCAGTGTGCTTCCATGGAATGTTTTTCTTTTCTTTTTTTTAAAACTTTTCTCAGGAGCCCCAGGAATCCATTGCCCCAGAGGATGATGAGACTGCTTTTTGGGTTTTGTTTCTTTTTTTGCATCGGAGATTGAACTCAGGGGTACTCAACCACTGACCACATGCCCAGCCCTATTTTTTTGTGTTTTATTTAGAGACGAGGGCTCATTGAGTGGCTTAGTGCCTCGCTGTTGCTGAGGCTGGCTTTGAACTTGTGATTCTCCTGTCTCAGCCTCCCTAAGTGCTGGGATGACAGGCATGTGCCATTGTGCCCAGCTGATGAGACTGTTTTAGAGTTGTTTTGTTTTAGAGGAAATGCAGAGAGAGTTACCAATCATCTATTGGCTAGAGAATAGAATTTGCATCCAAATAAGTGATGATGTCTTGAGATGTGATTTTCTGAATCTTTTGATGTTGCCTTTTAGTCCAGCTGCGATTAGGCCTGAAGTTGCAGCTCATGGAATCCTCCTATTGTCTGGAGAAGGCAACTTGCTGGCCCATGGCAGCAAAGCCCTGAGTCTCAGTCTTTAGGAAGGAAGTTTTACAGAAGACCAGGAGTGATGGGGGGAAGAGGCGTCAGAGAGGGACAGAGGTGAAAGAGGGAAGCTGGGCTTAGCTCACAAGGGATTTGTGCCTTTGCCCTGGTTTTCTCACTTAGCATTGGGAGCTCCATCCTTGGAGATGACTCACGGGCTCCCCCTGGTTAGAGCCACATCAGTGCATACTCATAATGGTGATGTCATAGGCTCAAACACGCCCTGCAGTTTAGCTTCTCTAGCCCTATGTGAGATTCAGTGACTTAGAGCACACCCAAAAGTTTTCACAGCACTGCTCTCAGCATGACTAGTGAAACAGGAAAGGCCACTGAGCCAGTTCCAACAGGTCTGCCACAGGGCTTACTGTGACAAGGAGGTGGGAAGATGTGGCAGAGACAGAGGGCTCTGCCGAGCAGGCAGGCCAGGATAGGTAGGGGGTTGAGTCCGCTAGTTAGGGTTGCTGACCTTCATCAATCCAAGAGTGCAACAGTGGCCGCAGCCTTCATCACCAGGGGCCACCAGAGCATCCAGCAAGAGAGACTTGAGGACCTTGCATATGGTTCTTCACTGTGGCATCCTAAAGCCAAGTGAATCCCCCAACTCCCATCCATCATACCCCAGGCACCATCTCAGAAAAGAACAGGAAAGAATAGGAGAGACGGAATATTATCCTCAAATTCTGAGCATTACCTTGGGGAATGCTGAAATTAACAGAATGAACCAAGTTTTAAACCATGGTAGATTAAACATTAATCTCTTTGCCACCACTCAAGGGATATAGGAGCTTGTAAGGAAGATCAGATAAGACATAGACCACATTTGCTGAATATATGAGTCATAGATATGAAGTTAGGATTCATCAGGCAGCTCTGCCTGTCCCCTCCAGGGGCTGAATTTATACTCACCTCTCCACTCCTGCAGTTCTACTGCACCTGGAGCATTTCCATCCTGTCTGCCTGTCGAACTCTCGCTCACACTCATGTCCCAGCTCATGTCCTCCAGGAGGTGTCCTTGAGTCTTTGGGCCTTCTAGTGCCCCTCCTCATTTATTCCTTCCTCAGCCAATATGTCCATTTGTGGATCCTAGATCAAATGCTCCTATAGATCAGCACTAGGGCTATAAATGTGGCTAAAGGATAAGGCATTTGCAGATTAAGAGACAGGTTTGTAGTGTCTCAAAGCACCCAGAGACTTAGGTCACTAGCACTTGGGTACATACAGTTGCTGATCTTTTGCACAGAGTTGATCCTTAATAAACACTGGCTGAATGAATGAAAGACAACTTAATCTTAGATTCTCGTCCCTCCTCTTTCCCTGTTTGTTCTCCAGGCACATGAAAACCAGGCTGCAGCAGCAGATACTTCCACTAGGGCAGGAGACACAAGGCCTGGGAACTCTCTCTCAGGTTCCAATGGGCACCGCTAAGTGAACACCTGCAAATACCTTTCTCTGCTTCCTAGGGTCACACAGCATGTGATGCTGTTGTACAGGAAGATGCCACAGCATGAAATAACAGGTTCCATGTCTGGAACCTTTACCTCTACCTTTCAACCAGGAACTTTTGTTCCCTGCCCCCAGCTTTAGAGAGAACGATCCATATCCTGTAGTCACCCAGTAGGTCTCTCATGGTTCCCCAGCCTGCTGTGTGGATAAAACTCCCTCTACCTCCATGTACATTCTACCTTCCAGTTCACCGACATCTAGTCACCTTTATCCCAATAGACAGTGCCTGGCACTGAGTAAGCCTGTAATAAATATTTACTGAATAATCAGGTACACTTGACCTGTGCCTAACATGTCAGGTCTAGATTATTCCACCTAGAATCCAAGCAACTTCACACTCAATCCCCGAGTCTCTCTCCTTTTTTGGAGTCACTCTAATCCAGGGCTCCAGAAACTGTTGCTGTCCATCAGGGCCAGCATGATTCTGATCTTAGATGGGGAGTCTCCTGCCCTGGCCTCTTCTCTATTTGCCCCATTCTACTGGCTTCTTCAATCATCGCAACCCAAGAGCCACTCCATGAGTGGCCATCCATCCATGTCATAGTTTTTCATGTATTGTTTGCTTGTGTCCTTCTCAAACCATCTCACCCCTACCATTATGGAAGTCCCATGAAGCCAGAGAATTTTTTTTTTTTTTTTTGGTACTAGAGATTTAACTCAGAGGGTGCTTTACCACTGTGACATGCCAGGGAAATTTTTAGCCTCTCCTTTAATTTTCTTTTTAAATCCCTATCCCCCATCCTGCACTACACACGCACTGACACCTAATAACTAGCACAGCATCAGGTCCACAGCACGTGCTCAAGAAACACTGCCAGATCGGTGACTTCTTTCTCTTCCTAACACCTGTGGCAGTTCCTAGTGACTTTTCTAAGTATCTCATTCCTCTATGTGCTGCACTTGGGGCACTTAGGGATTATAAATGGCTGAGGGATAAGTTTAACAGACCATTTAGAAAGACTTCTCCGTCTGCTCTGACCTAATCGGATTACCTTCCAAATACCAGCAGGAAAGGCCTAGGGAAGGAAGAGGAAGGAGGACTGTGCTGGGAACTCTGATCTGATGACACCAAAGCAGGCAGGCCAGTGTCCTTTGCTTCTTGCAGTGCTCATTTTTTTTGGCATTTGTAGCGTCAACCTGCATGGGAGGAAGTGAGCATTTAGCAGAAAAGCTGTCATTCTGACAAACAACTTGCTGTCAGGGCCAGCTCTGTCCGTGCTCCATGCCAGACACACCAGGGCGGTCAGTGGTGTGAATGAGGAGGCTGGGGCTGCAAGAAACTGACTTGGCCCTGAAACTCCATCATTAAGTTGGAGGGAGAAAACTGCCCCATGTTCAAATGACCTAAGAATCTTTCTAACATAAAGTATCAACTCCATTTATATTGTTGGCATTTGGATTTCTTAATAATTCCACAGAGTTAAAGTTAATTTAAAAATCCCACTCTAAAACTAGGGGAGAGAATGTGGACATGTGCGGCCTGGTGACACATTCCTGAAATTCAGTGAGGTTGGTCTTCAGGACCCCTGACTTTCTGATGTATGACTCAATGACTCTTTTACCTTCAAACAACCATTGTCTGGCTCTCTCGCTCTCTTGCACGCATGCTCTCTGTCCCCTCTCTCTCTCTCTCTCTCTCTCTCTCCCTCATTAGTTCACATTCTTCCCTGTCATATCACATGCAGGGGCAAATGCTTGATAATGCATCACCCCTCTGGGGAATCTGTCTTTAACAGAGATCATGTTTCCTATATGAAAGAAAGGAACCAGTGGTGGCAATTGAGACATCAGCCAGGCAGATAGAGGAGGAATCTTTGGAGGTATGAAGTCCTTTTATGAACCTTAAATCTCAGGTCCCTCTAGTCACCTTCTTTCCTGCCTAGTAGTAGGATTGCTACTGGCTCTTAGGGCTCAGATTTGGAACTCACTGGATATTTTCATTCTTCGTGTCCTAAATCTACAGATGCCCACATGCAAAGCAAGGTGAGTCATACAGAAGGCTCAGTGAGGAGGATGGTGCAGATATGCAACAACACAGTAATGACAGACATGTTAAGAACAGTCATAGCAGCTTGCATCCACAGATCAGCCAGGTGCTCTCTGTATTACATTTTAAGCATATGTTGCTAACCCAATTCTGTTAAATCCAGTAGAAGGGTATCATTAGTCTCAGTTCACAAATAAGGAAACCAAGGCTCAGAAAGCTTATATAACTTGCCCAAGGTCACATCCAGCAGTAAGTAGGGGCACTATAATCATTACTGGTCTGTTGCTTAGAAATTCTAGGTTCTTCATTGCAGACAATGGCCAAAGGAATTCTGAGACAGAAACTCTGCTGAGGGCTCCATTCCACCCAGAGGGCTCCATTCCACCCACAGGGCTCCATTCCACCCAAAGGGCTCCATTCCTCCCACAGGGCTCCATTCCACCCAGAAGGCTCCATTCTACCCAGATGATGCCATTCTACCCAAAGGTCCTCATTCCACCCAGGGTATGCCATTCCACTCAGGGGGATCCATTCCACCCAAGGGGTTCCATTCCACCCAGAGGGCTCCATTCCTTCCACAGGGCTCCATTCCTCCCACAGGGCTCCATTCTACCCAGAAGACTTCATTCTACCCAGATGGTGCCATTCTACCCAAAGGTCCCCATTCCGCCCAGGGGGATCCATTCCACCTAGGGAGCTCCATTCCACCCAGAGGGCTCCATTCCTTCCACAGGGCTCCATTCTACTCAGAAGACTTCATTCTACCCAGATGGTGCCATTCTACCTTGATGGTGCCATTCTACCCAGAGGTCCCCATTTCACCCAGGGGGTGCCATTCCACAGGGGCAGGAGAGTCCATTCCACCCAAGGAGCTCCATTCCACCCAGAGGGCTCCATTCTACCCAGAGGGCTCCATTTCACCCAGAGGATTCCATTCCATTCAGAGGGCTCCATTCTTCCCAGAGAGTTCCTTTCCACCTAGAGGGCTCCCTTCTTCCCAGGGTGTGTGTTGCAAGAATTGGAAAGTGGGATGCTGGTACCCACCCTGGCAATCTGCAGCTCCTTTCCCTTCCCACATTCCTCTCCTAGAAGCAGGAGGATTGGAGCACATACACATCTTCTTCCCGCCAAGGGAACACTGGCACAGATGACTTTTTGTTAAAATGGATGTATATTTTTGGAAATATTCTGGAGTATCAGTGCATCAAACGCTGGGTCAGACAGAGCCTGAGGCTGTGGGTGGAGAGGAGATCCGGCACTCCAAAGAAAGCTGGAGCAGCAGCTTCAAAAAGTGGTTTGATATTTTTCCCCTGATTTTGATCTTAAAAATGTCTGGAGCCCCAGACAGCACGGCAGCTTTGGCCATCAGGGCCTCTAACCACCAGGACCTCACTGCGATGCTGCAAAGGCTTCTACTTAACAGAACTCTTTTGTGTGATGGAAGCGAGTGAAAGCCCGAGAGACGGGAAGTGCTGGGGTTGACAGAGACAGCCAGCTACTGTGACAAGGCTTCTGAAAGGTCAGCAGTAAAATATAGTGGAGACAGGGAGAAAGGCTGAGGCACCCCGTGTGATCTTGAAGCTTGCTCCTTTGGCTGGCCCTGACACCTAAGGGGTTCCAGCTTGATGCCAGAGCCAGTGTTTTTCCTCTTGGACCAAGAAAGCAGACAACACAGTCACTCTGCTCCTGATCTCTCAATCCTCCATCTTTGACCAGTGACAAGATGGCACTGATGAGTTCCCAAAGGTGTCAGATTCCTCTTGGGTGACATGTTTTGTTTCTATTTCTTGCTTCCTCTTTTCTGAGCAGTTTTTTGAGTGGAGACAACAGAAATAGACATTGTGATCATTCAGTCACCATTTGATCAGATGGTTTCCATCTGAGTGACACCCAAAGAACATGATGCTAAGTGTGTGGGCTTGCCGGTTATCCCCTTGCCAAGGAGAACACAGCCCTGGGTCTCAGCAAGCCATGGCAATCACCCACACCACGCAGTCTCCCAGGTGCTGGCTTGAGTGGGCTCCCATCCTGAAATCTTTCTCACCCTGCCTGTCCCTCTGTCTCCACCTCCACACATACACAGAGCCAAACACACATCCACATGCCTGAAATTCAGATCTAAACTCTTATTCAAATAGTTTTGTAGTAAAGCAGGAAAATAAAATTGTATTATTAAAAGACTGAAAAGGAAGCTATCATTAAAATATTAAAAATGGATATATCTGGATGGAAAAATAGAAAATGATTTTTTCTCTTCTATTTTATGTGTGTTCTAAATTTTTTATCATGAGATGATATTACTTTTAAATGGAGATTCTCAGTTTTTTTAATATGGAAAATCTAATAGAAGTATCACATTGACTTACCAAAAGTCTCCAATTTGAGAACTATCTGAGAAAAAGGCTCCAAAAAATTGGTAAGGACCATGTGCCCATGGTTGAGTGGAAGTGTACAGAGATCTGTAGACGGACCATAATAACAAACTTGTTTTTCAAAACAAATTTCCTGGAGGTAGTTTCTGGACTTTAGTTTCTTTATCTGTGAAATGATAGTGTTGCATTAACTGATTGTGAAGATAGTTAGCAATGTATCTAACTATAGTTCCATCAACCTTCCATGTCCTGGTCATGTTTTCCTTTATCTCCCCTGTTCTGTCTCCTCTGCTTGGATCCCTTCCCGCCTCACAACCCCCACCCCCACACACTAGCTAAGACCACTAGGTAAAAAAATCACAACCCTATCAGGACAGTGGGAAGGGAACTTAGGGCCCACTGGAAAGGGTGCCACAGATCTAAAGGTGGTACCCTGAGCTCACCTGGGCTATTCGTCTGCCCTTCTCTAGCAATCTGTCCATTTCATGCCAACACCTATATTTCCCCTCCTCCCACCAGTCAAGTATCCATGCAGGGGAATATTTCACAAAATGGTTATAATCTCTTTTCAGACTTCAGAATCTAGGAAGATAAGAGAGGGTAGTGATAAAATCATGGTCTTTAGAATTAATCAGACCTGGCTTTGAATCCCAACTTTGCCCGTTCCGAGTTGTGTGATATTCAGGATATTATGCAACCTCTCTGATCCTCCATTTTCTTTAACTGAAAATACAGAGACAGAACCTCACTTCTTTGTTGTGGGTGTATTTGAAAAAATAAAGTGTTTGGCATGTGCCAAGTGTTAGACATCTTCTCTCTTCCTGATAATAGAATTCCCTCTTGGTTCCTCAAAATGCCATTTCATTTTTCCCTAACTTCAGGAAATATTGATAAACAATGCACAGTCTCCCAGGAAAAAGACCTTTATTCTTCCCAAGTTCAAGTTCCATAGATCAATATAAACAATCAGAATTGACATTCAACTGGTACAACCCCAGAGATCCTGATTCTTCTACTTAGTTTCTTCTCTTTCTAAACTGTCTACACATGCACACACACACACACACACACACACACACACACACCCTCCAATGATATCCACTCTTCTCCAGCACAAGGTGGACTAAATATCTAACAATATGCCCTAACCTTTGACCACCAGCTAAATGTCTTCAGATGTTGCCACTTTGATTATAATCCCTGCCTTCTCTTCCTATTATCTCAGATGCCAACCCCAGGAGACACATTAAATACATAATGCATTTTGACTTGCATCTGGGCTGTGCTGTCTGGTGTGGGGAGGTTACAGCAGAAGCATATGCCTGCTTCTTAAAATTCAATTATTCAAATTCAATTTCTTCTCTTGCTCCCAGTCCTCACCAGCGTGTAGTCTGGGACTTTTCATCAGATCACTCAAACTGCCAGCACTGGAGCCAGAAGTTTTTTTACTTCTGTTCAGTTTGATTCTGTAGACATCTGCCGAGGCTGCTGGTGGTTATTGTGGTTGTTGTCATTATGCACTGCTCAGGGCTCTGGAAGGCCAAAGATGCAGAAGACACAGTGCTAACTCTAAGGAAGTCTATGTTTGGGTAGATAAAGAGACTTATATGTATTTAACCCCAATAGTGTGTGACAAAGGCAATTTTAGCATAACAGATAAAGCAATATAAGAGTGCAAAGGAGAAAGCAATTAATTATTTCTGCTATGGGAGTAAGGAAGCAGTTAGATAAGATCTCCTATCTATAATGTGGGTGGCAAAGCACTCTATGCTCACAGGAACTAGAGATGAGAGTCAACCAAACAGAATTAGGGTGCCAGAGCATTGTGAAGCTCAGGAGGAGGTGCCTAGGTTTGGTAAGAATAAAAGAACCACTGCCCAAGAATAGCTACTGCCCTTTCTCAGCCGCACTCCTCAGCTCGCGCTGGCCCCTTTGCCTCTGCGCATGTTGTTCTCATCCCACTTTATCATCTGAAACTGCCTCAGTCCTTTAAAGCTGCCATGACATCTCCTTGGTGCCATCCTCACCCCTGACAGAATTGATTATGCCTCCCTCATCATTTGGGGTTTTATTTTTGCTACTTGCTCCAATAACATCTTTTGGCTCAACATGAATACTTTCCATCACTGACTGCTTTGTATTTTAGTGTGTGTAACCTTAATGTGAAAAGCCCATCTGACTCATATTTGTATCCCTTTGCGGCAACTCACAAGTGCTTGGCATGTACTAGACAGTAGATAAATGTTCTGTGCATTGAAAATCAGTGACAAATACAAACCTGGAAGAAAATATATAATGAGACACTCAGCATGTTTTGGGCCAAATTACAATGGGAAAATATTTACTACCTTTCTGAGCTGTAGAAGCCTTTTTCCAATCACCTGTTCAAAAATCCTCTTGTGTGTGTCAGAAGCAGCTCATATGAGTTCCTTAGGACCTGCCAAATGTCCTGATGGGTCTTTTCCAGACTTTTCTATGCTACAAAATGCACCCCAGTCCATGCAAATGTGCTACAGAAATCTAGGGGTAATTTGTGAAGCCACCCTCCCTCACTCATCACCTTACATTCTCTCCTTTGGACTTTCGAAGTGTCTCCCTGTCTCCATTGACCTGTTGCACATGCCCATCAGCTCCTACCTGAATACCATGATAGCCCAGGTCTCTTGAAATCCCTACTGACCCTTTCCAATGCATTCCAAAGTACAGGATGCTTCTCATCACCCACTTCTTGCAAACTTTCAGTGACCCCCCCCCCTCAGTGCTCTCGGGTAGAAGCTGAACCTTTGACACTGACTTCAAGGCCTTGCATGTCTTGTTTAGCCATTGGCAAACTTCCTCTGTGAAAGGGATAATATTCAGTATTTTAGGCTTTGCGCTGTCTTTTGTAGAGTCTGTGTTGCAACAACTCAAAATCAGCTATAGATAGTACAAAAATAAATATGCATGCCTGTATTCCAATACAACTTTATTTATCAAAAGTCAGCAAGTGGGATTTGGCTTAGGAGTCACAGTTTGCTGACCCCTGGTGTAGTCCACCATGGCCGCTTCTGCTTCATCTCTTGCCATGCTGCCTCTGTTCTCTGTCCTCCAGCCACACTGTCCTTTAGGTTCCAGGACGTTGCCACACCCGCTACTGCCCCAGGACTTTGTTCAGGCTCATCCTCCTCAGTCTTCAATGCTTTTAGTCTCTTTTTCCTTTCCTTCTGCATTCTTATGCTTTCTGCAAATCTCCCCTATATATATGACTTCCTTTGGGGAAGCTTTCTTGATGCTGTGGCTGATTCAAGTCCTCAGCTCAGTGCTCTACCAATATTCTGTCCCTTTCCTTCACAAGACTCATAGCAGTTTTCAGTTACTTATGCGTTTAGTGGGGTTGCTTAATGTGTGACCTCTCCCTCTTGACTGTAAGTTCCAGGAAGGCAAGTCCTACTTCACTCACTATTCAGACCCAGTGCCTTCCTGATATGGTACCTGCACACAGAGGACATCTTTAGTGGATGAATAAAGGGATGAAAGAATTCCAAAGACAGAATGCATAGATACTAATAGGAATGGGAAGGATAGATGGGAGACTAACTATCCTTGCTATATTAAGTGGAAAATTATAAGTTGTTGCAAATTTTTCCTGGGACAATGCGTCATTTATCTCCAAACTCTAAAAAATGTACATATCATTTTGTTGTTTGTTTTTGTGGTGCTGAGGGATTAAACCCAGAGCCTTGGGCATGTTAGGCAAGTACTCCACCGTTGAGTTGTATCCCCAGGCCTGTACATATGATTTGTCCTAGCAGTCCTACTTTTTGGAATTTCCTTTGTTTCCACATATGTATATAAAATTTGTGTTCAGAGATTTTCATTGTATCATAATAACCAACTAATTGTATGGACATTGTAAGACATGTCAGTGTCCCAAATGTTAAAAGAGAAAGTTAAATAAATTCATCCATTGAAGCATTTACTATGCAGATATTAGTAATACTTGTTTTTGTTTCTTTGTTTTTGTTTTGTTTTGTTTTTGTGGTGCTTAGAATCAAATCCAGGGCTTCCTGCATGCCAGGCAAATGCTTTACCACTGAACTACATCCCAGCTCAGTAGCAATAATCTTCTAAAATCATCTTTATGGAGCAGAGAGGATCTGTGGGGCAGTGGAACTATTCTGCAAGATACTATAATAGTGAATGCATGTTACTATAAATTTGTTTGAACCTATAGAATGTACAACACCAAGAGTGAATCATAATGAATGATAATGATGTATCAATGCAGGTTTATCAATTGCAACAAATGTAGCACTCTGTGGTAGATGTTGACATTGGGGGAGGCTATACACATGTGTGAGCAGGGCTCCTATGGGAAATCTCCACATCAAACTGCTCCTAAGAATCTATTAAATATATATAAATAATGTATTTGATGACTTAAAAAATGATCACAACATATTATTCAGTCAAGTTTGGCTATATAATTTGAAGGGTACAATGGAAAATGAACATGTGGAATCCCTAAGGAAGATAAAAATACCTTTGCTTTCTTCAAAGGGCTTTCATTTGACTTGCATGGCATTTTATTTGCTATTTAATGTTGTTCAAAGTAAACAAAAGTTGAAAATTTAAATTATTAGCACGAATTGTACTATTCCTCTCTCTATTGTGCAATACAAGCTTTAAATGCAAATAAAACCATTTAATTCATTTGCAGAACCAGCAAAATTATGCAATTTCTATTTGGAAGTTCTTACACATATGTGTATTTCTTTCTGGCTCGAACTATGGAAATAATGTATAAAATGAACTCAACTGTTTTTATTTAACTTCTTGGTACACACACACTCTAGCAGCACATTCTATTTTTGGCTTACTTATGCGTAAGGAAGAACTGAAGGGAGAAGGTTGCCCTTCTTTTCCTGTCCTTCCATTCCATCATTTCCTGTGGCTGGCTAACACAGGGCAGCAACATGCATAAGAAAAGGTAGGATAAGTTCTCTTCATCTTTTATACTTTTGAAAACACCACTGTCTTCTTTCTGCATTAGAAGCAAGTTCTGGTTCAAAGGGAACATGTGTCCTCTTGGGGCTTTCAGCATTCAGATGTAGATATAACCTGCTTTCATCGTACTCACTCTCAGTCTCAGGAAAACCCCATCATTGTGGACTCAATAGAATTCCATGCTCCTGGAGCACTGTAAATATTATATGCAAACAGGACAGCGAGAACAAGTCACTTACACTGCATGTACCACCTGTGCTTACGCATGTCCCATTGGACTTTGTTTAGGAAATGCAAGCTCAAAAATAAAAAATAATTTCATGGTGGCAACATCAGAACATTGAACCCAGCACACAGAGTGCATACTCATGAAGTCAGCCCTGAATTACATGAAAAATAACTACCATTGATCTCAGCTTTACTTTGAAAACACACACACACACACACACACACACACAGAGGCACACAGGAATCTAAAAAAATTGAAAAGGTATATGCTGAAATATCAATATTGGCAATTTCCAAGTTTTATGAATGGCTTCCATTTTTTGCTTTATGTTCTTCTTTGTTTTCTACAGAAAATCTGTCTACTCATAATAATAAGAAATAGTATGTTTGCTGGTCACAGTGGCACATGCCTGTAATCCCAGTGGCTCGGGAGGCTGAGGCAGTACAATCATGAGTTCAAAGCCAGCCTCAGCAATTTTGCAAGGCGCTGAGCAACTCAGTGAGACCCTGTCTCTAAATAAAATACAAAAAAAAAAGGGCTGGGGATATGGCTCAGTAATTAAGTGCCCCTGAGTTAAATCCCCGGTACAAAAAAAAAAAAAATGTATATTTATAGGACTCTTGCTTAGGAAGTCATCCCTTTCTGCAGTCAGAGTACGAGGAGTGTCGGATGGCGTGGGGGAGCAGGCCCTCCTCAGCTTGTATCCTCAAGGAGGGAACTAATCCCATTTGACGGTTGGAAGTGCTCCTTTTCCCTCTCCCCACCAGGATGGGGAGACAGACTGCCAGATGGCACAGTGGCTTTGTAGTCCGTTTAAGATAGCTTCATCTATTGTTGGGACAGTTGAAACACTTAAAATTGTGTCACCTTCTAGTCTTTGCCAATAATGTCATCATTTGATATGGAAACGATGCATACTATTAAAATGGTAATTTGATTTTTAAACAGGCTTCAGTAGCCAGTTTGCTTGACTGAAGTATTTATCATGCTTTTCCAAACCCTTTCTTCTTGAGCCACGGTGAGAGAGCTGCATGGATTAAGTTCAAGTGTGTGTTACATCTTCCCCATCCTCAATTTTTTTCCTTCTGTTTTGATGGATGGAATAGGTTTGGCATATATTGCTGGCCTAGAGGAAGTCAGGAAGTGAATCCTGGGTGTTCAGATTTCTCTACCTGCCACGCCTCCGTATTCCTCATTTGTGTCTGAGGCACTTCACACAGACTGCAATATAGCAGGTGCTCAGTAAACACCTGCTACATGAATGAACAATGGTTATGAGCTACACAAATAAATGAAGTGCATAATTCACTCAGGTACCATTGTAGAATTTCTCTCTCACTAACCCAGAGCTAGAACTGACCTTAATTAAGGACATGATAGAAAATGACATATGTGGTGGTATTGAATAATTGGAACAAACACTCAGCTCCAAAATTTTCTATGAAGGTGCTTAGAATTACATCAAAAGAGATTCATTCCTCTGGGTTAAATCATTTCTGAAGTCTCCTTAGTCTCCTTTGAAATTTTGGAAATCCACAGGAGAAAAGAACATCTTAATCCTTCCTTGTCCAGCACTTTTTAGCTTATCAGTAAACTAGTATTTGTGTAGGAAATGAAAGCCAGGGGTCAGTGGTTGTGCCTGGGTGAGGAGGTCAGGCAACCTCCCAGATGGAGCCACCCAGAGCACACATACATGTACAATCACCATGATCACAGGGAGGTGGCATGTGTGCTCTGGGGCCAGAAAAGAGAAAGGGGGAGTTAATAAAGAGCCAAGCAAGGTAAGAGAAATGTGGAATAAAAGGGAGATTAAATAAATTTAAATGAATTTTACCTATTTCAAATTGTCCCTTGTGCTGTTCTACTTCCTGCTAGTTGCCTCTGGTGAGCTCCCACTACTGGTCATTCAAGCAGACCACAGTTGCTTTAGTCAGCTCTTTTGCTGCTATAACTAAAAGATCTGACCAGAACAATTTTAGAGGAGGAAAAATTTATTTGGGGGATCATGGTTTCAGAATTCTCAGTCCATAAATGGCCAGCTCCATTCCTCGAGGCTTGAGGGGAGGCTGAACATTATGGTGGAAGAATGTGGTAGAGGGAAGCAGCTCACAGAATGATCAGAAAGGAGAGAGAGACTCCACTCACCAGATACAAAATATGTCCCCCAAAGGCATGGCCCCAATGCCCACCTCCTCTAGCCACACCCTACCTGCTTTCAGTCACCACTCAATTAGTCCCATCAGGGGATTAATTCACTGATTGGGTTAAGGCTCTCATAACCCAATGTTTTCTCCTGCAAACCTTCTTGCTTTGTATCACACATGAGCTTTGGAGGGACACCTCACGTCCAAACTATAACACTGGCTTCTTAAATATCTCAGTTACTCCATGTTTAGTGTCTGGGACAGAGGGACAAGAGGTTGATAATGGGGTGGTTAAAGAGATTAAACACTTGCAGAGATTGAACCTAAACCATCAAGATGGAGTCTCAGTAAATGGGCTAGGCATTCAAAGAGGTTACTCTGTTCCAGATGTGACTCAACCAGTGATCTCCAGAATGAAATGAGGCAGAAGGGCACAGAATGGAACCAAACTAAATGAAATGGATGGGAGTCAAAAGGGTGTTGTTGAATTTTGCAAGGAGAAGGTATAATTTCAGCCCTGTCACTGTGATCCTTTCCAGAAGTTGAAACAGTCAAGCATTCCTGAGAATAAATCTGAGAGAAGAATCAAACATTTAAAGGTGGGGGAAAAGATCAATGAACTGTCTATAAGATTTAGGTTCAGGAAATTTCAGATTATTAATGGATATTGGCTATGTGGAGATTAAATAATGTTCATCTCCTTTAATTTGTGTTTGTTTAATGCAGAAATTGGCTGGGCAGCCTTACCAAGGTTTCATGATAAAAAGAAGTTTGAATTCCAAGGAACAGGTCACCCATTTCTTTTTGCTTATGTCCTGCCAAGCCTTGTTCAGATTCCAAAGTTGTAAGAGATAGAAAAAAAAAGGAGGATTTAAAAAATGATGTCATTTTCTTCCTTGTTTAATCATGAAAAAGCTGTTTTACTATTCTTTTTTTCCACATTGTGAGTCTTTAGGGAGGAGTAAGGAATTTTCAACTTGCTTACCCAAGTCATTATCAGAGTAGATTAGAGCTAGGCACCTTGCATGCAAATGGACCGGCTTGACTAAAAAAATAAATTAGAATTTAGATAGCAACAAATAAACCAGACTGAAGCCTAATTTTAGTGCCCTGTCCTTGCACCAGTGGAACTGAAACTAGGACAGGGTGGTTGAATTGTTTAGCTCCATTCTCTCTCCTTTAGTACTTACTATGCACTACTCTTCCCTTCCCATCTCCCCTCCCAACAGACATGTTTACCCAGTACACACACTCTGGCTACTTAAAGCTAATGGTTACCATTACTCCATAGGTGTACTGTGATCAAATAACTCTGCCTCTGTCTTCAGAGCAGATAAGCACCATAGGATACTTGCTGGAACAAGCCATCTCTTAATCACATATTTCTCACCTGTGTGTCTTTCAGAAAATACCCTCAGGCATTAATTTTCTGGCTGCATTATTTCAGTCTCACCAACTACTTTCTATATCCCTCTAACTCTCAACTCGTCCATGTCTCTGAAATAGCTTATGGCAAAAATATAAAGTTAGTGAAGTTTGCCCGTGAGTTTTCCTGTCTGTTCTTCTACCATTTTCTCATTCTTGGTATCCCCATTAAGTTAGGTGTCTCCCACCAAACTGCTCTGGAAAGGACTTATGCTTCTTGTTTATACTTTAGTGTGATTGTATTTTACCTCAAACATTTGGGCTTTAAGCCTAATGAGAAGTCTTCCCTTTGTACCCCAGCAGGGTCTTTGGAGTGCCAGTGATGAGATGGAGGGCAAGGTTCTCTGCAGCCCTGAATCCTACCTCCCCAGATAGTGCTTCTCAGAGTGTGGTGGAGGACTTTGCATGCCAGCATCCCCAAGGGCACTGATGAGCATGCAGTTGGCTCATCTTGGTAGCTTCTCTCAAAAGCTACCAAGTGAGATGTGTCAGGGCAAGTCCAGAAGTCTATCTTTAAATACAGCACCCCAGTGATTCTGAAGACCAACAAAGCCTATGAAGCTGATTCTAAGGACAATAAGCTAAATCTGTACTAGTCCCAGCTCCTTGACTTCTTCCAAGGTCATCCAGCCCCACTTCCACATTTTCCAAATATGAAGCCAGCCCTGAGTCACAGCATGACTCACCAGAGATCACACAATTGGTAGCCCAAGAGAGAGCATTTGAAAGCACACTTTTGATTCCAAAACCAGGACTTGACCCTCTGCACCTCAGAATAAGTTTAGCAAAAGGGTGATACAAACTGAGAACCTACTTATGATAA
>CM053410.1:56749044-56813134 GCA_028644305.1 Xerus rutilus | reverse complement strand
GCTTATGGAGATCCACCTCTGCCTTGCTCACCTCCCCTATACAGAAGAGAGAGGGAGAAGTGTGGTAGGGGAATCCAGGAAGTGGAGATGTGGTCCCATCCTGATGTTTCATGCACTCACTGTCCCCAGACAATTTGGAAGAGGGGAATAGCAACAAGAATCACTGATTTTCTGAGGTCAGAGAGAAATGATCCAGGACCTTCTGGGCCCACCTAGAATTGCAGTGTGCAGCATTCCTTCAGTGACTGCTGCATCTCTGGGCATGTGGATAATGAAATGGTTATGTTGGGGCAGAGTGAGGACCCCCTACTGCCCTATAATCTTTTTAGGGTCACATAAAGACTCAGAACCAAGTGATCTTCCAGCTCATGGGAAGGGTAAGAAAGGGCGAGGAAGGTATGATGGATGCACAGGAGCCTGAGAGTTGGAACAAGGAAAATGAAGAGCGACCCTATGATTCTGGATGGTAGAGGTTACCGCAAACCCAGAAATACATCAGTGATGCAGTTGATGGAGTATGGGGATGATTTAACACCTTGTGGTGGGTGAAGACATTCGTGTTCCATCTCTAAGAATGACAGTCTAGGACCATGCCAAGGGGATCCTGAGAAATGGAGTTTCTCTCCAGAAGACACCCTGGTGGAGGATCATTGTAAAACCACCCTCTTCCCCAGCTAAAAATCATTCAGAACGTAACTGAATCCTAACCTCATTTGCCCAAGAAGATACTGTCTAGAACTAAATGTTCCTGAAAGTGACTAGTCACTTTCATCAAGTGGAATGAGGATTTCGATTCAGAAAATTCCTTCACCTTTTAGGAAATTTAATTCTGTTCACCTAAGCCTGGTTGGTGTAAATTCATATCCCATGGAGATACTAATGCTGCATATTGTTAAGAAACCATGTAAATAAGGATTTCTCATCAGAATCATTTGTGCACCCATCATTAGTGCTAAGCTCAGCACTTTTCTGTGCCCTGAAGGAATCTGTTGCTCAAATAAACTCTTCCATTCTGAGCTGGGATTGCTGCAGGAGATGAAAGTTCCAGCCTGAGTTTGGCTAGCTGCAAGGCACCATTCCATTAGGATTCTTTCCCCCAATTAATTATGCAAATGGTTATTGATTATTAATTAGAACATTTAGTGATGTTATTAAGAACGTGGAAGATAAATGTTTTTGACTTGTATTTAACTGGTAGATTGTATAAGCAATAAAGAGTACATGAGCAATAGCCGCATAATTACATTTTATGAATAGCAGAAACCTGTAAGGGATGTGGAGAGATTTAATTGACATTTAACAAGATAACTACAGCAAATTAATTAGGAATTATCTGCTAAAATATGAATTAACTTCTAATAATATTTTAACCAGCTACTCTGGGATGCTGGTGCTTCTTACAGTTGCTAAAATACCTAAATAAAATATCCTGCTAGTTAAGACGATAGCACTAATTTGTCTCCCAAATAATCAATCAAGTTTTATTGAGACGTATTGCGTATCCAGGATATATTAGAGGATGAAAAGAAATACAGCATGCAGCAGCTGGAAGAACTTAGCATAAGGAACTGGTAGGAGCAGGAACTTTAGTCTCATTGAAAAACCTGATTCACTTTACCTAAGTCTCAGTTTGCTCATCAATAAAATATGGGAATGATAAGATCTAGCTCGAAGTTTGTTGTACAAATAAATGCCTATCTTAGTGCCTGCTACTTGGGGATTGTTCAATAAATATCACCTTTTTTCTCATCGTACTGCATGCATCTGGGAAGAAAATGGAATCAGCAAATGCAGTTTCTACCATGCAAAAAGAGGTATTCTCCATGGTGTTGTGTTGTGGGAAGCAGTGTTTGTAAACCTGAATACCGTGATAATCTAATGCCCATCCAAGAAGCAATGGTCAGATACCTGGTGATGGTATAGAGTAGCATGCACCACTTAACCAGAGTGAGGCTCTTCCCAGTGGGCTAAAACAAAGAGATGACCAGAAATTTTACAAAAGATCGACTATGATGCCACATACATGACAAATGGGTGCATACGATATAAACACTACACACTCTCCATAGGCATGTATATTTATAAATGTCAAGTAGCTAGACATTTACTCCTCAAGCACTTACCCACACTACCAGGGCACATGGGAAGGGCCAGGATTAACCTTCCTGACTTGTCAAAGGGAACTTTAGCTTTGTCCAAGTTTGCTTTTAAAGGACCTGTCAATTATACCACCTGTGTAATTAACCTTTAAACTATAGAAAATAAATGGAATGAGAGTGCAGATAAACACAAAGGTGGTGTGCAGCTCTGTCAAGAGCAGTAGAATGCCAGCGAGCAGGGAACAGGAGAGGTCAAGAGCAAGAACCTGCAGTGAGTCCTGTGCTTGCCACACCTGTCCTCATCATACACCTGCTGGGTGTGTCAACAGAGGCAGGGAGCCCAGGAAACCTAGTACAAGTGAAGGACAGAGAGCTCCCCCTGATGGAGGACAGGAAACATGGGGAAATGATTAACTAGACCAAAAGGAAGCACAGCACAGAGTGGGCAGAGAAATTTGTATCTGGGGAGGAGGCAGTGAGAGGTGTCCGTGGGGCTATGGCAGGGGAAGGGTAAGACCTAAGGAGCATTTTTAAAGATTGATTTGACAGAAGAGAAACAGAGACTGCCAGAAGGTGGTTGAAGGCATCAGATATGCGGTATTTATACCAGAACTGTGGAAACTGAGAAAAGTATATCTGAAAGCCATTTGGAAGCACGCCATGGTAGGAACTGATGAGAGGAGGGGTGAGTTACATGTGATTTCAGACTGTCTAACGGAGGAGCCTGGAGGGACAGGGATTCATGCTTCAGACAGAAACATGGTTTCAAGGCAGTCAGCAACTTCAATGATTAAAATAAAAGCATTCACCTTTAACATGTCGTGTTCTAGACATCGTGGTGGAAATATCCTGTTGTTGAGTTGTATGCATGAGGAAGATACTCTGCTTGCTTTCTGAGCCAAAGCCAGGGAACTAGAGAGACTGTACAAACTCCCCAGCGACAGAAAAGAAGTGAGAGTGAAGAAGAGTCAGGGACTTGCTAGCTTCATTCACTCAAACTCCACATCCCAAACTCCACCATCAGATGCTATTAACCAGGTGCAGGTGCTTCTGAATGAACATTATATACACATCAGAGAGGACTCTTTCTTAAGAAATAACTTTTGTTAATTATTGACTTACTTATTGCAGTGCTAGGGATCAAGCCCAGGGCCGTGTGCATGCTAAGCAACCCACATCCCTAGTCCAAGAAATGATTTTTAAAACTGAAGGACAGTTGATCAGTGAAGAAACAAAGCCATATTATTATCTCCTAAAAATGACTTTGCCTGGAAACCTGCATTCCTTTAGGAAAGTCCCTCTCCTCTGCCTTTGAAGTTTGCTGACCAAATGACCATGGATTTAAAGCTAAAGCTGCCCAGTATACCCACTCTGGGCTCAGCCTGGTCACTCAGCTCAGGACCAGGACCTCCAAGCAATTTCTATTCATCAAGACATTCTTTTTCTAATCCATTTTGACTTCACACATCTCTTCCAAAAAATAAAGAGACTTTTCCCCTCCAGGTGTTTTTCCTTTATGGAGAAGGTAAAATATGTTATTTTACCAAGACTACTACTATGTGATTGACAGGAAGCAACAGACGCCTAATGAAAGTAATGGACCCTTAACTAGTCGCCCACCACTGTGCTAAGAATTATCTGCATCATTTATAATTTATAATTATCCTCATTATAATTACTTATAATTATTCCTATTGTAGAGATAAGGATATAGAAACTTTCCAATAAGACAAATAACCAGGATAGAGCAGGACCAGCACTAATGCCCAGGTCATGTGACACCATAGCATTTCACCCTTAATCACTTACACTAGATCTAACAAGGCTTCAGGTTTCACTGTTTTTTTAACTTAGATCCTTATTTTAATCAGAGTTTTCCCAAATAAATGAAGCTGATAGGATGATATACCATATGCAGATGAGGAGATTTACTCTAAGGAATTGGCTCAGGCAACTCCAGAGGCTGAGAAGTCCCCAGACCTGCATCAGGCAAGCTAGAGACTCAGGAGAGCTGACAATGTAAGTTCCAGGGTGAATGCCAGCAGGTTCAAGACCTGGGGAAAGCCAGTGTTTAGGTTTCAACCTGAAAGCCAGGAATAGACAATGTCCTACCCCAAAGGCAGTCAGGCAGGAGGTTTTTCCTCTTCATCCAGAGAGGGTCAGCCTCTTTGTTCTGTTCAGGTTTTCAACTGATTGCATGAGTCCTGTACACATTAGGTAGTGCAATCTACTTTACTGAATCTCTGAATTCAAACATTAATCTTATTTAGAAACACCCAGAATAATGTTTGACCAAATATGTAGGCCCCCCCAAGACCTAGTCAGGTTGACAAAGTAAAATTAACCATCACACCTGCTAGTTCTCTAGAATTACCTTAATAAATAGAGGCTGTGAAGGGTTGTTTTGGTTTTGGTTTTGGTTTGGTTTGGTTCCCTTCCTTTGAATTTCTCTTTGTAAAAAGAAAGGTGGCCAGGGAACAATAGAGGAGAAACACATGCTGCCTGGATTTAGCCTCCTAGTCCCAACAGCAGTCTGGCAGAAACCACATGATCTTCTCTTAGGCTGGTGCAGGGCAGATATCTTTATTAGGTGGGGGACAAGGCTAGACAGTTAAGAATTTTTTAGCTCTAAGATTCTGTGTGCCAAAGTAAGTCTGCTCTTTCTGAGACCCTTTTCTCTGTTATGGTGATGAAGAAAGCTTCAAAGCTCAGTGAGGATGAGGTATTAGTTATGGTTATTCAACTTTTTCTCCACACAAAAAGGGTGTTGTCTTAAGGGTAAAGTAGAGAGCAGCATCTAACAACATAGTCTCTTAGTCTGGGAATGTAGCTCAGTGGTAGAGTACTGGCCTAGCAATGCAAGACCCTTGTTTCAAGCCTCAGTACTGAGGGACAGGGGAATCAGTTTTTGTCATCAGTCACAGTTGGAGCTAAATTTCAACTCTGTCAACTACTAGGTATATTTTCTTGGTCAAGTTAGTTCCTTAACCCCTGAGAGACTCACAGGATGGTTAAAAAGATAAATACATTAATGTATAAACAGAACTTACAATTGTGCCTTCCAGGAGGTTAGCATCCATCCAGAAAGTTCTTCCTGGTGCTGTTTTAGAAGAAGACAAGCTCATTTCACCTGTGTCAGTCACTGTCCATATCCAATTATCAGGCCAGGAGGTCCTTTGTTGCCACCTAGTGGCCATTAAGCACACCACGCCACATAGGCAACTTACCCAAATCCAATGTAAATGCTGGCAAACTTTAGTGCCTAAATCAAAGAGGAGGGAGAGAAAAGGTTAGGTACCAGTGCAACCACCACTTCACTCCCTGAAGCCTGATTTTCAGCTTCCCGTTCCTTGGTGACAGGAGCTGCTTCATCAAGAAAGCATCAATGCATTCACACCGATATAAAGAACATCTTTTGTTACGAATTGGAAAGTTTATTGTATTTTAAGAATCTACCTAGGAGGGTATTAAAATGTATGGAAAGGTGAGTAGAGGGTTAACCATGTGTTCTGATTAAATGGAGCACAGGGCAATGCAGTGCAGAAGAAAAAGCTTCAGTGACTCTGATTATCTGGAGCCCTATACAGGGTTCCCAATAAAATCCAGGTCAAAGTGCCTTAGGCACATTGTGTTGAAGGTTTCAGCAAACTTGAGCAGAGAGCAAGCTTCAAACTTACCTCACCTCCCTTCCTCCCTGGCTCCAAAACTCCACAGAGACATCGTTTAGGAAAAAATGGTTAGGCAGTCTCCTTCCATTTCTCCAAATGTCAAAGTGAAGTCCAACAGAAAGCAATTAACAGATGTCTGCCCAGCAGAGAGTGTGGGAGTTCCAGGCAGAAATGAGTGCAGGCATATCTTAGCATATCACAGGGTGGCCCCATTTACTCCCCATTACCCAGCTAAAAATAGCCTCTCTGCTTCCTTAGCTTTCTGTCTTTATTAGCATCAGTCCCAACAGGTTAGCTCTTTCCCCTTGAAAGCTTCCTTAAACAAGTGGCAAGTGAGAAAAACTAAATTCGGACTCTGCTCAGGTGCAAATTCCTCCAGAGAATTTCTAGCTACTCCTTGCAGGTGAACTATCACCAAATATCCCCCAAAATTTTACCCCAAAACCCACCCAGACAGTCCCAATCCTAGTGGCAAGGAAACAAACAAACAGTCCCTGGGCACAGATGGGGATAGGGTGGGGGTTGTAAAGAAGAGATTATATGTGGTTAGTTAGCAAGATCTTATTTGTGACATTAAATGAGCAAATCATAAAGCATTTAAAATGATTAATTTCTCACTGGGGCTGTCAGTGAACTGTCACCAACTGACAGTTCTGTCATAAGTGTCATTTATAATGTCACAAGTCTATTCCCCATCAATGTCATTAAACAATTATAGTTGGTTTAGAAAAAGAAAGGGGGAGGGTGGGGGAGGCTTGCAAAGCCATGTGTAATGCTGAAGCAATTATATACTTTGCTGTTCCTGGGTGGTAATCCCCACCAACAATTAAATCTTACTTGATTTGTTCATTTAGGCAAATTATCAATTATTTGGAGGTATCAGCCTGGGTAATTTTTTCCTCTCTGCTGGCAGCAGCCACGGTACCCTGCCAGGATTGATATCAATGGGATGGAGACAGAGCTTTGATAATTAGCCCTCTCTGCACCCAAGCCCACAGTTCTACTTTCCCTTTTTGTGCTTGATCTGGTGTGTTTTCTTTGTCAGCGCTTGGCATACGGGTGAGACCACTAATTCTGTGAGCTGTTTAAAGAAAGATTGCTCTTCTAATGAATGTGTCTTTTTTTTCCCCTCCTTTCCTTTTTAAGATTTGGATAAATGCAACCTGTTATATCATTCCTCCCTCCCTCCCTCAGTCTTACCTTCCATTTTCTTCTTGTCTTGCTGGGCCACTTTGTTAGACTCCCACTCATTCCCCCAGGCATCCTGTCCATGAGAGAAGGGCTGTGTCAATGGATATGTTCACCAGAGTGCAAGTGATTACTTTTCAGATTACTCTGGAGGACCAAGAGAAAAACATGCCATGCGTAGGAGTATGGGGTGGAGGGTAGAGAGAGTGAGGATATAACCAGAGCTTACGAGGTGAGAATGATAAGGACAGGGCTGTCTTGAACCCTATGAAGTGATTTCCGTCTGGATTAGGGGTCTGAAATCAGTCCTGAGAAGGAGACTTTTCTTTCAAGATCACCAGGGAGCAAAGCCAGGGAAGGCCTGCACATTTTTCAAAAAAAAGAGAGAGAGATTTTCCTAGAGGATGTGGTCTAAGCTATTGTCACTAAGCCTTGAGTCCTCCTAGAGATCTGACCCATTCCTGGCACATCTCAGAAACTGGTGCATAACTGTACTCAGTTCATATTTATGACTTTGGCTTCTTGATGGCATCTGGGGTGGACATCTGTTGTTTTTGCCTGCCAGTATCTTTCCTCTTTGTAAAGAAGACTCCTAGCTTTCCTAAAAGAAAGAGCAGGAGGGACAGGTGAGGGGAGGAGGCAGGGGAACGCTCTCAGTTTGTGTTCTTTGGGTAGAGCCGACCCCACTTCTGGGGGGTGAGCACCTGGCCAAGGCATGGTCAGTGAGCGCATAATGTCCCCCTGGCCACAGTAACTAGTCCAGAGAAGGAAGCTGACCCAAATTGATGCAATGACAGCTCACTCTGAACATTTTTTGTGGTACTAAAGAGATGCTGGAAGTCCTGGGGGCTATCTCACCATCCTACAGGGAGAATGTGCCTAAGAAAGAGGCCAGGTCCAACGAAAGCAGGAAAAGAGACCATAGTCACTGACACACCTGCTCCAGGGTGCCTGAGCTAGTGTGACGCTAGAGTTTTCACTTGGACCCACTGATAACCTCATTTTCACCTATGCTCAATAAAGATGGGTTGAGATGGCCTGCTACCAGGAGAAGTCTGGCTAATCTCGTCTTCTCTTTTCTCAGCTCTTCAGTTCTTCCAGTTGGTCTAAGTCTGTTTCTGTCTTCTGATTAGTCCTACAGTATGATGGTTTCTAATTTCTTCCTTTGTTGTAGCTTTATTGTGGTTTGGTAAATCATCCAAACTCTCTTTGCACCTCCTATTGATCCAATGGTAGCGGAGATTCAGTGTGAGGAATTGCCATCCAGCTTTTATTCATCCTATGCTGACATTTCAAGCGTTCTTACTAACTGGCTGCACTGAAGCCAACTCTGAATTTAATTCTGGGGGTGACTGAGGCACATGTAAATATTACACAAATGTCCCTTACAATTCTAGCAATATTGAATGAAGGAAGGAAGTGAGGAAAGAGAGATAGGAAAGGAGGGAGGGAGAAGAGAGAAGGCAGAGCAAGGCACAGACCCCTGCCTCTTGCCCCCACATCCTGTGAAAACACAATGTCATGATGTCACATGGCCCTTCCTAGGACCACAAGTGCTCAAGACTTTTTGAGCTGGTATGTTAAAGACAATGTGAGAATCTGACCTATGCTACCACCTTCAGCCCTGCTCAGCTTGAAGTAACCTTGTTCTCAAATTCTCACTCTCATTTTTCCAAATATTCTTTCCCTGCTTAGCACCATTCATTGACTCTTCGTCTCTATCCCTGCTTCCCCCACTTCTTGAACTCTCTGGCTCTGTCTGCATCCTATCCCCTCTTTCCCTTCCCACCACTGTCTCTTCCACTCTGCCTGAGGCTCCAGGGAACAACAAGATGGCATTATAAAACCTCTCACTGATACTTGCTGGGGCACACTCTAAGGGGAGCAGAAGCAGCCACCCAGGCCTGGAGTGGGTTGTTTATCACAGTTGGCATAGCATTTGGACAGGGTCTATTTGCTGCCAAAGAGAAGCCTGGCAAAGGAGGAGAACTGAGTCCATTAGATGCCCGCTTTGTCCACGGAACACTCCTGCCAACAGTGTTCCACTGAACTGACAGGCTTTCTGGCTGAATTGATTGGTTCTTCTTGTCATCTGGTACATTCAGAAACAGTTTTCCCTTGAGCTCTTTAGTTAGCAAAAGATAAATACACACTGACCTGAAATAATGGACCAGAATAAACAAATGTGTTTTCTAGACACATTTGTCAAAAAGAATTGAAGAGGGAGAGAGAGAGAGAAAAAAAAAAAGTAAGGATAAAATGGGAGATGAGAGAGAGAATGCTTGGAGAGAGAGAGCATCCAATGGCAAACTTGCCTGGACCACGCCAGCTGTGATGATGTGTTTGCCCAGCCCAAGAAGCTGTAGTGGGTACCAGGTGTTTCTGGAACATCAAAATGATTCTGTGCTTGATATCAGAACTAATGCTGGGGAGGGGGTAATCTAAATTACATTTAAAAGGAATCTTTTTATCTTTTAACCTTAGGCCTTCCCCAACTGTGCAGAAAAAAATCAATATTGGCTAATCCACTGATTAAGAAAAAGGGAAGAGAACAGGTAAAGGTGTTGTATTAAACATTTGCTTTATGTTTAAAGAGATATCCAAGAGAAAGTGATGCCAGAGCTGACCAGCAGGAAGGCAGGCTTAAAGGACTCAATTTAGAGATGTCTTACCCACATTGCATGGCTGGTCATTATCCAGGAAGATGGAGGATAGAGTTCCATTACATTTTCCCTTATAGACCTTAAACAAACCACATAGCAGGCAAGGCTTTGCCAAAGCTTCGGTTTCCTGGCATCTCTTTGCTGAGAGCTGGAAAAGCCAATTTCTTTTCTATCCTGAATACAAGATATCCAACCCTCTGAACACTGCATAAGCATTAGATGGGAAAGTTGAGATGGCCTCATTGCCACCTATGACATAACACAGAACATGCATACTCTTTGCCTCTAGTTATGTCACACAGCTACAAAAATCCTTGGAATTTTCTAAGTGACAGGAGTGTCCCGTGAGTCACAAGATTCCCTTTTTGACTTTCTCTGAGTTTATGCTAACCATGATAGGCACTTAGATAGTCTCCAAGGAAGGGCTGGCATGCCAAAAAGATGAAACACATGATTTAGAGTACAGACCCACCACCCCAAAGGCCAGGGAGAGAGAAGAGCCTGGATATTAAGCTTAACCACATGATCAATGATGTAATCAGCATGCCAATCTGATGAAACCCTACAAGTGAACTAGTGAACATATCAATGACCTGGAGGCTAGTATGCCCTGACTCCATGGGATGCTCCTGCCCTGGTGACAATCCTAGACCATGTTCTACGTATCTCTCCACTTAGCTTTTCATTTACATCCTTTATAATAAGACAGTACTTATAAGCATGGGCTTTTCTAAGTTCTGTGTTGTTCTAGTAGACAATCAAACCCTGAAAGGGTTGTGGGAAACTCTGAATTTGTAGTTGATGGAGAAGGAATGTGGTATCTTGGAACTTCACTTGTGACTGGCATCTGTAGAACGGGCAGTCTTGTTGGGGGCCTTGCCCTTTACCTTGTCCAATCTGATAGTAACTCTTGGCACTTAGTGTCATGATTGAATCAAATGGCACGATGCCCAGTTGGTGTCAGAGAATAGGTGTTAGAATGTGCTACCTGTTGAGCATTCTCAAATAGAGAAACCACAAAAGGGACCATGCAGGATAGTGACATGTGATCTCTGAGCTCTACTGAGACTGTCATCACCTTATATTGTCATGGCAATAGGATAATTGGTAGACAGTCACTTGAGCTAAAAAGTGAAATTGATAGAATTCAAGACTAAAAGCACCAGGGATGAAGTTCACACTACCATTCTAAAGCAGGGTGACTCTTCAAACATTTCAAAAGCATAGTTTCTTTGCAATTATCTCTTTATAGTGTGGATAATACCCCTACACACACACATCTGGCAATTACTCCAACCTCAAATTTATTTTTAGTCAGAGCACTTACTACCACTTAGCCTGATCCTGGAGGTTGCCTCCCAGAGATGATGAAAACAAAGGATGTGGCTGTGGCAATCAATGAGGATGACCACAAATACTTCATACCTTTTACTTTTTTTAATTGTGATAAAATATAAACAGTACCCTATTCCTGTAATTGCAGCTACCTAGGAGTCTGAGGCAGGAAGATCATAAGTTCAAGGCCATCATGGGCAACTTAGTGAGAATCTGCCTCAAAATAAAATATAGCAAGGTGTGGGAGTGTAGCTCAGTGGTACAGCACATCTAGATTCAATTCCCAATACCCGCCACACACACCCAGCATAAAATTTATTATTTTAACCATTTTTATGTGTACAGTTCTGTGGCATTAAATGCATTGATATTATTCTGTCACCACCATCCATATCCTGAACTTCTTCATCTTCTCAAACAGAAACTCTG
Organism: Xerus rutilus; assembly: GCA_028644305.1. Taxonomy (NCBI): domain Eukaryota; kingdom Metazoa; phylum Chordata; class Mammalia; order Rodentia; family Sciuridae; genus Xerus; species Xerus rutilus. The sequence continues at coordinate 56,801,752 of CM053410.1, read as the reverse complement.
TATCCATTAAACACTAACTCCCTATTCCTCTGGCAACCACTGTTCTGTTTTCTGTGTCTAAGAATCTGACTTCTCTAGATATCTCATAAGTACAATCACATGTCATTTTGTGACCAGCTTCTTTCACTGAATGCAATGTCTTCAAGGTTTATTCATGCTGTAATATATGTCAAAATTTCCTTCCTTTCTAAGGCTGCATGATGTATCTATATCTGTATACCATACTTGGTTTTCCCATTCATCTATTGATAGATATTTGTGCTGCTTTCCCTTTTTGGCTATCATAATTAAAGCTAGGAACGTGGGTGTAGTATACAAATATCTGAGTCTTCTTCCAAATCTGTTGGGTATATTCCCAGAAGTAAAATTACCAGACCACCTGTTAATTCTGTTTAATTCTTTGAGAAATGGCCATATTATTTCCCCAGCAGCTACATCATTTTTCCTTTTTTTAAAAAAAATTAGACATATTTTTGTGTTTCAAATTGATAATGCATTCCCATAGTACAAAAATAAGATTAATAGAAGAATGCTTACTTTCTACTCCTGTCTCCAAGTCATTTGTTTCCCCTCCTGGAGGCGACCGGTGTTATTACTTAACCACTGTTCTACTGTAGCACCCAAGTCACCCTAATAACCAAGCAAGTTCAAAATCCAGGCTGAGGCTCGCTTTTGTAACAAAAAGTTTTCAAACTATCTACTCTCTGTTCAGACAAGGGGTAATGGCAAGCAGAATTCTGAAATGCCCTGTACATAATGAATAAAAATACCCTTTTAAGATGAGTACTATAAAAGCACCAACATGTTATTATCCAAAATGTATAAAGTGTCCTTTTTTTTTTTTAGCCCTTAATACTCCAGTGAAAGCATTACCTAATGCCCACTCCAAAAGATTAGATCCCTTTGAAAGAGAAGAGTCAACATGCATAACACATCACAGTACCATCCTGCATCTTTTCCATTTGGGTTCGCAGTTAGACATTCCCTGGTCTAAGGAAAAGAACATTTACAAAATGGCTCTTGGGGCTTAATTGGTATTTCTTTCTTTTGCCTGCTGGTATAATCCAGAAGAGGAGACTGCAAAGCAATTTAAGAACATTAGCATTGTTCCTAAATACCCACGTCCAAGGTTAGTGAATACAACTGGAAAAGCCCAAAGAGCACCTAGGGAGATTAAGGGAGTATTTGAAGCAGAACACATGATTCTAATGAACTTGGACCATGCCTCACAGAATAAAAATCTATCTAAATACATTAGGGCCAACAGAGCAGACAGCAGACGGGAGGCAGTTACCTAAATGCGAGAGATGCTGTTCTGGGTAAGTTGTGAAATGCTGCAAATAGATTCTGGTGGGTTTGAAACCCTAAGTCACTACAGGGTGCTAATTTTGATTTACACACTGTTGATGGCAGAGAGATTTCCCCCAGAAGATGCACTCCAGCTCTTCCCCTGAATGTCCACCTTGTCTCCCTCACAGTGGAGGCCACCACTTGGTTTCTTCCTCTTACTGTGCAGATGAATTAATTTGTTTGGAGATTGCAGAAGGAATTTTCCTAAGAAAAGAGTGTATGACAATCAATCAACAAATATATGAAAAAATGTTTAACATCTCTAGCAATTAGAGAAATGCAAATCAAAACTACTCTAAGATTTCATCTCATGCCAGTCAGAATGGCAGTTATCAAGAATACAAACAAGTGTTGGCGAGGATGTGGAGGAAAAGGCACACTCAAACATTGCTGGTGGGACTGTAAATTGGTGCAACCAATCTGGAAAGCAGTATGGAGATTCCTTAGAAAACCTGGAATAGAACTACAATTTGGCCCAGGCATCCCACTCCTCAGTCTATACCCAAAGGACTTAAAAACAGCACACTACAGCAATGCAGCCACTTCAATGTTTATAGCGGCACAATTCGCAATTGCTAAACTATGGAAGAAACCTAGATGCCCTTCAATAGATGAATGGATAAAGAAACTGTGGTATATATACACAATGGAATATTACTCAGCATTAAAAGAGAATAACTTATGGCATTTGCCGGTAAATGGATGGAGGTAGAGAACATCATGCTAAGCGAAGTAAGCCAATCCCAAAAAACTAGAGCTGAATGTTCTCTCTGATAAGTGGATGCTGATTCATAATGTGGGAGGGGGCATGGGAAGAAGGGAAGAACTTTGGTCAAAGGGGAGGGAAGGGAAGAGATGGAACATGGGGGCAGGAAAGATGGTGGAATGTGATAGCCAACAATGCCCTAGGTTCATGTATGACTGCACATATGGTATAACTCTATATTGTGTACAGCCAGAGAAATGAAAATTTGTGCTCCATTTGTGTACAATGAATCAAAATCCATTCTGCTTCCATGTAAACCTAATTAGAATAAATGTTTTTTTAAAAAGACTGAAAAAAATACAAATCAAAACAAACAAAAAGTGGGGCTTGAGAGAGTGTAGTCAACCCTGCTGCCCCTCACATCATGTGAGAACCCAACAACAAGGCACTTTGATCTTGGGTGTGCCAGTCTCCAGAACGGTGGGAAGTGGATTTCTATTGTTAATAATCTACCAAGTCTAAAGGGTTTTGTTAATAGCAGCAGGAAAGGGACCTAGGTTTGTGGGAATGCCTCCATTTCTTCATCCAATGGGAAGGACACTTTTGCTGGTTCTAGGATTATTGGCTTCCATATTTTTTTTTGGCTTCCATATTTGATCCCTCATCATTCAAAATATACCAACCCACAACCCCCAGGGTTTCTAGCAAGAAATGAGATGAGAACCTTGTGGGGAAATGATGCTGGATGCTCCCTCCCTCTCAACCCTATAGGTGTTAATGCCTAGCTCTAGAGCGTCTTAGGGACCAGAGCATTTTGTTATAGCATCCCAATGAATGAAGTGCTACCATCCCTTGGGCCCCAATCATTGTGAATTGGAAGAAAAGAGTAATTGAATACTTTGTAGATGTGATGAAGTCTTTAAAAGCTGAAAGTTATTATGGAATTTCAGACTCCAAATGAAAAGACCATTGAAACATCCTACCAATTTTCATCTCTAAACAGGTAAAAATCTGTCTACATAACCCACGGAAACAAAAAGCTTCTGGGTTCCTCTTTCTTATCATGAAAGTCAAAAATATCCTGGAGGCCCCAAAGTGAGATGACTCCAGGGGGCCATGCCCAAGTGTGATTGGGTCATTTCTTACACTGTAAGGCAATCTCAAACACCAGCTATATAAGTGAATGGCTGCGGGTGGGTTTTTGTCCATAAGTAGAGGAAGCTCTTGGTGGTGACTTGTAGGACTCCCAGATAGTTAGCACATTTGGTGGTTGGTGGTTGGTGTTTGTGGTGGTTTGCTGTTGTTTTTTTGATTTGAGTTTTTTGTTTGTTTGTTTCTTTGTTGGTTTTGTGTTTTGCTTTTTGGTTGTTGGTTTTGGTGTTTTGCTTGGGTTTGTTATTATTATTATTATTTTAGCTAGCATCCTTAGTTGGTATTCTGGTTTAGGGATGCTCAGAGAGAGTAGTGAGAGTAGTGTAGTGGTGCAGGGGACCAGCTCCTGCTACGAGTTGGCCCTCACAGACCTCTATTGCATCCTGAGGGCCACTGCGGAGGGGAGCTTCGGGCAGGTGGTACTAGCCCACTATCTCCTCACCAGGGCAGAGGAGGCAGTGAAAGTCCTGTGGAAGACATAGGGGAATGAGCCAGTGCTATGCAAACAAGATTGGTTGATGGCCCTGGAACACCAAATCGTGATCCAGTTCTTACAGACCATCGACAACACGTACCTTTTCATGGAGCATGCCAGTGAGGGAATTGAATACTCAATTCAATTGAATACTCAATTGAATACTCTGGCATTGCATCCCACAGGTTGGTGGCATACCAGAAGAGAAGGTCCACAGGGTGTTCAGGCAGATGTTTCCTGTCATGCATTACTGCCATGAGAAGGACATCGCCCACCTCAATTTGAAGCCAGAGAACTTCATGGTGGATGCCGGGGGCCACATTAAGCTCATCAACTTTGGCCTGAGCACCAGCTTCATGCCTGGGCAGAAGCTGAATGAGTTCAGGGGCACTCTCCTGTACTGGGCCCCTAAAATCATCCAGGGGAAGGGATTCAAGGGCCCCCCAGCAGATGTCTGGAGCCTGGGTGTAACGCTGTATTTTATGCTTACAGGGACAAGGCCATTCAGGGCAAGCACCCCTAAGGGACTGCAGAAGTAGATACTTGCAGGCAAGCTACGACATTCCCGTGCACTTGCCCGAGGGAGACCGCAGCCTCATCCAGCTAATCCTGACTGTGGACCCCACACAGAGGCCCACCCCAGAGCAGGTAATGGGACACCCATGGCTGAGGCACTGAGAGGACTCCTTACTCAGTCCTCCCAGAAAGCCACTCCCCCTACAACCCGACCTCGACACTATGACCATCATGTTTGACATGGGATACAACCCCTATGAAGCTTGGTTTTCCCTGGAAAATCACCAATTCAACAAGGCCATGGGTACCTACTGCATCCTCCAGCACCAGAGAAGCCAGAGGTCAGACTCCGTGCAGTGAGCAAAGCCTTTGCATTGTCCTCCAGTGATTGGACTTCCCCCAGGTCCCATGGTGGATCCACCCAGTGTCCACCCCAACAAGTGCACCAATTGGCCTGCCCTTTCCCTGCCCTGTGAGCAGCAGCAGCCTGAGGAGGCCAAGCCATCAGGGCAGAAGGGCGCTGCGCATGCCAGTGTGCTGCCATTCTTCTCCGCTTCCTCCATGTGAAGACACCTGCTCCCAGCCTAGCCTCCCAGCAGGACCCTGCGCCCCAATGGCGTATGTACCTCAGGCCTAACCCTTGTAGGCGGGTCACAGAAGGTGGCAGCTTGGCCTCCCAGAGCACCTCCACAGGGCAATCCCATGAGAGAAGCAGGGGCTGGAGGATCACCACCTGCCTGCGACAACTCTGCTGCTGCGTGCCTTGCTTCCGCAGGCCAGCCTTCCAAAGAAGAGTGGCTCAGATGGACGGAGGCCACAGACCCCTGAGGTTCCGCAACCGAGTGGCTCCAGTGATCATGCCCATGTGAGGCAGCAGAGGAATGGACAGCCAGAAGATCCTGAGCTCCGAGCTTCCCAACACAATGGCCTGAGCATCGGTCAGGAAGCAGACTCAAACAGCTTCAGGAGCAAGGTGTGCCAACTGGCTCAGGATTCTTTGTGAAAATTCCAGCCAGGAGCACATCCAGATCCACTAAGACTCTCCTCTGCCCCCACCTGCCAGAGACATCAGAGAATCTTTTTCCCTCAGACACTTCCCCCCCTGCCCTGTTCTTCTCTGTGATAGCAGAGATGGTTCTTAATAAATTGCTGTTTCTCACAAATTGTAACAAAAAAAGAAAAGAAAAGGAAAAAGTAAGAAAGATTTATATTGGCAAAAAAAAGAAAGAAAGAAAGAAAAGAGTGCATGATAGATGGGTGCCAGACAAATAATTTTGCAGTTTTTTTTTAACTTCAATACGATTGTTACCTAAAGGATGACAAAAAACAAAGATCAAAGTGATCCCATTTCAACATCTACATTCAAAATGAACACTAAGAAATATAAATATAAAATATAAGTATTATAGAATTTAAGCAAATCTCATTTGTGACTCTGAGACTTGTACCTGAAGTACTTGATCTCCCTGGCGAGGTTCTGTGGTGAAGTGGACTATAGTGACCAACTAACCAGAGCTGCACCCAACTTCACAGGTTAAGGGCAATGTCCTCTATTAAACTACTCTCACTTCAGATACCAGTTTCAAATTCTGTAATTCCCAGGCTTTCCTCACATCTGAACAACTGGCTATGAATTCAGAGGTCCGTGCTCTCCATTAGTGTTCTATAATTTGCTACAACAAATCAATAAATTTAGGAAAACACTATACTTATGATTGCAGGTGTATTCTAGCAAAAGATTAGGAATCAATCAGAACCAACCTAAGGGAGAAATATATACACCCACGAGGGAGAAGGTCCCAGATGTCAAGCTTCCCCATGGAATCAGGAGACATTACCTTCCTCACACATTCATGAATGATAATATAGAGTATTGCCGACCCAAGAGTTCATTGAGCTTCTGTGCCTATAGGTTCTACTAGGACTTCATTATATAGGCACGACTGATAAAACCATCAGCCATGTGCCTCAATCTGCAGCTCCCTCCATCCCCTAAAGGTTTGTCTGATAATCAAGGTGACTTGAAGCCCCAACGCTCTAATCTCATAGTTGGTCTTTCTGGCATGGCCAGCCTCCATTCTGAGATCTTCCTTAACATTAACTATCTACGCCCCATCATGAGTGACCTCACAACTGCACCCCATCAGGAAGTGAGTACCATAAATAGCAAAGATGCTCCTGCTCCTTAGAAAGTTTGAAGGGTCTAGACTACTTCTCAGGAAGTGGGGACAAAGCTCTGCTAATTGTTTTTATTATTATTATTCAGGGGATAATAAGGGGACAGTAAGGGACAGAGAAATGGAATGGGTGAAAGCTGATGAGATCACCCAGGAAGCAAAAACCCAAGTACTAGTTAGATTTCATTACACCATATTAAGCAGGTTACATAATCATCTTGGGTCTTGTGTTTTCTTTTTACTTCTCCTCATTACTAATTATAATAATAATTGCTGATACCATTTAATGAGTGTTTACTATGCGCCAGATGCTGTGCCAAGAACTTTGCCTATTTCATCTCATTTATTCTTCATGATGAACACATGAATTTTGTCATTTTAATATCTCTGTTTTGTAAAAAGTGGAGAGGTGACTGAGACTGCAGGAGGTTAAATAGCTTGTTCAAGTAAGTGGAGGAGCCGGCACTTCTACGCAACCATGAGTCCAAAGTTCCCATTCTTGACACTACGCTGACAACCTTTTGCTTGGTTTAGAAGCATATTGGGAAAATAAAAGAGATTGAAATAAATTATTATAATCTGAAAGGGAAGAACCTTATAATTCAAGGTTATAAGACTACCATTATTATTATGTCAGTGATTATTACTATTAATAGCATTTTATTTTTATGCTTCACACAAATCTGCATACTTATTACAAAAATGGTTTCTACTCACCATATGAATCCTTTTTATAAGAACTGTTTCGGAGAGAAGGCAAGACTTCAAATTAGATTAAGCAAAATCCATGTAGTTCCCCAAACATTTATTGTCATACCTACTATGTGCCACTGTACTTGTACCTTGTAAGAGACAGAAAGTTGAGTAAGACATAGACCCTGTCATAAGACAAGTATGCACAGAGTAACTCCACACCACATGCTCTAAAATGCTGAGGGATCAGAGGAAGGATGGCATATAGCCTCGAGTGATCAAAAATGGTATTTTGGTATTTCTTTCTTTTGTATTCAAAAGTACTTGGATGGAAAGAACATGAGGTTTCCTTGAGACAAGATTCTAGTAGCAAGATTAAGAGATTCAATTCAGAATTTCCAAAGGGTGGAGAATGTGTACATGGTCTAGTGGCAGCATGTTATTGTAGGTTGAGCACAGAGTTCAAAATCAAAATTTGGGCATTATTAATTAGCTTTATGATGTGCAGAACTCTAGCTCCTCCAGCACCCCTTTCACCATTTAAAGTAAGGAAGGTAAATATTTGTAGCCCTTATGGTTTTATTGAGTGAGGAATATATTGAAAAACTTATTCCATGAACTAAGCAACATTAAACAAACATTTGCCTTTCTAATATTTTCTTTCTTGTTTGTCTAGATTAAAGGAAATCTGTAGGGTTATGATAGATGCTATAGGGCAAGAAGTCAAAGACAGGGTCGAGGGGAAAAGGTTGGGCTTTGTCGAGTAGGAGCTAGGATCCTTGCTTTGTGTTGTCTTGTCTTGATTTGTTGTATCGAAGGTGATCATAGCATCCTTAGTAGTTTGTATTTCAAGAACAGCAAACTTAAAATTGTTCTTTTGGAAGTGTCAGTGAGGATAAGCATGGAATGTAATTTGAGCTTGTCTTTGAAGATTCTGTAGAAACATCATGGAGAACAAAAAAAAACCTAAGGCATCTAAGTTCTCCACTACCCTATCTAGAAGCCAGAGCAGCTGTAGAATGGTCTGGGAAGGTCCCCACCCTCCTGGAACCTTGAAGCTCATCTGTCAATAATCCTGGCAGTTTGTTTTGTCATCTTTCCAACCTCAACTTACCTTGGATGATCCTCAGAAATTGAAAGGAGAAATGGGACTCTTTGTTTGGCATCAGCCAAAGTTGGAGAGAGAGTGTAGAAAAACAGCTGTCACTTTACGGTGTTCAAAATATTCTTATAAATTAACTTTCCAATAAATAGAGATTTCTAAGAGGTTTACCTTAAGTTTGACTGAAGAAATTTAATCACATCATTGTAATTAACTATAATAATTTAGGTGTACTTTGATATTATGAAGCTAAAGCCTCAATACCTTTATTTTTAATACAAGGATTAACTATTTTAAATTAGTTTATTATAAAATTTCCCAACATATAAAAACAGAGAGAAGATAGCATAATGAATTTTTATGTACTCCTCCTTTAAATTCAATAATTGTGAAGATTTTACCATACTGACTACATCTATCATTCTTTTCCTCATGTTTTCTGATGGTGTAGCTTTCAATTTATTTATATATAATTCTGTAGCTTTTAGAAATGTTATGAAGACTTTCTGGACGTAAGTTTTGCACATTTTCTTAAGTTTATTCAGAGGTATGTTTTTGTAGTTGTTACAAAGAAAGTTGTCTCCTCCATTAAAACCTTGACCTAGTTATTATTTGTATTAAATAAGATTACCAATTTCTTCCAATTGATTTTGTATACTGCTGTCTTACTAAATTCTGTTATTGTTTGCAGCAATTTCTTTCACTGGTCGAGTTTTCCAAATATGTAATATCTTCATTATTCTTGCACTTGTACAAATTCTACAATTTTATTTTGCATTTTTCCTTTGTCCCAAGCATCTCTAAGAAAAGATTTTGATCATTTGTTAACTATTTCTGGTTTAAGTGCTATTTTTAGGGTCAAAAGGATTGATTTATTATTTCTATTTTCTAAAATGAACTGAGGCTTTACTGTGTTCTAGTATAAAGTTTGTAAGTGACCCAAACATGCTTGAAAAGCAAGTATATTCTTCACTATTGGAATTCAGAGTTCAATATACAGCTATATGGACTGCCTTACTGGTTTGTTTTTTTTCTTAGATCTTCTATATTCTCGCTATTTTAGTCCTCTTATCTTGAAAGAGGCATATTTAACTATCTTATTCATGTCTGCCCATCCCTCCTTTCATCTCCCATAATTTCTATTTATAAATGTTTCATTTTCACCTTCTGCATAGTTATTAGTGATTACTGTATCTTAACTATGAGTTGTACTCTTTAGATGTATGAAGTGGCCTTTATCTCTTTGAATATTTGTTGGCATAAATCTATGCTTTTCTGATATTCAGATTATGCCCTCTGCTTTCTTTCTTTGTTTTTTTTTCTTTTCATTGGTACATCATTAGATACATCTTTATTCTTAGCCTTTCTGACTCACTTCGCCCTTGGTATGTTTTACCATAATAACACCATAATACCATACCTTGGTATGTTTATCCATAATAACATGGATTTGAATCTTTGTTAAAATCAGAAAGCTTTTTTTTCTTTTATAGGCAAGTAAAGACCATTTACACTTATGGGTATAATAATTTTTCTTCAGTTTTGTCATGTTGTTTTGTAGTTGCTTTTTAATTAAAACATATAAAATGACTGATATTCTATTGTTGCTTGCACAGGAAAATGTCAATTTCATGTTTTAATAAAAAATGTGCATTTTACATGTATCTATCACTTTTTGATGTCCATAAACATACACAATGCACATGCAAAATCCTTTACTTTGTGATTCATTTTATTTTTGTTTCTTTTGACATGTAGAGAGGTTTCTGTTTGTGTTCTAGAGGTAATCACTATTTAATACCCTCATCACTATATTTAATGCTCCTTATATAATATCTCAACTAACACTCTTCCTCTCCTCTCTTCCTCTTGCCATCCAAGCTGATGCTAATATTGCCTCAGTGATGCAATTGAGGAAAGCCCAAGCTCACCACTTAGTTGTCAGCCCCAAGCAGTGTGGTTTTACCTTCACCTTGAACACACCTGGCAACCTGTGAAAATTACTGTTACTTGTTACCTTTCCCCCTTGCTTTCCCAATTCTGTTATTTTTATGACAATAAAAGAGCTTATGTCATGAATATATTCTTCTATCCTTGCCTCCAATTTTAAGTTATTGGTGTTTGTGTATGTGTGTGTGTGTTACATGTGGTCTTGACCACACCTACCAGCATTCTAGGGTTTAGTGATGTGTCCACCTACTATTTTAAAATATATCTCATACACATTTTCTGACATTATTCTAGTTTCTATTTAGTTTTTGGGAGGAGTTTTAGAAAGATTCATAAACTACACTGTCACCATGATCTCACCAGTTCCAGATTCAGAATCAATTATATTTTGATAAAATGTGAAAGAATGAAGCTTCCCCAAATCCCTCATAAATTCTTATAGTCATAGAACATAAGTTCTCTAAGAATCTTAAAGATCACAGAATCCAATAATAAGAAAGACCATTGAAAATGACCTTTGTAAAGCCAGTTTGGAAAGTAGCAGAACCAAGCAATAAATACAGCTTTCACAGAACCTTGGCGTTAGATGGAGTCAAGGTCACGTGGTCTGTCTTCCTACTCAATGCAGAAATCTCCAGAGAGAGGCAGCGTGGACATCCCCTTGAATACCTTAAAGGCCTGAGATGCCACACTTAACCAGCGCCACGTATGATGAACACAGACTTACTTTTCACTTTTTTCACCTTGAAAAGTAGAGGCTAAGAAAGACAGAGATGCACGCATGCAAGCACCCTAGCTTTTGTTCCTGCTTTCTTAAAAACACCTTTAGATTGACTCACAGTCTGAGCTGGAAACAATCTGCAAGTTCATCTAGTCTCATGTGATTCATTAGTCTCTGCTTAAACATGCCTGGCAGCTCATTCTATCATTAATTATTCTGGAGTTCTTCCTTAAGTTAGACAATGCACATGAGAATATTTGTGGATTCTGCCGTATTACATAAATCTAAGAGACTGTTAGATTTTTTATATTGAATGAAATATCCTCCCCTATAACTTCTCGACATTTTTCTTGGTTCTGCCTTCTGAAGCTACGCAGAATAAGTTTCATCACTCTAGTACTTTATCATCCTTGAAGTGTTGGAATACGGCTATTGGGCCCCTCCCTCACGGCTAGGGCTTGCCTTTCCCTGTGATTAGAGATGCAGCCAGCACCTACTCTTGGGGCACTGTCTCCAACACAATCTTTTTAATCTCCATGGAGCATTACTTGAGCTTATCAATGTTTCTCTTAAAATGCCAGAAATAAACAGAACGGGACTGCATATTCTTTGTCTCAGCATCACCCTCTGTCAGCACAGCGTAAGATGACATTAGTCATTTTGATGTCTATTATTATGCCTGATTTATATTCAACTTGCAATCAACTAAATAACATTTAATTTTTCTCATGAACTCCTAGTAAGCGGTTTTCACACTTTTTTTAACTTATTTGTTTGTTTGTTTGTTTGTTTATGTGGTGCTGGGAATAAAACTGTGTGCTTCACATGTGCTAGGCAAGCGCTGTACCACTGAGCTCAACCCCAGCCCGGTTTCCACACTCTTCTTTTTGTTTTCATTGTAGATGGACACAATACCTTTATTTATTTATGTGGTGCTGAGGATCAAAGCCAGTGCCCCATGCATGGGGGACAAGTACTCTACCACTGAGCCACAACCCCAGCCCGGTTTTCACACTTTTTAAGCGTGAGTGGTTGATGTTTTGGGTCCCAGATGAAGCAGCAAGACCAGCTCTTTCAGAGACCCATTGGCCTGTTTAACCCCTGACTCTTCAGGCCATCAAGATTCTTACCTGGGGTGCTTTATGGCTTTCTTGGGATTTAATTCCAGCTACCTATGTTTGTTCTATTTCCATTGGAAGGTGACACTTCTGGATAGAGAGGGCAAAGGAAAATTCTAGGTTAAACACTCTTCTTTTCTCATTCTTAATAGTTCCCTGTCATTTGGTGCCCTAGCTGTTTCTTCTGCCTCTGAACAGGAGAATATCTAGTGCTGCCCAGGTAGTGCCACATGCTCTCCTTGTGCTTCTGTTTACATTTAAGGAGAGAGAGAGAGAATTATTAGAAAAGACATAAACTCAGATGATCTATATCAACCCTGCTTAAGGAAAAGATACCTGCCATCAGCAAACCTCGGCCTACATTCCAGTCCCATTTAATAAACAGAGCAATACTTTTATATCCTCTAGCACCCTGCATTTCCTTATCTATGAAATACAAATATTTAGGAACATCCTGCATTTCCTTGCACCTTTCTAGTAATAAAACTGATTTTTTTTTCCACTCCCCTTATTTATTATGTAGACCTCCACTATTGAGGCTGTGCATTCAAGAACACCTCTTTGGTTCTATAGCTTGGCACCAAGAGGTCAAAAGGCTCAACCCCAGTGTGTATTTTCAATGCTGACTGGCTAATTTGCACCAAGGGCCAACACCACCACTGGTGAGAGCCTTGAAAATAAGCAGACCTCAAAACAAACCTTTGGAGAGAAAGGGTTGATTTTTAAGTTCGCTCTATGATTTTTTTCCTGATAATGCCCAACTCCTTTGTCATAGGCTGTCCATAAGGGAAAATAAGGGCTGCAAGATGGAGAAGGAGAAACAAGGCTAAGAGATGAGAAAAAGGGTATAATGTGTACATTTCTGTTAAGCCATTCTTCTGGCTCCCGTTCAGACATCAGCATTGTGGTGAACTTCAGAGGCCACCAACTGTTACCAAGAGCTCTACAAAGGTATTCTCATTCCACAGAACCATCTCGGTGCCCATCACTATTCTCTTAGATACCACTTCCATGGATTTTATCAATCCATTCTTTTTTCAGTATTATTTTAGGACACATATTCTTATTTCTGAACAATATTCCACTTGCTCGTGCACGTGTTTAATGTTACACAAATAGAATGACATTTTATAATTCTCTTTTACTATTTGGGGTATCCAGTTTCACATAATTAGATTCATCTACGTTGCAGTATGTTGTAATAGCTTGTTTATTTTTATTGGTATATAATATTCCATTCATTCAACAATATATTTACTCATTGTATTATGGATGGGCATTTGGATTGATTTCTTTGTGATCTTCGTTATCGCCAAGATCACAAAGAATGCTAGAGTGAGCCTTCTTAAGCAAGACTATTGGTAGTATGTACCAAAGTTTCTCTAGGGATACATTAAGAAATAGAATCGTAGACTCAAACCTATATGGATTTTTAAGTAAATAAAGAAATATCAAATTTAAAAAATATTGGGACCAATCCTCATTTACATGCTGTGTGTGAGAGTTCTGATTTACATTCCTATCAAGCTTGATGTGGTTAGACCTTTTAATTTTTGCCCATCTATTGAATGTAAAATATTTAATTATGATTTTGATTAGTATTTTTCCACTAAAGAGGTTGAATCTTTTTTTGTAATTTGGTACTTCTGAGAAGTGATTGCCCATTTTCCAATTGGAATTTATTGTCTTCTTCCAGTTTACTCATTTTTATGGATATTCGGGTTTTTCTTAAGATGTTCTTTATAGATTCTAGATACTAAATGATTTGACAATTATGTATTTCACAAATATCTTCACCCGATTTTTATCTTGTCTCCTTAATTATCCTTATGGTTCACTTTGAATATTAAAATATTTGATTTTTATTCTAGTGTCATTGGTAGTTTGTGAAAGAGAAAATATATCTCCCAAGTCTGTGCCTTGCCTACTCATTTACATGAATGTAAATTAATACATTCATTTCTTCTCCTTCTTCTTCTTTGTACTATGGATTGAACCCAGGGGTACTTTACCACAAAACTACATCCCCAGCCATTTTCATTTTTTTTATTTTGAGACAGAGTCTCACTAAGTTGCTGAGTTTCTCACTAAGTTGCTGAGGCTGGCCTTGAATCTGAGATTCTCCTGTTTCAGCCCTCTTGGTCTCTGGGTGATCTCTGTGCAGGCATGCACCATCACACCCAGCCATTGCAGCTTATTTTAATGAGCAATTTTTAAAACTTTAATATCTGATTTGTCAGTTACTTTATTTTTTACAGTTGTTGTTTTAAATGTCTAAGAGATATGTTAACCTCAAATAGCAAAGATATCTTCCTATATTTTCTCAAAATTCTTTATAGTTTTAGTTTTTAAAGTGAAATGTTTTGTATGGTGAGGTAAGAGTTTCATGTTTATTTATTTATTATTTCTCCATAAAGATATCCAGCTGTCCTGGTGCAGAAGTTGAAAAGAATTGCCTTTTTCTATTGAATTGCTTTGATGTCATTGTCAAAACTGAACTGGGTGCAGTGGCCTGTAATCCCAGTGGCTCGGGAGGCTGAGGCAAGAGAATCACAAGTTCAAGGCCAGCCTCAGCAACTTAGTGAGACCCTGTCTCAAAATTAAAAATAAAAAGGGCTGGGAATGGGGCTCAGTGGTTAAGGATCCCTGAGTTCAATCCCTGGGGGGTGAGGGAATTTGACTCCATAATTGCCAGCTGGGGATATCTTTTTGGGTTTTTCCCCAGTTTTCCAAATTTATTTTTTAACTGACACATAAAAACACAAACACCATACAAATTTATGGAGTTGCATGTAGTTTTTTAATGTATATGTTGTGTGATGTTCAAATAGAGTTAAATATATCTCCTCAAATGCTAATCACTTATTTATGATGAAAACATTCAAAATTCTTTCTTCTCACTTTTTGAAATATGTTGCATGTTATCATTTTCTAGTCATCTTACTATGTGCTAGTACTCTAGGAATTCTTACTTCTATCTGACTGTAGCTTAGTACTATTGACTCCTCCCTTAGTACTGTTGACTCTTCCCTTAGTACTGTGGACTCCTTTCTTAGTACTATTGATTTCTCCTGTACTATTATTGACTCCTCCCTTAGTACTGTTGACTCCTCCCTTAGTACTGTTGACTCCTCCCTTAATACTATTGACCCCTCCCTAAATACTATTGACCCCTCTCTACTCTCCCAGCCTCTGGTAACCACCATTCTACTTTCAGCTTCTATGAGACCAACATTTTCACGTTCCATGTATGAGTGAATGGGTATATTTTTGAATTCTCTATTTTGTCCTGGTAGTTTTCATCCAATATATCCTCAAACATTTTTTTCCACTCTATTCTCTGTCTCTTCTTCTGAGTGTCCAATTACATATATATGCAATTGCTTAATACTGCCAAATAGATCTCTGAAGCTCTGTTCCTTTTTATTCAGTATTTTTCCTCCAATTGTTGCATTGTATAATTTCTGTTGTTCTTGCTTTATGTTTACTGACTCTCTTCTGCCATCTCCAATCTGCTGTTAAACTCATTCAGTGAATTTTTCACTTCAGTTATGGCTCTTTGCAGGTTCTGATTTTCCATTTTGGTTTTCGTTTTTTTTAATTTTCCTGATTATACCTCCCATCTGTTCACTATAACTATATCTTCTTCTAAATCCTTGGACAAGTTCAAAATAGCTACTTTGAAATCTCAGTCTCCTAATTGCAACATCTGCATCACCATGAAGTTGAGATCTATCGACTTATTTCATTCCTAGTTATCACTCACATTTTTCTATTTTTAACATGCATATTGATCACTGATTGATAATGGGTATTATAAAAAATGTGTAGAGGTTGGCTTCTATTATTTTCCCTGAAGAATGATTTTAATTAGCAAAGATGAACTAAAACCAAATTTGACTCTCCTACAATAGGCAGAAGTTTAAATCTCTCCTCATTTCTTCCATCTTCCACTGTTTGTGTGTGTGTGAGTGTGTATGTGTGTGTGTGTGTGTGTGTGTGTGTGTGTGTGTCCTGCTTCTCATTCTGAGATTTTTCCTATGCAAGGACAACTAAGGATCAGCCACGGACTTGGGTAAAATTTTTTGTGCAGAATTTGAGGTTCACCCCTCATGGATCCCTACCTTCTCAGATTTCTTGCCTAATTTTCCACCATTTTTCTATCAGTCCCAAATCCTGTTCTTTAACACATCAAGGCTGTAAGAATCCAGCATTCTTCCCAATGGCATTTGCCACAGTGGTGAGTGCCACAGACAAAATGTAGCTCATTTTTCAAGTGTTGACTCCCCATTAGTCTCTTTCTGCTTTAGTAACTCCCAAAAAAGTTGGATGATTCAAAAAACTTTTATATATTTTGTAATTATCTTAGGCAAGAATAGCTTAGCCAAGCTACTCTATTGTTACTAGAAACCAGAACAAATGATGTCTTTTTGAAATTACATTTTCTATGACCATACCACCTTGAATGGGCCTGATCTCATCTGAAATTACTTTTTCTAAGTGTTTATGGCTGGATGCAGGAATGCAATTAATGTCTATCTATTAATTTGGATCCCATTTCTTTGCTTAATTCTCTTTTTATTTGAATAAATTAGAACATCACAGGTTTTCTACATATACAATAAGATAATTGTGAAAAATCACATTTTTATTTGTTTCTTTCTGACTCTTCAACCTTTTATTATGTTTTTCCTACCTTTCAGCTCTGGCTAGGGCATTCAGTGCAATGTTATGTACAAATAAGAAGAATGAACACCTTAGTCTTATCCATTTAATTAAGAATATTTTCAACATTTCACCAGTAAATGCTATAGTTACTTTAGGTTTCTTGTGGATTTCACTTAATTGCAAAAGAAATTGCCTTCTTTGTCTAGTTTTATTCTAAGAGTTTTACTTGAAAATGGGTATGTGTACAACTCTGTACAGCACTTCTGCATCTATTGAAATAACCACATGATTGTTTAATTTATTCTTTGTCAATGCATTGAATTATAGTAAGTGATAGTCTAGTATTGACCAATCTTTCATTACAGTATCTAACCAAAGATCTGGACACCATGAATATCTTTTTAAATGTGTCACTTGATATTTTTTGCTAATATTTTGTTTAGAAATTTTGCTTCTACTTCCATAACAGATATTAACTTAAAATAATAATTTACCTTATTTTTATCCAGTTTTTGGTTATCAACATTTTGGTAATATCAGCTGGGTATAGTGGCACACACACACATATCCCAGCTACTAGGAGTTGAGATGGGAGGATCACTCGAGCCCATGACTTTGAGACCAGCCTGGGCAACATAGTGAGACCCCATCTCTAACAGAATGAAAACCCACTAACAATGACAGCAATTAAAAAACCCAACTCATTTATGATATTGATAATATCATTTAAGATATTGATAATATCATAAATGAGTTGAAGTATTATTCCCTTTTTTCTCTGTTCTCTAATAGTTTGGGTAAATATCAATACATTTCTTCTTTGAATGATTCAATTTAGCAGAAAAGTAAGAAAAAACTTCAAGGACTTAAATTTTTTATGGGCAAGTTTTATTATCTATCCAATATTTTTAATTTTTACAGGACAAATCAACATTTTGTTTCTTTTTTTATTCTGACTCTATAACTTATTTGGGTTTTTATTTTTGTCCCATTTCATCTATTTTCAACTTTACTGGTATGAAGTTGATCATAACATCCTTAATTTCCTTTATATCTCTATGACATTTAGAGGATTGCTTTCTTTTCTGTTTTTAATATTGGCTATTTGAGCCTCTCTAGGATTGGTGAAACCCACCATAGTTTTATCAATTGTATTTAGTCCTTTCAAGGAACACATTTTTGATGATTTTATCCTTATTTCTTATTTTATTGATATCTGTGTTTATCATTATCATTTTTCTTAGTCTCTTCTTTGAGCTTATTTTGTTGCCTTTTTTCTATCTTCTCAAATTGGATATTGACTATATTAATTTCCAGTAATTTTTTTCTTCTCTACCATGCATTAAAGATTCAAGGTTTTCCCCTAAGTGCATTTTTAGATGAATCCTATGAATATTTCCAAACCCCATGCTCTCCTGGTCTTGCCCTTATTTGACTGATATGATATGATATGATATGATATGATATGTCCCCTTTCTTAGTATCTCTTTTTATTAATCTCTGCAATTCAGAGTGCCTCAGTGCTCAGTCCTGGGATCTCTTCTTTATCTTCAAACATTTCCTTAGCAATCCAACCATGCACCCTGACTTTATATCATCAATATGCTGTGAATTCCAAAACCTTTGTCTCTAGCCTAGACCCCTGTCTTGAAATCCAACTTATATATACACCCAAGTTCTCTACTTAGATGTCCAACAGAACTTCCCCAAATTAGTATACTGATGCTAGTTTAATTGTTATTCAAAAAATATCAATTCCACTCCTTTCAAGGCTGAGAGGGTATGCTTTCCCTCCCCATTGTGTTGGTTGGACTTTAGCACATTATTTAATTTCCCAAGGGAGTGTTCTAGAATGTCACATAAGCAAAGTCTTAAGATGCATCAGTGCAATGTGCCTGTTTGCTTGGCATTTGTCATTACCTTGGGTAGCTCACTGGTTCACGATAAAAGTGGCACATGGAACAAAACTACCTTGGCTAGAGCTTGAGGCAAAGTCATCAAGACAAACCTACAGGCACAATCTGCTGCAGAGCAGCCAGGCTGCCCTACAGATTTGTGACCATGATCATAATGTTTATTATTATATGCCACTGAATTTGGTAGTGGTTTATTATGCAGTGATAACTGTACCCAGAAATGAGTGCTTATGTTAGCAAAAACCTAAAATATATAGGCTTGGATCAAGGAAACTGTTAAATGAAGCTGAAGAGATAGCAGGCTGTGCCGTGTGATGGCAAAACATTTGGTAAAATGTCTCTTGTGATACTCTGGAGGAAAGAAAATGTACTTTTATGAACAGGTCAAGTTGAATGAGGGATTTTAAAGCAAGATGTAGTAATATGAGCTGGTTCCTGCTGATTATATGTAATAAGATATTGCAAGAGAGAAATGAGTTCCATAAAGAACTGGCATGAGTACAAACATAATAAAGAGAAAATATAGGCTCTAAAAATTCCAGAACTTATAAATGAAACATTTTCTAACATATCAGAAGGCTAAGGATCATTGGCTTCTCTGTCCCCTATTCTTCCTTTTTTAAAATACAACTGTGTATTGTGGTTGTGTTGTTCTTGATCAATGTTGGATGAATATTGGATGTGTAGTGGACAATGAACTTGTTATTTTTAATATATAGGTCTCTAGGTCAAAGGGTACATATAAAATGTGAGGTCCTGGAATTTGAACTATTTCATGATTTTATGAAACTTGGGAAGATTGTGGGAAGGCATGAGTTCATATGTGGGAAGGATCTGAATATTTACTAATAACTGATTAGACTGGAAAAGTTTGGATTATTGGTTAGCAGAGAATCTTGGTGTAAAATATGCCAAGATGTTAGAATTTGACAGCTTGCACGTCTCCTATCATCATAAGAACAAGCCCTGGGTTCACCTCAGGTGAACAAGCAGAGCTGAAGGTAGTGTGTTGGTGAAACCATGGTGGGTTGCATGGGAGCTGAGGTACTTGCTCATGCAACTTACTTGTCCTTTGGCCGTGCTTGTGCTCAATCTTGGCTATACTACTTTCTTTTTATGATTATTTCTTCTAGGCCCACCCAACTTAATCAACTAATGATGGGCAGTTCTGTACATATGGCCATTTGGTATTTCATGTTCCAATGTTGCATAGCAACTAGGGCCCAATGACATGCCAGTAACTACTTTTTTTCTTTTCAAATGCTTTTCTGTAGACAACACTGCCTACTTTCATAATCTCTGAAATATGTGTCATGGTTCTCCCCTTGAACTTGCCATAAATCCCAAACTGCATCTTTTCCTACCACTTACACATCCAACACCATAAGGCTTGCTGATCATAGGGTCCAAGAGGCAGCACGGACCACATAAAGCATGGATCTATTGCAAAGACCGCACCTGCTCCAGCCTGTGCTGGGAACTGACATCTTTCCACATCTTCTGGGACCTGGCATAAAGAGTTATTCCTAAGTGTAGAATATATATAATTTCCAGATATCAGAAATTCCTACAAAGAATTGTGCTTCCTTATTTGTAGTTGGTATGTAAGATACAGAATTGTTTTTACTTTGGGGAGGAATCCTGGTGCACTCTTGATCACTGACTCCCTAAAAATTCTTATGAAGCGTCAGGCTCTTTATCTTCATAGAGTTTATTTCTTATCCCCTGAAGCACATTGTCTAATTAAGACCTCCAGCAGGGTAGTCACTTTTGCTTACATTGTCTAATCAGCATGATGTCATAGATGTATGGGATCAATATGATATCCTGTGATGTGTCCAGATGGTACAGATCTCTTCAGATTATGTTATCAGCAAGCATAGGAGAGTTTATATATCCCCAAGATAAAACTGAAAGGGAATATTTTTGTTCATTCTGTGTGAATGTGGATAATTGCTGGTATTATTTTCTGATTAGTAAAAATTAATTTGCCAAGGTAATGGCTAACATATTGAGCATGACAGATGCCATCATGCTATTACTTGATGGAGCTTGAGGTAGTCTACAGTTGTTTTCAGGAATTCATCTGGTTTCTTGAGGGCCTATAGACAAATTAAATGGAGGTAAAATACAAGCCACCAGTCTTGTGTCCTTTAGCTCTTTAAGGATGACACTGAATCTCTGCCACTCCAATCTAGGTTGTAATATTGTTCTTGGCTATAGGTGAGAGTTTCCAAAACTTCTATTTGGCATTTCCAAAACAGTTTCCAAAACTTTTATTTGGCATTGTCTTACCCTATAGGCCAAGGAGACCATATGTTGGTTGCTTCAACTGCCAAGTATTTCAATCCCAGTTATACACTTAAAGACTCAAGAAATGGACCCATGGTAAGCCAGATTTAATCCTGTGTTCATTTGTTTCCTGATCCCTGCATGCCTCCGTTTTTTAGGAAGGCCAAGATAATATTTTTTGTCTCTGAGTATCAATACTGCTTTAGACTCTGTCCAATCTTACAAAAATGTTTGGGTGTTCCTCTTTTCTTCCAGTATATAATCATTCAGACAAATGGGCAAATGTCTCTTTTGAAAAATTTCTAGAAGAATATTCAATATGCTATACTTACTGTGACATTACAGGAACCATACTCCAGAAACTTGGCCAACCTTTCACTCAATAGCTTCTGGTCTAAAAATTGGCTCAGGTCCAGAAATCAAGCAAAGTGTCATGGCATTTTATTAGTGAAACTGACTTGAGCTTCCTACTTTTCCATTCTTGCCTTAATTTGACTGTATGTATTTCAGAAACATCTTCTTTGACTGCCCACCAGATTCTGGGTATAATTAACCCTCTCCTTAACTCATCATAAGTCAATGCCCATTGGCTGTCCCTTTAATTTTACCAGTCATTATAGAATTAAGGCTCTCAAGCTTCTGAATGTTAAGAACTTCAACCTAGCTTCCATTACTTTGGGAGCATCCATCACATCAATGAGACAAGTTTTGTGGTAGCCACTCATATAGAGGAGTGCTATATTTGAAATTGTTGATGATGCTATCCCCCACTTTTGACCACATTCTTTTTTTTTTAAACAACCTTTATTTTATTTATGTATGTATTTTGTATGTGGTGCTGAGGATTGAACCCAGTGCCTCACGCGTGCGAGGCAAGTGCTCTACCACTGAGCCACGACCCAGCCCCTTGACCACATTCTTGACGACCTTCATGGACAGAGTTCTCTTGGACTTTCTATGGAACATAATCTTCTGGTTGGTCTTCTGGCTTCTAATAATACATCCAATCCACCATAGTCACTTCCCTGAGTCTATGCTTGAGCGCCTTCTAATTGAGCCTATGTTAGCCAACTTTTTGATAGCTGTGACCAAATACCTGAGAAACTCAACTTAGAAGGAGGAAAGACTTATTTTGTCTCATGATTTCAGAGGTTTCAGTCCAAGGTCAGTTGGCCCTATTACTTTGGGCCCATGGTGGGCACAATATCATGGTGATAAGTTCATGATGAAGCAAATCTGCTCATCTTATGATCACGGAGGGTGAGGAGACAGCAGCTAGGCTGAGGTATCAATATCCTTTTCAAAGGCATACTCCCTAGTAACCTAACAGCCTTCCATTAGGCCCTACTTCCTAAAAGTTATACCATCTCCCAAGAGCTCTATCAGCTGTGGATCAAGCCTTTAATGTATGGTAGGGGACATTTAAGAGTCAAACCATAACATCATCATTTACAACAACTCAGTCATTTTTGTTTTGCTCAGAATGGACTTTGTTTTCTACAGGTTTCTAGAATTTATTTCAGCAATGAGCTTTTCATAAACTCTAAAATCTTTTCAAGGGTATAATACACATATCCTGATAGAGTGCCCCAAGTCAGTGAGTGCTTCTTATCCCTGAACACCTTCAATATTCATTTTCATGTGCACTCCTCAGATTTCCACAGAGGCTGACTGATTCTTGTATCTCCCATGGAATATGGTCCCTTTCTTTCCTTATGAAGTTCAACACTACTCCTTGTGGATTATTTTTGGAATCTAACTTGTCTGGCAACTGGAAAAAGAGACACATATACATTATGGCACAATGTTGAAATTAGTACAAGTATGTATAAAGATGGACACCTAATGTCTTGTGCGGCAAATCCTCTGTGGTGTGTTCCCAAATAAGGGAAGTGTTGGCTTGTATTAGAAAGGAATAGGCAACCTCTGCAGAGTCTAATAATTCAAGGGAGTCTACAGAAACATAATCCATGTGGATCCACCCAGTTGTTTCTGAAAACATATTTCAGAATAGAAAGTTTTCCCAGGAAGGACCCTGGCTTTAAGATTACACCTTTGGCTGAGAACTTGATATTGGAAGCTCCATGACTCTATCTATCAGATGCTGTGCTTATTCTTCAGCTATATCTAATCATACATCAATTTCAAAAAACAATGAGCTATTTTTAAGCAACCAAAGAAGCTCTCTGGCCAACACACTTAATTTTTAGTTATTTGTTAACTACCCTCAGTTTCTCATTGTCTCATGGTTGGAGGTCAAGGCCACTTGTCTTGTATGTATTGTTTCCTTATATCTTTCCAATCCCCAAGTCATCACACTAGTACACCCATCCTCATTCACTAAAACATTTCCCAAAGTTACAACGAGTGAAAGTTTTATCATCTGGGTTTCCACCTTATGCTAACAACTGAATGTGAACCACATACCATAGCTAGATGGTGGTCAGGGATTCATTCTCTAAATCTCATCTTACCAAATGCCTTTTTGAACCACTTCCAGCAACAACCATGTCAGTTTGGCATTTCAAAGAAACAAATGTCAAGACTATGTTTAAAAAGCAAGAAATTTGTTGAGAGATAATAACTATGAAAGAAAAAGAAGCAAAGGAGCAAGAGTAAGCAGGGTGAGCTTCAGATCATAATGCAAGCCAACTGGCTCTGAAAGTAGAGAGGGAAAGAAAACGGATTGGGTGGGAAAAAAGAAGGACTGTATAGAAAGAACATAGATGACTACAGTATAGTTCCTTAAAAGTTTTGGCCTGCCTCATTGTTGTGGTTTGAATCTCCAATGTCCCTCAAAAACTCATGCATGGAAGGTTTGATCCGTCATACATCAATGTCCAGAGGTTGAATTTTGGGAAGTTATTGAATCATGAGGGCTCTGATTTCATCAGTAGATTAATCCATTTGATAGATTAATTTGAGTGGACTACAAGGAAGAGGTGGAAACTGCAAGCAGGTGAGGCATAGCTAGAGGAAGGAGGTCACCAGATGAGTACCCTTGGGGACTATATCTTGTCCTTTGTCCCTTCCCATCATTCATTCTCTCCCTCTCTCTCTCCCTCCCTGCCTCCTTCCCAGCTGCCATGAGTTGAATAGAATAGCTTTCCTCCATCACACTATTCTGTCATGATGTTCTGCCTTACCTCAGGCCCAAAGCTACAGAGTCTGCCTACCATGGACTAAAACCTATGAAACCATGATCCAAAATAAATCTTTCCTCATTTAAGTTATTTATGTCAGGTATTTTTTTTTATAGTAGTGAAAAGTTGACTAACATACTCATGTTAGGCAGAAATGGCTAAGTTTTGTTTTGTCCCCCAACACATATACCCTTGTGCTTAGTAATGGGCTGGAGCTGATGGAGGAGTGGGATTTTTAGCTTAAATACTGTGTAAGAGCCCCCAAAATACCGAGGCTAGAGACCATCAACTTAGGGCACTCATGGGAGATTCTCTCTCCTGATCTGTGTAATGTGCTTTCACAACTACCACAATCCTCTAGCCCAAAACAGTCCAAGAGAGCTTTCCAGCTCATTAAAGTCAGCAAAATAAAAAATGCATCAAGCTTGCTACCTTTTTTAAAGGCCTACTGTGTGTCAAATAGTCTGTTACTTTAATGATACCAAAAAGCTGGAGGATATAGGTCACTGGGGCATGACCTTGGGTACTATATCTTGTGGCTGGCCCCTCCCTTCCCCTCCCTGATTAATACATTATCTGCCTTGCTACTCAGATTCTACAGAGGATTAAGACACACATAAAACATGAATTATGGCACAATGTTGAAATTAGTATGAGCATTTGTAAAGGTCTCCAGGAACACAAATGAGGTATTCATTCCTTCTGTCTTGGCCAGTCAGGGAAAGCTTCACTGAGATGAGGCATTAAAGGAAGAGCAGCAGTTTGGCTGGCAGGTCACAGGGCCAGGGCACTCTGGGCAGAGGGAACTATGTCCTCAGAGTGCCTAGCACAGTCACTTGAGCTTGGTAGGAGTCTGCTATGTACTGATATTAGCATGGTACTTAAAGTGAGAATCCTTAAGTTGCCAAATATAAAAACTAACTCAAATAAAAAGAGAGTTCTTAAGGGATCCCAGGAATCTCACTGTACCCAAAAATAAAAATAAAAATGCATTTGAGTCTCATGAGAATTTTAACTGAATATTGAAAAAGTTTCCTAATTGAGGCAGTTGCTTTCTGCATCTCAATGTGTCACAGCAGTTGCGGCTTCTGCTTTCCACTGTGCATCCATTTCCTCCTCTCCACAAATTATCCACTTATCCACTGTCCATTTCTCAGATGCAGTCACCTCCTTCTAATCTACACAAACTTGTTGCCCTGGAACTCTCCACCAATTCGCAACAGACTCTACACCCCTATGTCTCTTCGTGATGTCTGCAACTTAACTTTGACATGCATTAAAAAATAAGATGTATTGAGTTACTAGAAAGATGGCTAGATGGACAGACATGTGCTAAAAGAAAAGAGATGCAATGTTAACTAAAGAATCTAGGGGTGGGTTTGTAGATATTTAAGGTGTGATTCTTTTAATCTTTCTAAGTGGATTTTTTCATTATAACATGATGGTAAAAGAAGAAATTTCCAAAAGGGAGAATCTGATTGGCCCAGGTTATCTCTGCACTGGGCTAGGTGAGTCTGAGATCAGGTGATGAGTTGGTGGACTATCTTTTTGTTGGAGGTTTATTCCTGGTTCAATCAGCCATGGCCATGGTGACAAGAAGTCATGTGATACATAGAGTTGCTTCCACAAGGGATTGTGTGCAAGGCTGACACTGAAACACACCTCCATACCGGGTTTAATGGTAATAAGGGAGCAATAAACAATGGAATTAGATTTTTACCATACTCAGGATGAGAATGCTGTATTTGTATATGTAAAACTTTGGGAACCAAGGGAAGAAGAAAAACTATTCAGTCATTCTAAGTGCCTTCCTTGCCTTTTGATTACCAATTCTGCCTTTCTTTCCACCACAAATTCCATCACCCAGAGGGAATGCATCCCTTGTCTCAGCAACATTGCTTTTATCTTTCAGGAAGTAGTGAGCCTTGATTTAAGGATCTCTTGGGTAAGGGATGGAATGAGATACAAGCAAGGCCAGGGTGAGGAGAGAGGGTGGCAGGAGGCAAGAAAATCATGTAGGGTAAAACAATTTCTATCCACTGACAAAATATAGATGGTGAACTCAGAAGTTTTCCACAATAATAAACAAGAAGAAGATGTACAAGAAGTGGACATATAACTTTATGACCTGTGAAATTGAATTGCCTCTTACGGATTTTTACCTTTTGGTGGACAATGAAGAACTTCGTCATCTCAGGCAAGGATGGGTCATAAAAGCCACTGGAAGGCGAGGAATCAGGCCTGTCTGATTAGAATCCAGGAGGCCTTGGTTTTTAAGCCAGGCTTTATATATTTGAGCTTCATCTATTGCAAGTCATGAGCTTTGTGAATTACAGTGCTTCTCGGTGGTGTCTTACCCAGCACCATAAACACCAGGGAGAGGCAAGGCCACCCTCTTAAATCAGTACTTTGAGAGAGAAAGCAAGCCAGACACAGAAGCTGGGCAAAGAGGACAGCTGGGGAGTTGCCTCCAGTAATGGCAGCAGCACCCAGGTTTTTAATATTTGAGGTCCCACTAAACAGAGTTTCCTTCACTCACCTTGTGACCTACCATGGGCTATATTTGGTAACACAACTTACCTAAAAAACCCAGCTTACCAAAAAATGAAGCACACCATCCTCCTCCTAACTTCCATCAAAACTAGGAAAAGGATGAGGTGAGGAGAGATAGGCAGGAAAGATACAGGTCCTTGTGCAGCTCCATCAGTGACTGCGATTAGAATTTGAAGTTCTGGGTTATTCTGTTCACTTATTCTGGTTCCTAAATATTTTTGAAGGCTTTACCTCTTCCACATGCCCTTCACCTCATCTCCCTCCCTGTTAGCACTAGTCCTAGTCTCTCACTTGGATTAGCGATTATTCAACTACTTTTCTTGGCTTCAGAATGGCTTCTTCAGACCATATCCTGTGAGCTGTTAGCAGGAGATGTTTGAAAGGAAACACTGGTGAAGTCTTCACCCTGCTCAGCATCCTTCAGTGGACTCCATGTTCCTAAACACAGAGTTCTGGCTGGCTGACTTGGCATTCCCAGTGTTCTGTGACCTCTTCGTGGAAACCATCCCCAATCCTTAGAGTGAGCCAAGTTCCCTTCCTCATTCTCTCAGAGCCCCTAGGAGGAAACTCTATTGCAATGATATAACAGGACTGCAAAATTTGGTAAAGAGAAAAAAAATGATGTGTTTCTCTATTCAGGTGGAAGAACTAATCTATGACTCACGAAATGGATGGAGTCAAGAAAAAGGAAGTAGCTGGAAATAAAGCTTTGTAACTGTCCAAACCTCTTCTTCCATTCTGACCAGACAACCTGATCTACTCTATCTAAACTCTACTCCACGCAATGGAGACCAAGTAGAATTTGGGTTCCTTGGCACTGAGAATGTGATAGGGAATTTTTACCTGAGTCTATGAGGGGAGTACAATTCAATTCAGGCCAGAAGGAGAAAGATTGGAAAGGATAGGACTTAAGGACAAATAGAAGAGAAGATCAAGACCTGAGAGGCCAGAGGCTGGACCCAAAACCATGAGTCAGAAACAAATGTAACAGGAGTTGGAGGACAGGTGGGGGAATGTTTAATGTAAATAGAATAGAGGAAGAGGATCAGAAGAAGGAATGCCAGAGGGAAAGGAAAGATATTGGGGAAAAATTACATTTTTATATTGTGTGCATGTACACATATGTAACAATAAATCTCAGGGACTATATATAATTATAATGCATCAATAAAAATAAAACAATCTTTATAAGAAAGTAAAAACAAAAAAATGTGATAAGAGGGCTAGAGTAGCACTATGAATTACCAATAAACTATAGGCTCAAGGACCAAATGGCTGTTGTGTCTTATCTTTGGATGTAAATGAATGTATGACGGACAAATGCTTCAGTGCATCTTAAAGAACTATGGTGAAGCAGGTAATACCCTAAGACGAGCAAAACATCTCAAGGTCTTGCAACAAGGTCATCATTTTAAAATAAATAAATTTATCATGAAAGTAGTAAAAAATAAGTTTGGGGGCTCTTGATTTTCATGTGCCCCTTTTAAAACCCTAAATATAAATTTTTATTTGTAATTTTATATTCTTTCTCATGTATTAGCTTCAGGCCTCACAAAATCTGAACTATCTCTACATTTTCACACTTCCAGGCTAAATAATTTTAAAAATTTAAACAAAATTTTCAATCCAAAGTCATTCACTCCATTAGAATGACCCCCAGAGTAGGAATCAATAAAGCCCTAACTGAAACTGCCCAACCACATGGGAACTTGACATCTAAGCAAAGGAAATGAAATAGAAAAAAAAATCTCAAGATATAGGAATGCCTTTACTATCCACAGACAACAATTGACTCCCATGAGGTCATAGTGATCATGTAAGCTCATCAAATGACATGGCTTGAGGGCCCAAGCTCATAGAACAGGACAGGAGGAATTATGTATATGAAGACCAAAGAGACTCAACTAATGAAGAGACTTGTGTGTGTGTGTGTGTGTGTGTGTGTGTGTGTGTGTGTGTAAGAGAGAGAGAGAGAGAGAGAGAGAGGAAGAGCAAGTGAGCAAGCAGAAGTGGAGGAGGGGAAAAGAAGAAGGGAGAGGGAAGATAAAAACCTGAAAGTCATGGAAAAGATAGAGACACATTGAAAACATATGTAAATAGATGGTTCAGCAGGAAAAACAAAAGGATGAAGTCAATTTAATTTTAAAACAATGAACTACACCTGTCAAATAAATTTCTCCTTTCCTTCAGTGAAGAGCCGAATAGAATAAAAACCAATCTCTCAAAAATTCAAAGGGAAGAAAAACAAAGCTTAGTAACAATTCAGCAATAGAATAAGCTCTTGCCAGTCAGTCTAGGTCACTGTGACTTCCATCCAATCACACTGGGCAGTAGCAGGCTGGGAAAATGAACCCACCCAAGGCACGTGTGCATGTGTGCATGTGTGTGTGTATGTGTGTGTGTGTGTGTGTGTGTGAACAATCAAGTTGAAATATAATTAGAGTCTTGTGGCTAACTTACATGTGTGATATGAGATTGGAGAAACACCAGGGAGACACTCCAGAGCAAATTTATTTTCCTCAATCAGTTAATAGCCTGCCTAAAATGCCATCATTAGAGCAACGTATTAGAGATTAAACACACTTTTCATGTGGTCTTCACTCAAATGGCAAACGCCCTTGGTAGGGTCAACACCATAAATTATTATCAACTTTCCATAAATTAGTACATCATTAGCATCACATTTTTACAGTGATTGGAGAGCTGAATTATCACTATTCTGAAAGCACAGGCAAGCCAGAAAGGAGAAAGAATTGAAACCCAGCTTCCGCAGATCTTGCCTTCTACATGTACATACACCCCCACATGCTATTTAGAATATTTTAGCTTCCAGACTGCCTCCCTGACTTTGCTGTTCTAAAAGCTATTTAGTCAAACTAGTCCTGGGGCATTAGTAAAACTGGCACCGAGAGAACACCCAGGCAGCCCCGTTTGCCTGGTGACAGAGCTGCCACCATCACATTCTCACCCATGCAGAGTTGCTGAAGCTTGTCCCCATCGCTCCTGGGTTGGCAACCACCGGAAAATTGACGAAGGAGTAAAAATCAAAAGGCAAAGTCTCGTTTTCATTTGAGCATTAGGAGAGCAAATGGAAAAGATGAGAATCAAAAGGGTTTTTATGTAAGACGCCTGATTTTGAGGAGGAGGGAAATAAGGGATATCTTAGTCCTCTTTCCAGCTCAGTGATGGTGAAAATAAAGCTCTAGGATGATCTATAATGTAAAACTTGGGAGATGACTTTGTTTCAGGAGGAACAACAGCTCTGGAATTTATGAATGTCAGGCGGTCTCACAGATTCCTCACAGGAGAGGAAGGCTTGGTGGGATTAATGGGCAGAGAGGAGGAGGGTGACCACTTGGAGACTTGATGGGATCCTTCATCAAACACAGGA
This sequence comes from Xerus rutilus, assembly GCA_028644305.1. Classification (NCBI taxonomy): domain Eukaryota; kingdom Metazoa; phylum Chordata; class Mammalia; order Rodentia; family Sciuridae; genus Xerus; species Xerus rutilus. The sequence goes on along the minus strand of CM053410.1, from coordinate 56,771,829 downwards.
CCACCATGTGGGAAGTGAGCAGCAGGTGAGGAGCCCCATCCCATGGGAAAGGAAAGTCAGCGACATACCAATGGGCCTCACACTAGAGGAGACTGTGGTGACCCCATGAGGAAGGAGAGAAGAGACAAGACAGAAACGATGTCACTATAGAAAAAGTAACAAATGACTCAGACTCAGAAAGCTAACAATGACCTTCTATCTTCACCGAGTCCCCTCATCCTACAAATAATAAAACTACATTAATAAAACTACATTAATAACAATATCTAATTGATAGTGAGCACCTACAATGATACAAGGTGATTGAATATACAATATGCATAAAATACCCCACTTAACCTTCACAATGATTCTATTCAGTAGGCTCAATACTGTTTTTGTTTTCTCAATACTGTTTTACAGAAGGTAAACTTGAAACAGTGTAAAAGGTTTAAGTAGCTTAAGCAAGGTCACCTAATTAATAAATGGGACTCCAGTATTATGCTCCTAATCTCTATGCCATGTGGTAAAAAGAAGGCACAGAAACTTGTGCCACAGCCAGTTGAGGGCTGAACCAAGCCCAAATTCCAGATTCCTGTTGTAGAGTCCTTCAACAACTAATACCTACATCTCCCTCCCGAGCCAGAAAGAACAGTCTCAGTTATTTCTCTCCGGTCATTCCTCGTGGTACTGCAATACCTAGGCAAAACCTCTTGACACATTCAGAGTTGCCTGAGAATCACCCTAATGTCCCAGAGAAATGGACACTATCTTGTACTGGTAACAGAAGTTTCTAGTTTTGAAGAGAAGGTGTTTTGGTTCATCATGAGGAATAGTAATATATCACTGAAATTTGGACACTTATCCAAAAGCAAGATTTTGGAGTACTTACTTGGAAGTGTGCAGCTAGCTGGTTTTTACCCAGGGAGTACATTTTCTGGATGAGTGGTTATAAAAATCCTTGGGTTAAGGAAGACCTTGAGGAGTCATTTAGCCCTTTGCCCTTCCTTCAGGCAGCATAACATTTAAACTATCTCTGGAAAGTGATTTATTTTCTTTCCTTTAAAAAATAAAAATATCAACAAGGATTGCCACAATCCCCTTATGTTCAAAAGTTCCCCTCTTCTTCAGGGTCAAAGAGTTCTCCTAAGTATATAACCCAGGACATTCTAAGGAAATACAAAACTACTTCCTGTCTTCTGTTTCACTGAGTTCTGCCCCAGAATTAACAGTAATTGTGTGCACAGCATAATTCCAGGACTGGGGATTTACCTGGCCCTAACCTTCCTTTGGGGTAACAAAATATATTCAGCCACCCTTGATATATTGGGGTCTATGTGGGTGGGTTAAACAGCCTAATTAGTGGTCTACAAGAGCCTCAAGTGTAAGCTAAAATAACTGCTCAGCTAGAAGCTTTTTTCTAACCACAAACCAATACAGAATGAATCTAGGCCTCCCACAGGGGCACCTTAGAGAGAGAAACCCCAAAATTCCAAAACTAGAATTGAAGTGGGTCTTGGAAAACAGTATTTAGAAAGAACAAGCATGGGTTTGGAGACAGACTTTGTAAGGAAGAACAGATCCATGTCTATGTTTTGGGGGTTTCCACTCAGTGTTTCCCAAAACAGTTGTGTGGAGGACCCGGTCACGCAAATATGATTACAAGGAGAGCTACAAGGCTGAACAGGTGGGAACACCCTGTTCTCTCTGGTCTTGGAACACCAAAACTTGGCCCCGGCCCCTTGCCAGCTGACATGCCCGGAGACTTCTCTCTCTTGGCCCTGGCTCTTTGCCAACTGATGCTGGCCCCGGCTTCTTGCCAACTGATATGCCTGGGGATGACCTTTTGGGTAATGGGCTAAAACCTGATTAAATTACCCTCTGGTTGGACACTCTTATGTATATAAGCTTCTACAATTCAATAACCTTTGAGCAGTGCCATGAACCTGTCTCCCGGTGCCTGATTCCATTGACACCGCCACACTCACCTCTTATCGTACCACCCTGTTCCAGAAATTCTCAACACAGTTGAACCTATGATAAATTCCAATCTTGTCCAGGTTAAATCAGGGAGGACAGGAATACCAATGGAGGAGGCTGATGGGGAGAAGATGATGCACACAATAGACCTAGTGAGTGAGATGAGCATGGTCTGGGTAAGTCAGACTCAAGACCTACTGGAGGCCAGCGTGCATAGAGGATGAGTACTCCAGGTGCATCCTCCCCTTGTCGTTGAATGAGGGGAATCAGAGCTCTGACCCTTAGAGCATGAGGTCTCAGAGTAATAGAAAGACACCAAAAGACAATGCTGTGATCACGTTTTTCTGTAATAACTTTCAGAACAGAAGACAGAGACAAGCAATCATATCAATAGGTGGGACTCAAAGTAGTGTAGAATGTTAGAACCAAACAGAGCCTGAACTGTGATTCCAATTAGGTCACCACTTTTGATCTCATCTCTTCATTCTCTGTTGGTAATATCATCTCTACATAACTTCCAAGACCATCCGTATGTCAATGACCAATGTCTCCTGAATTGTCCCAGACCTCAGGAAACAGAGCAGTCTTGGCAATCAGATAAGATTTTGAGTTATGATGCTATCCATTTGCTGGTCAGCAGTTTCCTGAGGTATGCCACCTAGTTCCCTAAACGTGGGATCAGTGTTGTTTTAAGGATCAAAATCAGTGATATTATAGAGTGTAAAACTACCTAATATTTGGCATTTGTAAACCAAATATTCACACATATTTCTTGTTAACTAATGGGTGGATGAATGGATGGATGGATGGATGGATGGATGGAAAGAAGGAAAAGGAGATCCAGTAAGGCATGATTATGCTACTAATGTCATACATGATCATAATGGACAGATATAGTTTTGCAATAAAAGCAGCATAGAAAAAATCAAGTAACATTTTCATTTCCTTTCTGAAGACCTAGGATGCTGAATGGAATCTACCAAACTCTTTAAAAAATGTATCATCTTTTGGACAGCACAATTTTCCCAAACTCCTAAGATCTGTGACACTTTATTCACTTTATTGGCTAGGAAAAGTCCAGACATAAATGGATGAATTGAGATGCCAACTAAGAACTGTTAAAATGTCATAGCAAGGATAGAGAAAGGATCAGGCCAGTGGGTTAGTTTTTGCCTAAGACATCTGCCATTTATGAAGATGGTCTACATCATAACAGATGTAGATGGTAAATATGCCTCAGCTGAGAAAAAATGTTCAGAGATGCAAATGGAACATCAGACCTGGAAGTCCTCCAATGTCAAAACTTTGAGCATATTACCCAGATTAAATGTTTAAATAAAACTTTCCCTGAAATGTTTCATAATAAAAGATCTATAAGTATGAAACATATGGTAGTTCCAACGTCTTCAGTCACCTTAAAAATAGCAGAGAAAGGAAACTTTCTAGAGTGAAGAACCTGATCTGCCTTTATTATAGTGGTGGTTTACACAACTGCATATGATTTTTTTTTAAATATTTTTTAGTTGTATATGAACGCAATATCTTTATTTTATTTATTTATTTGTATGTGGTGCTGAGGATCGAACCCAGTGACTCACGCATGTGAGGCGAGCGCTCTACCACTGAGCCACCACCCCAGCCCTGCATATGATTTTTTAAATTCACCAAACTGTATTCCTAAAATGGACAGATTTGTTGCATGTAAATAATACCTCAAAATTGGGAGAAAAATGGAATTATGTACAATTAATTCTGATAAGCTTAAAAGAACTAACTAGCAGGAGAGAGAGCACAATAGCCAACACTTTGGAGAAGCTAGAGGATTTCTTGTTTCCTACACAGAATCACATTTATCCATGTAAGAAAATAAATTGAAAAAAAGTTTGAAAAGTTTCCTAAAACTAATAAATATTAATTGTAGTTAAGTTTGCTCAGCTCTGAGTCTGAGAGGGAAACTTCTCAAAGGGTCCACGATAAGATTTTTATTTCCTTTCCTACATGAGGAAGTCTACCTCAGTTCCATAATAAATTAACCCCTTAAGGCTAGTAGTATGGAAGTAGCAGACAAACATGTTTGTGCTTTGGGAAAATTAGACAGCAGACATATTTGGGCTCATTGTGTCTCTTTGGATTACTGATTTCCTCACAGCCAAAGAAGCTCTGAAAACAGCTGTTTCCTCTGTCTTGATAAAGACCATGGAGCAAAGTAGAAACCCCAGGCACCAGAGAGAGTCTGGCTGGCCTCAGAATACAGCCAGGTAAATGGTGGAAAAATCTACAGGAAGAAACAGTGTCTTGAAGATGTAGGAGATGATCCGTGGAAAGGAAAGGAGAGAGATGAAATGGAGACATTGTGGGGAAAATCATGATTCCACATGGGAGGTCTCACTTATTGAATTTATCTTAGGCAGAATCAAGATTAGATGGTGACTCCTGTAAACTAAACTCACAAGAAACTAAAGCAGAAATCAAATTGCAATTCATGCATTTAGACCAGGAATACTCCTCAGTAAACTGAGCAGAATACTGGAATCCAATATTTAGAGCTCCTTATTTCAGGCAACAGAAAACTTGAAAGCTAAATTACTTATCATAGTGTTGCTTTGATGAGTATATAGAGTAGGAAATGAGCAGCCTTGCAGGATAGCTCCTAGAGGCTGTAGGAAATCTGATGAACTGCACATGTCCCACTGGTGTCCAACTCCCCAGGAACCTGAATACTCATTTCCTTCACATTCAGAGTCTTTGTCCTGAAGATGTTAAATGAGCAATGAAAAATCTAGTCCTTTGGTGCCCTTTTCTGAGATCCATACAGATTCAGTTGTTACATGTGCCACATACTATATTAACCAGTACAGAAATTGCCTCATTAGTCAGCACACAATTCCAGTGACATATCTATTATCTCCATTTCATTGATGAAGAAACTGATTCCCATAGAGCTTGAGTGTTATACAAAATCACCCAAGGTTGGCAAGGATTTAAATCTAGATCTGTATTCCAGAGGTCATACTCATAAACACCATGCTATGGTCTCTTTGGGAAAGAACCAATTTATTTCATCAGGTTTCACTCTCTGAAGTCAACTGCATTCAAGACCAGCTTACCAATATCTCCCTCTATTATTGTCTCCATATGACTCGGCCGACTACATAGTATTTTTCCAGTTTCTTCTACAAATGTAGATTTATGTATGGGTTTTACTCCATTAACTCTCAGAGAAGAATATTTTTAAGACCCAGTAGGGAAATAATGAGGATTATAAGAGAAAAAAATCCAGAGCGACTAGCAACACCTTTCTTGGATTTGAAGATATAGAGGCTAATGGTGAAGGTGGTTTCTTGTAGAGAGCCAGTAAAACCCAGGGGGCAGGCTCTGGGATGTCCTCGTTTGAAATGCTCCACTCTCTTTGCAGCTGAGAGTGAACACAAAGCTTTTACCGGATCCAATGCATTCTTCCTGGGTAGGGATGACAATATCTAACCAGGCAGAACAGATTCACGAAGACATAACATGCCTGTTTCTGGATCTAAGGAGCATACAGAATCGGATAAGGGTGAACTGCAACAGGATTAACAACAACAACAGGATTATACTCAGCAGCCCCAGAGAAGCAACAGAACACAAAGACAGAGAATCCATCCTATTCTCGCTATTTCCCCTTCTGTGACTTCACAGGTTGGTAACCACATCCACTTATTGCTCCTTCATTAGTTCTTCATCTTGGAAGAGTTGAGCCAATTCTTTGTATTCACTTGTTTGATACTTCAAAAATTATTTATCTGCTTTATGCCAGATTCCAAGGGAATTAAGCAAATAAACATGAAATTTACACTCACTCTTCTCGTCACTTTTCCCAATCGCTTTACTCTTTTGTTCCTTTATGGTAGTTTCATGGAAGCTTGAGTAAGGAGAAGAAATAAATGTGTTATCTGTTCCTGTTCTTACTCAGAAGTCCAATGGTTACTCTGAAGCTTTAGTTTTCTGTTTTGAATATGGGTCTAAAAGCACTGTGAGGTCACATGACTAAAAATGTCAGTCAAACATCAATACTTAATGGAACTTTAAAAGATATGACTTATAAAAAAAAAACCCTCTCAGTGGAAAAGTGGGGTGTAATGCTCTCACTTATGTATAAGAAATCTTCCAAACTTTATTTAGGATTTTTTGCCTATTGCTTTTATATTTAAGGGGCTGCCCCAAAGTTCTCTCTTATGCAAAACAGCATCCCCATTGCCTACAAAGTAAAGTCCAAACTTGCAAGTATGGTATCTGAAATCCTCCATGAATTTGTGGTAAACAACATTTTAGTACATCTAAATCTCTCCAGATATTGAAAGTTACACCTCAGAGTTCCTCATCTACCAAACATTTTATTATCTCTATTCTTGCTCATGGTATTTCCTCAACCTGAAATTCACTCCACTCCCTTACTTATCAGTTACTTCCTTTCTTCAGCCTTCCTTGATCCTTGGTCAAAACCATTTCTTCATTCTGACACATACCTGTAACACATCTTCAGATCTCTGTTTAGAATGTTTTTATCTTGGCTTGGCTTGTGGTTGGCTATCAATATTCTCATTCCATTGTTTGTAAGTTTCTTGAAAGCTGGGAGAAATGTAGAGGATAAGGCAGGCAGTAAATGTTTCTTCAATTAATTTACTAAAATAGGCAAACACATCTGCAGTGAAAAATGGGCTAATCATAAAGCCAAAATTGGGAGATACCAGGTGTTTCTTGTAAAAGCTTTTACTCCACTCAGGAAATAGTGACACCAAATTACACAACAAAGTTGTTGAGCTTCAGTAACTTAGCAAATGCCCTCTCTGGTCTGCCTCTGTCTTGTCTGCCTGGTGAGAATCTATTCATTCTTCTGTATGTGGAAGCATCACCTGCTCTGGTGAGAGCCCTGGTCAGACATACTTGTGCCTTCCTTACATCCCCAAAACTTTTGGTTAAAAAATGTTATTTGAAAAACAATCATGCTATGCTACAATGTCATCTTTGACTACCTCCTGGACAATAGGCTTTATTTTTCTCTAATATGATCTCATGCACAGAATTGCCCTAGGTTGATTACACATGGTACCTCCATTCATTTTGTTGTTGTTGTTGTTATGAACAAAGTCCTATATAGCTAGTACTGTGCTAAGGTCTAGGAATCTGAAGTGAATAAAATACACCTCCTGTCCTCAAAGAGCTTGCAGCTACTGTCTTGTCTTCTTTGTATCTCCATACTTGGTTTGGTGCCTGGCATATGGTAAGTGCCTTCTCTGATGATTGTTTCCTCTGCCTGATTCTGGAATATTGGAGAGTCTCAGCATTTACCTTCTCCATCAACACACTGTTGAAAATCTCATCTAGCCCCAAAGTTTTAAGTACCATCCCAAACATATACCATGCTCCATTTCAATCTATACCTAAACTCTAGAAGTACACATCCAACTTCCTCCCTGACCTCTCTACCAGAAGATCTCACAGGCATCTCATACATCACATGTCCAAAACAGAGTTCTTGACTCACTTCTCAGTCAGCCTGCCACCAAGCCTGTTTCTGCCCTAGTGTTCTTCTTTTCTGTAGATTTATCCCAAACTAAACTCTCTACTCTCATCTTCCACTCCTTTTTGTCTAACATAGTTAATCCATCAGAAATATTGTTGGTTTTACCTGATCTTCATTATCTATGTTCTCTGTTAGGGTACAGTTCAATGAGGCTTGAAAATTTGCCCATTTTGCATATTCCATCATCCCTGGCACTTGGTATATGACAGATACTCAATAAATACTTGTTGAATCAAATTTAAACAAGTATTTTTTAAACAGATGAGTGCATGGGATCTCAGACCTGCCTTTAAGATAAATAAACTTAGAGATCAGCAATTATTATTGCTTTCACTCAGAGTGACTGTATTAGTCAGTTTTGTGTTACTATGACAAATGCCTGAGATAGTTAACTTTATAAAGAGAAAAAGCTTCTTTAGCTCACAGTTTTGGAGGTTCATATCCAAGACTGGATGGTTCCATTGCTTTGGCTTTTGGTGAGGGTAGCAGATGGCAATGACAGGAGTGTATGTCAGAGCAAGCAGTCACATCTCAAAGTGGAGCAGAGACAGAGTAAGAAATGGGGTCTCACAATCCCTTCCATGGGTATTCCTCCAATGACCTGAAGACCTCCCACTAGGCCCCACCTCCTAAAGATCCACAGCAACTCTGAATACTGCTACCCTGGGGGCCAAACCTTTATATGTTGAACTTTTGGGGGACACTCAAATTACACCATAGCTGCAAGCTAACGAGTTTGTTTTCTGCTAATATTTTAGAACCCAGAAATCAAACAGGCAATACTTCTGTAATAAGAAGAAAAAAGAAGAAAGTGGTTTTTAAATTCTTTCATCTCATAAAGAAGTAAACTATGTCAGAAGCATTCAATCCAGAAGGATAGAAGAAGTAATGAATGAATAAAATTCTCTGAATATTTCAATCAAATATTGGCATCGGCTACAAAATAAAATAATTGCCTATTCCAACAAAATTTTTTTCCGAGGAAAAGAAAAACACAGAAATTGGGACACACAGTTCAATATATACATCTGTTGTTTCATACAAATGTTAATGAGAAATACAATATCAAAACAGATAGGGAAGCTAAAAATCATATTGTACTTCTAGCATATGAACCCAAATTGTGTTGTGTGTGAGGTAAGTAAAAGGTTAAACGATAGCATTAAAACTTGTGCATATGTAACAGCCCCAGATGGAAGACCTTCTATAGTTACTGGAATCTGTCCAGGTTATTTCAGCTCTTGATCTAGGGAAGGGTTTCTGATAAATAATGTTGGTCACAGAAACTGGTCCAGAACAATGTTTTCATGACCTTACGGTGCTTGTATGAATTTACTGTTCACCTTACTTCACCAAAGAAGAAGGTTGCAGTCTCTTTCCAGCATTTGTAATCTTTTGAAAGGAATAGGAGAATCATAATTGCACATATAGATAACATTGCCATTTTAAGTTTCTATACAGAATCACATCTGAGACAGTTACAGTCTCCCTCAGAGTGATTCAAGAGGCAGGTTTAACAATAAATGTCAACTCCTGTTACCTAGAGTGCTGTACACAGATCACATGGTGAGAAGTAGAAAGGCAACACGTTCCTGGAATGAAGTGAATTCTGCACACAGATGGAAGTTTCCAAAATCAAGAGAAAATCTAGGAATTCAACAGTTTTACACCTGAGGGCTTATCTTTAAATGAAAAATGAATAATGCTGTCTGAACTCCTAAAGGAAAGTACAGTTTAACCAGTTGCATCCTCATCTTCCAGGAGATACAGTTCTCTGGCACCTAGGACGGCACGTGTTAGTCCAGGTCTTCTGAGAAGCAGACATCAGGCTGAGATTAAGCATGGTGAAGAAATTTTATTAGGGGAAATGGCTGCATGAGCAAATAGGAAGGGAACCAGAGAGATTGAGAGAGCCACCAAATCTCAATGCAAGTGTGAGACTTACAAAAAGGGAGACAAGAAGGAAGTTTGGTTCAAAGTGTCCTAGTCCACAGTGCAGGTCCAGGATGGTTCATTGGGACCACCAGGAGTCACCAAGATAAAATCTGAAGAATCTGGTGCCTCCCAGGACTTACTCTGCCTTTGTATTCCTTCTAACATCAGTCACTGTCCAGGAGCCACCTGGGGGAGGTGTAGCTTTAACATTAATGCTGCAATAGAGCTAGGAGTAAAGCAACTAGGGCCTTTGGTCAGCTATGCTCCCTGGAGCTGGAGATTGGCATGGGGCATTCTCATGGCTGCTACACTAAGGGGTTGGGGCAATTATACCACCTCAGGATAGTAAAGAGTATTTCCTAAGCACATGGCAAATGTTAATTCCCTCTTTCCAAGCACAGAATTCAAAACCCCAAAGAGCTAATTAGTGATGATTGAGAAAAACCTGTGCCCTAACTTGTGTCCCTAGAAGATGTGCTTCCCTTGTGGGGCAACTCATCCCAGAGCACTTCATGGAACTAAGCAGCATACCACCCTCCAACTCTAAGCACCATTGATGAGCTTCAGATCCAGATCCCTGAGTGGGTTATCTCCAGATCCTCAAATATGATGGCAAATGCATTTTCCAGAGAATTTTTTGATGAATTCATAAATCTTAAATTAAATGGAAGGAAATGCCTTCTTATTTCTAAAACCTAGAAGGCCTCGTGCAGTTCTGGCTGTTTGAATGCCCTACCAATGAGAGATGACCAGGACTTTATTGTGTTTCTGCTTGAGAATGGGAAAAACCACTGAAAGACTGGGAAGAGGCATCCTCAGGAGTCTATAAAGTTTCTTTCAGATTGGAGCCCCCCACATTAAAGTAGAAGGATGGTAAGGAAGTTACTTACATGTCCCATAACAGGGCCAGTCTATAAGACTGTGGTAAGATGGAAGACTAGGAGCAGAAGTCTTCACACCATCATTTTATTCCAAGTGTATTCATAGAGGGGAAAGAGGGCACATGTGTTTTAGTGGAGCAAAGGTTGCTTTTCTTTTTATTTCCTAGCTCAAGTTCTAAGAGGAAAGGAGATTTTCCAAGAACATTTAGAAAGGGCATCAGTGTACCTCTGAAGGCCAGTTTCAGGGTCTGACCAGAATCAAGGACAGGAGAACTAGTGGAACTGGGAAATCAAGGGATGGAATGGAGGCCAAGAGCCAGGGTTTGTTTCTATTTACCTGAACTTTCTTCACCTGGCTTGGGAGATAAGCCTTCAGGGAGGAAGAGCTAGAGACAAGGAGAAGACATTGCAGTCTCCATAGCAAATATGGAAATGGGATTTCCTTACTCATTCCTGTTCTTTTTCTCAGAGATCTGAGACTCAACCTGGAGAGTGTGGCTAAAATTTCCTGGATTGGTTCCACCCAGAGAGCAAAAGGGCTCCAGCTTTCCAGAGCCAGGGGAAAACCTAAAAATAGTAAACAAAACAGAGACTCAACAGTCACCTCTGATGACAGAAGAGGAAAAAAGAAGGCAAAGTGGTCCCTGCTCACAGGGGAGAGGAAGGATGCAGACAGCTAATACATCACTTGCTACTGCTGAAAGGTTTACAAAAATCCGGTTATATTTTTTAATCATCTTGCATTTTAGACCTTTAAAGTACAAATATGGATTTCAAACATATCAAGGGAACAAATTAACTTAGAAAAATGGTAATGCTTTCCAAGGTTGCACCTGCCATGAAATTGCTCCAAGTTTGCATTTTCCCCAGGTCTCGGGTGTGTCATTAGGCCAGATTGATTGCCCTCCTCCCCTGTACAGCTCCCCCATTAGAGTGTTATTGTATGGAAATTAATGGAAGGTTGGGAACATTTTTTTGCAGCTGCAGTAGTTGGAGTCAGTTTTGATTAAGCGATAGAAACCCAGCAGACGAGGGAGATCTCTTTGCTTTAGCTGCCTACTTTATTATCAAGCTTAGCGCTCGCAGCTTCTCCCGGTGAGGATCTTCTGCCTCCTTTTGGATGGTGCTGTTTACACTGACTCATCTTTGTGTCTCTTTTTTAATGTTTCCCAACTCAATTTCCCCATTAGTGCTCCAATTTGGTGTGATATGTAAAAGCAGCCTATTCATTCCTCATTTTCGATTGCCCTGCTTATGCCTCTCTCACCTGTTCCACAGCTGCTTTTTGGAGATGCAAGAATAAAGTGGTAACGTTCCTTCCCCTCCATCCCTCTATTCTTCTTATCCCCTATGAAAAACCATTGAAGGGGCCTAAACCAGCAATCAGAGTCTCAACAGCCCCAGGGGATTTCAAGGTGCAAATTAAGCCTTGCCCCAGCTGTTCAGAGAGCTGACAAGTGAGGGCTGACAGTTTTCCTCTCCTAGGGCTCTGTCAGGGGCTTGCAAATGTCCCAGAAAAACTGGGGCTCTGGCAGATTAGGAGTTGATCTGCTTGTCATGCAGGGTCAACATCAGACTGCAGCAATTGAGGGCAACAAGACATGATGGAACAGAAAAGTAAGGGACACTGTAGGTGCAAATTGCCTGCAGAAATTTGGAGGAGGGACATAAGGGTGAAAGTGGAGAGCTTGCATGAGCTTCTATCAGCCTTTCCTCTGTATAAATTCCAGACTTCTGTTTCTGTGCTCCATTCTTTTCTACATTCATTCAACCTTTCATTCATTTCTTCTTCCTGGGGCATATTTACTGAGCCCTCTGCAGGTGTTGTACCAGATGCTGAAGCCAAAGGGATAAAAAAAAAGAAAAGTTGGATTCAGCCTCCCAGTTTGATGGAGAAGATGGCCATGTAAAGAAAACTTATAATATAATTGTATAACATGGGTAAGAGTTCTAGAAGAAATGATAGAAATGCTTTGGAAAAACAGCAGAGGAAGCAACTAAATCTTCCTGGATCAGAAAGGGATGAGAGAGAGACCTGCTGGAGAAGACATGCTCAGAGGAGGTAACTTTGGAACTGGTTCTTGGGCATCCACCTGCCATAGCAAGGGTGGAGGACATAAGATTCTGGCAAGAGGGATCAACATAAACAAAAATATGAAGGAGAAAAATACAGCCACAGAAAAAATAAGTGGTTTCTAGTGGCTGGAGTAGAACATTCAATGCAAAAAGTGATGGGAGATAAGGCTGGAAAAGAAAGTTGGAATCAGATTATGAATAAGGTATTAGGCCTGCAAAGGAGCTAGGAGTGTATCAGTGATAGACACTGGGAGCCCTGCAGGTTTTTAAGCAGAGGAATTTCATTATTCTGCTGTTTGAGAAAGTATACAGTGACAGCTGTGCAGAGGAGGGACTGATGCAGGGACACTTCGGAGGCTGAGGCCAGTCAGGGGTATTTCAATTGTCCAGGTGAGAGCCCAGGACACCTCTAAATCATCCACATCCAGCCAAAGGCCTGTGTTGGGGCTTCTCACCTGTCAGAAAACAATCCCAGTATCCTCTCAGAGCTCAGACGTCGAGGACACGTTTTAAAAAGTTAACTTTAAAAAATTGCTATCTAGTAGTTTTAATAAGTTCCCTGACACATTGAATAACACTTCCTGCCTCCAGCAAGTGAGGATGGGGTCAACCTAAAATAGACATTTGCCAATGGTCAAGATTGGACTGCTGGTCCCCAGACTTGATTGATGCTTCCGGGACAGGCGAGGAGTGGTTTGCACAGCCCACATCATTGACCCCATGAATCTCTCCTTAATCCAGGGAGAAAATTAGTTCCTGCCTTTGAAGAGTGACGTCTGCCCTGAAGCTATAGTCCTCCTGCTGAACAAGACTAGGGCCCAGTCTTTCTTCCCAAGACTTAGTCTCAGAGAGGCAGCTCTGTTTGGGGGCTGAGGGCATACGTGCATTCACCAAATCTGTTCTACCCCCTGCCAGGCAGCCACCCGCATCACTCCCTAATCATCATGCCCATGTCCAAGGCTACCACCTTTCACATTCTCCATACCTGGGATAAGCAGCTGCTGTTGAGAGTTCCTGCTGTTATCAGAAAAAAGCACTAGCCAATTGACCGTCACTATCTCGAATTCCTCCCGCTTAAATCAGCCAGGGGATTAACATTGGACAGCTCCAAAATGATATACTAGGAACCAATTTTTCTTTCCCCTCATGGGCAGCCACCTTCCACCCAGAAGAATAATCCTCAAAGCTCATTTGGGAATCCAGCTCATCTTGGTCCTTTTAATAGCCTTAAAGGGACACGCTGATTCCCCAGGGCTGGCAATTTATGATCCTGATAGCATCCTCTTAGGAACAAAAGAAGAGAGGCTCCATCTAAGGGCTCCCTCCTGCTGAGCTCTTTGGCTACAATCCTGCTTCTCTTCTTTCTTCTTTTTTTCTTTCCCTCTATGCCTCCCACAAACAATGAAGCAATGAAAAGTTCCAGTAACTGCCTAAAGAGTTGTAGGTATTGTTACAAGAGGAGAGTTGTGATTATTTCAGCTCCCAAAGGGCTTGAGGTGCTTACACTGTTTTTAGTTGCTCTAAAAGTAAACTGTCCCTGCTGCTTTAAAGGGTAGGGTGTTGTCAGGTCATGATACTCACACGTTGGGCACTCTACCACTGAGCCATATCCCTAGCTCTATTTTGTATTTTATTTAGAGACAGGGTCCCACTGAGTCGCTTAGTGCCTCGCTTTTGCTGAGGCTGGCTTTGAACTCAACAATCCTCCTGCCTCAGCTTCCCTAGCCATTGGTATTACAAGCATGCGCCACTGCACACAGCCCAAGTAAGTGTTCAATTTTGATGGCAAGGATTCAGGCTTGTGTTTGAGGATCCTTCCTTTGATTGCCAAAAATAGATGGTCTTAGATGATCTAAACACTGAGCACAAACAGCGTACTTGAAAAATGCAGGGTGACACTGATCACAGGGGGGCACAGCCCAGGAAATGACATGAGTCAGTTCACTGCTGAGAGGACAAGGGACAGCTGTCACAAAAGAGATTCTACATCAGAAAGGTCAGACAAGACAGGAGGATGCTGACCAGCAAGTAGGCAAATTCTGGGTTCTTTCTTCTAAGATAGAGAAACTACAGAACTCTTGAAGGATATGGGAGCATTCGGATAGTTCTTCCTCATCACCCACTTCTATGTTCTTCCAAACTCGGTCAGACTTGAGACACTGAATACCACAAAGGCTTGTCTGAGTAAAAGAACCCCTTCAAGACCCTTAAGATATACCTTCAAAGGTAGAGGGGCAGAGCTCACTTGAAAATCCTGAGCAGGGGGAGCTATAGACTCTCCCTTTCTAAAAAGCCTCACATATGCAGAATCTTTGCTTATAATTTCAGGAGGCTTATGAAATCCCCAAAGCCTCATGACACACAGCCAAACACGAACACTCTGGTATAAGCTGCAGTGAAGATGCCTATCAGAGGATTAAATCCATACATGCATTCATTAGCCAAAGTTATATTAAATGTTACAAGGTGCCTACTCCTATACTAGATGAAGTGGCAAAATATAAAACAAAATGACACCTTCTATGCTTTAGAAAGCCACAGAGAACTGCAAAAGTGCTGGGAGGGGTCCTGGCTGAATCTAAGCAGAAACTGCTCATGGGAAGCTGGTGGCTCTGTTTCCCCAGTGCTCACTGACTGACTGATTCATGTGGGAATGGAGTCCTCCCTATAGGAAAAAAAATCCTCAGTTCTCAGTATTGGCAATCCGGAGAGATATTAATAGGGCAGGTTTGCGAAAGAATGTGATGAAACCCAAACTGCAGTGGGGAAGTGTGGGATCCAGCCTGGAGGACAATCTACTCTGAGAAGGAAGAGAATCTGTCTGGCGTGATGAGCTGGTGTTGGAATCATGGTCCCCTGGCTGGAGAAGAGAACTGGCTCCACTGCCACCTGCGGCACTTTCCCTGCTCAGTTCAGCCTCCTGGAAGCCCGCACATGTTCCTAAAAAACCAAAGCTCACATATGGACATTAACAAACTTCCAATCCTAGAGACCCCAGCAACACTGTTGTGGGGGCCTTTGAAAAGAGTAGAAAAGAGAAGAAGGAGTTTTTATATTTTAGGTAGGAAGAAGTGATAGCAAGGGGCATGGAACAAGAGGAACTCTCACCAACTCAGAGGAAGCATCAGGGGAAAGCCTCGTGAGCAAAGCTGCCAACCCAACATGGAACAACCGTACGCAGCCACAGAAGGAAACGTCAGTGGTTGAAGAATGGGAGGCATTATCTGTATGCGTTCCAACCCAAGAAGAATGACAAGATTGCAGATGGAGGTGCTTGATGGCAGCAGCACAAGCAGTTAGCACTGCTCCTGCTTGGTGAAGCAGGAGGGCACCAGCTGGGGAATGCACCCACTATGACAGCTGCTGCAAAGAGTCATGAAGCTGTGGCTAAGGGAATGAGGAGTGGCATGCACACTAGCGCATGAAGACCAGTTCATGTGCACAGAGTTCTACTGTGGCAAGAGAAATTTGAATGGAGATTGTGGACATCTAGAAATTCTCCCAGTAGAGGCCCTCGAGCTGGGTATGCATATTAGTGCCATCTCATTTGCCACACTGGCTAATGATTCCTGCAGGCATTTAGATGAAACACTTGCAGCATCATGATTGATATTCAAAATTTCTAACAACCTATCTGATGTGGGCATTCGCCAGTGAGAACAAACACCAGCCATAGGATTAAAATGGATTATAGCATTCCCTTATTGTACAAAGTGTTTAGTATCAATACTTAGATCACAAGGAGGTCTGAGGAGTTCCCAAAGAAGGGACCTCTATAGCCAGAAAGATGGTGAGGCAGTTTACTTCAGAATTCAGAATATTTATTTCCTAACAACCAGAGAAGTCTTTTGATATTTTAACAACCTACATAGCTATATGCCAATACCAGCTGAATATCAATCCAAGACAAAGTTTAGCAAAATTCAAAACCCTGCTTGAATAAATATCACTTAAGAGGCATGATCAATACATGCTTCAAGATCAAGAAATATACCCATTGGCTAGAGAGAAAGCATGCTGTATGAGGAATGTTGACCCTCATTCCAGAAGTCAGAGACCTAGGTTCTAGATCTGACTCAGTGACTCAGTTCTTTGACTTTAGACATCACTGTCCAAAAGCGTAAGGGACTCATGGGACAGAACAAACTAGGGAAGGCTGTGAATGGCAGGCCAAGAAGTGTGTACTTTAGAGCCATGCCAAGGAGGAAGGCAATATCACAGAGCATGCAAGATAAGTATGACAGAGAGAAGGAAGGCTTCAAGTTCCTCAATAACATATTTCCCAAGCAGGTGTTTGGCTGGAGATCTGAACGTTGTTATTGTCATGTGGCCAAAAAGAAAATGTCAACAGCAACATTTAATATCTTTGGTAGGAATAATACAAGAAGTCTCTGCAGAAGAAGAAATAGCAATGGTTTCAGCCCTGTCCCAGTGACTGCCAGCTGCCATTATGTAGAAAAGAAAAACCAAGAAGGAAAAGCAACAAACCATTGTAGGAAGACAAATCAAAGAACTGACAATCCATGGGTCCATAGGCAACCTGGAAATTGAACAGAGACCAGGAGGGGAAACAAGAATGGTCAGATTCCCACAAAGCCACTACTGCCACAGGTCACAAGCATACTGGGTAGATGACATCCACTCCTTGTGGTGATGGATCCAAGAAGGAAGTGGCAAAGCATACTAATAACCCCAAAACTTATCTCCTCTTCTCTACAGGCTAGAAGGAGAGGATGTGATGTAGCAGTGTTTGTTGCATGAACAGTGGGAATGCCCAAGGGAGGGAAGGTGGGGCCACATGTTCTCATGCCTGTGCAGCTTTGCCACTGCTGGTCCCCTAAAGTGAATGGCTCCTTCAGAGGTCTCTTTTTCCCTGAAGGCTTCTCCAAATACTGTGACATCCCTCTTCTCTGAGTAGTTATAGAACTCAGAGTCTGAAATCCGCATCCCGACCCCCACCAAAACTACCAACTTTTATTTGCACTTGAGTTTTGTCCCACATGCTAATTTATTCTCTCTACTAAATTCTAAATTACAAACAGCATTAACTATGACTGGAACTGTTCTGTTGTTGATGCTGTGGTTCTTGTTTTGAACAACACATGGTGCTTTGTATTCTGCAGGACACAGGGATGGGACGTATTTAATGAATAATTATTGAAATTCAATTAAAGGAAATCTTTTATTCTACAAGTGCTTATTGAATGCATTCTATGATCCAGGTGCTAAATCAAAGCAAGGGCAAAAGTAGAGACTGAAGCACACAGTAACTATGCCGTTGCACCAACAATGGGAAGTATAGGGGTGTTAAGAAAGCCTCTGGAACATTCTAATCCAGACTTCCCTGAAAGGAAGCATTAGAAAGGAGTAGATCTGTTTTTTCTTTCTTTCTTTCTTTCTTTCTTTCTTTCTTTCTTTCTTTCTTTCTTTCTTTCTTTCTTTCTTCCTTCCTTCCTTCCTTCCTTCCTTCCTTCCTTCCTTCTTTCTTTTTTCCAAAGCTGGGGATCAAACCCAGGGCCTCATACATGTTTGGAAAGAGGTTTTAACTCTGAGCTATCCTCACAGCAGGGAAGATATAGCTTTTTAAGTTGCCATCACAATATGTCTTTGCATGAGGCAGTGATACCAGAAACCATAATATCACCCAGGGAAGCATTTAGGACCATGCCAAAGAATTGATTCCCACCATATCATCACCGAACTCATTTGACTTCATATCTCTGACTTCCTCCAGCTGGGCCAAAATCTCCAGAGATTCAGAAAAAAAAATATGGCACCTATAAAACAAGAGTGAGATCTGATATTTTTTAAAAAGTAAGAAGACAAGTATTAGAAATTGAAGGATTGGACAGTCTCAAAAAATATTAAAAATTTAAAAATGGAAAAGAGGTAGAAAAGATAAAAGACACAGCCATTCAACCCAGGAGATTTGGCATTGACTAAGAGGAGTTCTAGAAATTTAGCACAAAGAAACAAAGGAGAGGATATACCCGGTAATTAACAGAAGAATTTTTCAGAACAGATACAGTCTCAGACCCAACAAAATCCTCAGTGGTTTAAATGAAAAATGTAGACCCCCCCCAACCTAGGCAGACCTTTCTGAAGCTTTAGAATACTAAGGCTAAAGAGAAGATAAGGTTCTTCCCAAGAGGGTGAGGGAAGCAAAAGAAAATAGGTTATTGATAAAAGAAGAATCAGAATGACCAAACTTTTCGTCAGGAACACTGAATGCTAGAAGATGTTGACTAATACTTTGCATTATCCATTTTATTTTACTTTCACACCAAGCCCATGAGATAACTCCTGGTAGGCCTATCCTCCCCCTTCTGATATTTCCTTCCATGGGGAGGAAACTCCACAGTTGCTATCTCCTGAACTCTTTCGATCCCCTTCCAGGAAGAAGGGCTGGCTGGCTTAATCTGATTTGTGAGTTTGGAAAAAGGCACTGGATATGTGTGCTTCAGTGCCTTGCTCTTATTTCCCCTTTCTTGGGAACAAAATTCCTGCAGGAAACACACTAGCACTCTCTCTCTCTGCAGACTAGGAAGCACCCAGCTCTTGTCACTTGCCCGTATCTGCTTGGTTCCATGGCTTAACATTTGGAAGCTCACTGGCTTCCAAATATGCTATATTGCATCTCATGGAAGGCACCATCAATAAAAAGTGACATCATTATTTTATGCATCACGAAGAAAGAAAAAACACTGACAATTAAGCAATGCATTCCATTCTATCACTTTGATTTTTTCATGCTTATTGAAAAAGATTGTTTCTTTTAGACATGCACGTGTATGACATATTACTCTTTTGTATACATGAAAAAGAAAATAAATTGGCTAATATATGTCTAAAAAATTTACATTCAGAGTCTGTTTTGAATCACATTTTGACTCAGAGTTATATGTCTCCATGAGTTACAACAAAGCATTTTCGTCTTTGCCATTAAGAGATAGCTTTGAACTCATATTGCTCTGGAATTTTCTCCCAAGCTGCCAAGCATCTATTCTGCTAGCACTTTCTCTTACCAAAGGTATCAAAGAAAGGTTTTTAGACAACAACCAGGACTTACATTCCTTCCTTAAATGGTCCTTAATAGTTTATTGACAGAAACATCAAGAGATGCAGTGGCCTGGTTTTGCCACCAAGAATAACCAAAGTTCATGTGTGAGCAGGCACTAACAACTATGTCGTGGCTGCCACCTGGCCAGTGGCAATTATAAGAAGCCACTGATAGTGAAATGCATCCTCTGTTCAAAGACAGTAAATGTGAACAGGAAGTACATCTTAGAATCAATAAAATACAGCAGCCATTTTCTTTCCTATCAGCTTAAGCATTAGTACAAGGGACGTTCAGTCTCTTATCTGCTTTATTATCTTGTTGTGCTTTCAATTAGTTCAAAACTTAGGTGGGAAAGAGGACCACCATTTATTGGGTCCCTTCACATCTCAGTGATAAGTATGATTATTAAAAACCTATTTTGCAACTTAAAATATATGACTCAGCAAAGTTAAATAACTTGTCCAAGGATTCGAAACTCTGGAGCAAAATTGGACTGAGTCCTGGTCTATACTACTCCAGCATTCATCACCAAGCATACTGACCTTTGTAAACCATCTGATAAAACATATAATAATTTTAAAAAGAATTAGTAGGAATTAACTTGTGAGAATGAACAAAAACTCACATGACCTTTTCAGGAACTCTAAGAGTTTCCTTATGGCTAAACGGCAAGAGGGGGGCACTGGGAGTGTGTGGAAAGGGACCAAAAGATAGCATTGCCCTTTGTAATGATAACAGGCAATTTTATAAAATTGTTCCTTTCCCCCCTAGCTTAACATGGTTACCCTAGAAAGCATTCCCTGCTTACCCTCCAGGTGAGGAGGCTCTGCCACGTGCTCCCATGGTAACTCATATCCTTCATGCTTAGAACTTAATGCCCTTTACCAAAATTAGTAGATTTAACCATTTCCGCCACTAACATAAATAAGCTTGTGAGCAGAAGATTGAGTCTATCTAGGCAATGTTATATTCTCAGAACTAAGCATGGGGCCTGGCACAGAGAATGTGCACCCACAGCTAGTTGGCATATGAATACACAACTCAGACAGCGATAGGCATGGGCTGGCCAGAAATGTAGGTGTTCACAAGCCCAAGAGGGACCATCAGAGAAAGGTAAGGGCTGGTCCAACATAACCAGTGCTGTCTTTTAGAGAGATGCCGCTGGATGCAGGGCCAAGAATAGATTGGAGGAAACAGAGTGGAGGCAGGGAGACAGTTTGAAGGCTGCCACAGTGGTCTGGACATGAAATCCCACAGCAGGAAGATGGCACAGGCAAAATATCACTAGAATATTAGTGACAAGTGGTCAAATCCATGAAAGACTCAGGTGAAAATAGGGCTAAAGCATAAACCTAGGGAACACAAACATTTAAGATATGAGTGTGTAGTAGATGACAATAAAGGAGACCAAGAAGAAGCTTCCAGAGAAATAAGAAGAACAGGAGAGCAGCTGTGTCAGAAACACTAAGGAGAACTGAATTTTTAGCAGGAGCCAGAAGAGGAATGTAATCAACAAGTTCAAATTTATATATTTTTTGACCATTCTTGTTTCTAATTCTGTGAAATACTTGTTCAAGTTCCTTTGTCCATTTGTTGATTGGGTTATTTGGGGTTTTGGTGTTGTTTGGAGTTCTTTGTATATGCTGGATATTGATGTTCTGAATTGCAGGTGGTAAAGACTTGCTTCCATTCTGTAGGCTCTCTCTTCACCTTCTTGATATTTTCCTTCACTGTGAAGAAACTTTTTAGTTTGATGTCATCCCATTTATTGATTCTTGATTTTACTTCTTGTGCTTTAGGAAAAAGAACTACAAATAGTCAAAAAACATATGAAAAATGTTCAACATCTCTAGCAATTAGAGAAATGCATATTAAAACCACAATGAAAGATCCAGTTCCAAGATGGCGGCCTAGATGGACTCCCACGTGCTAGTCTCTCCAGGACCAGAGCCTGAAGTAGTGGAAATACCGTCTCCCAGCCATCGTTGTGACATCATCCTACAGCTCATCATGCCCCACAGGAATTTCACTAGTGCGTGTACGCAGGGCCGCCAGGCAGCAGCGATTGCCACAAGCAGTGTGACTTCAGTGGCGGCGGAACACAGCTGTGGCGCAGGGCCCCAGCCCAGGATTTGCCCTGGGTGAGTGGGGCCTGCTTCTACAAGGAGTTCCTGGCTCCAGCGCCCACCCAACCATGCAGGGCCCCTAGCAGTTGCTCGTGTGGACAAACACCTCCCGCACGGGACCGCCGGCTACTGTTCTTTGTGGATCTCCATTTACCAGGGCAGAATTTCCTGCACCAGGAAACGCCAGACAGCATCTGGGGACAAACTTTTACTTCAACACAGCACACACTGTGAAACAGTGTCTCCACTGCATCCAAGACTACCAGCGGCCCAGAACTTCACCTTGTTGCTGAAGCACATGGCTTCCTTGTGAGACCCTCAGGTCACCTAGAACATTCTTCACCTGAGGAAATTCCAGTAAGCAATGGACAACGCCACCTACTGGAGGTGAAGGGAAGCAAACCTGGGTATTTATATTGGGACTTTTTTTTTATTCTTATTTTTTATTTTATCCTTTATCTTTCTCTCATAATATTCCTTTTGTTTAATCTTTTTTTTATTTCTCTGCTCATTTCTTCTCTCCTTCCTTTTTTTTTCCTTTCCTCTTTTCTCTCTCACTCTTTCCCCACCCTCTAATCCCCAACAGTTGTGAAACCAAGTATTTGTTATACAGTAGGATATGGTAGACTGGGATTTCTGAACAGCATACCAGAGTGGTATTATATAGTCTTGTAACTCCCACTTGCATATGTTTTATTTTTCTTACTATCATGTCTCCTTGCTAGCTGTACTCTCTTTCCTTCTTCCTTACTGGTCTTCCCCAACTCTCTTTTGCTCTTTCTACTAACAGCCAACTTCTCTTGGATTCCTTTTTCTTGCTTTCTAAGATCTAATAACCATATCCTCACTTCCAGCTACCCTAACATTCTATCCTACACCCCACACTCAAGTTTCTCTAGCCCACCAACAGAAACTATAGACCCTTGTTCAAACGTATTGTTTACATAATAGATGTTAAAGGAATTCATAAGTGTTGTATATTGTGACTAAACTGTAAATGTATATAGGAGCTATTAGGAGCTACTTTGTTTGAAACTATATATTGTTGATATTGAAAAATCAATATTGGGTGGGGCAGTACCAAGATGGCGGCCTAGACAGTCCACTCTGCGCTAGACTCTCAGGGACCAAGGCTGGAAGTGGTGGAGGCGCTGTTTTCCAGCCAGCTTCCTGGCATCATTCTGC
>CM053410.1:56665609-56748544 GCA_028644305.1 Xerus rutilus | reverse complement strand
AGTTGGTAAAGGACTAGGCCAAGAAATCAAGTTCTTTTTTGGCCAAGAATTTGAGGGTGTAAGAAAATGAACATCAATGGAAATGGATACAAGTCACGGCTCTGCAAACCCCTATCTTTTTGACCTTGGAAAAATTTAGTTCTTTGAGTTTTGATGTCTTCATCTATGAAAGGGGCACAAAGGTACACTCCCTAAATGACTCTTTAGAAGAATTAATAAAATAATGTAGGCAGAGCCCTTAGTGTGTGGTTGGTACTCCACCAATGTTAGCACTCTCAGCTTCCTCCTGTCTCTCAACTTGAACTTCTGCGGGGGATGCTGTTAATATGTACGGCAGGTGTGTGCTGCTCGACCCAAGAGACATGTGTCTAAAAAAGGGTGTAAAACACTTTGGAGAAATGAGTCATATCTGAAATGCAGTGGAGGAGATGCTATTTAAAGTTCCTCTGTGTTACATTCTCTTGTTGAAGCAAAAGCACCCTGTTACCCAAAACAAGTGTGCATAAAGGAATAGACAGCTGAATGAAATCATTTCTAGAGCTGAGCTATCGACTTCCTCTTCTGGGTGGTCACTGAAACCCACACAGCCCTCCATATCCATGGGTTCTGCCTTCACAGATTCAACCAACCACAGACCAAAATGTTTGGGAAAAATTTTATACCTGTACTGAACACATACGGTCTTTTTTCTCTTGTTATTATTCCCTAAACAACACAGTACAATAATTATTTACATAACATTTACACTGTATTAATTATTTTAAGTACACCAGAGATGAATTAAAGGAAGATATGCATAGATTATATGCAATTAGTATGCCTCTATTTGTAAGGGATTTGAGCATCTGAGGACTCTGGTATAAATGGAACAAGGGAATCCTGGAACCAATTCCCTATGGACACCAAAGGACAACTTTACTAATAATGTCACTAAATACCATTTCCTTACAGTTTACCATGTATACTGTGCTAGTTCTTGATGTGTATTCCTCATGTTCACTGTGAAAGAGAAACCATTTTATCCCCATTATACAGATGAGAAAACTGAGACACAGGTCATACAGTATGTTCAAGGTCACATAATAAGTGACAAGCCCAAATTTAAGTCCAGGCAGTCTAGCTTTCCTGAGTCACTTCAGGGGAGGGACTCATCACAAATGGACCCTACAGAAGTGCTTGAAAAGCCCACCTCTCCTAACCTGAGTTTCCAAAGAACCAAAATTATACTCTGCATTCTTAAGTACCTGTATCATACCCTAAATTTAAGGCTATTAAGCACCTAAATTGAGCTCCTAAAGTTTTCTTTAAAATGACCTTCTCCCCTGGGACCACAGTTAAAATCTCCCGCTGGTGGCTCGTCCTGCAGGAGAATAAGAAGAATGGCATCTAGAGCTGATCATGAAAGTGTGCAAAAATTTCAAAATAGAGATAAGAACTCAGCTCCAAAGACAATCTGTATTATCAGGCTTGTTGTTATATTCATCTTTTCAGATACACCCCTATATTACACCAGCTGAAAGTCAGAAATCATTTTAAGAGATGATTCTTGGCTTTATAAATTCATTTATGCCAGGATTCATCTAAATAGCAGAAGCTTCTCTTTCTGTTACTCAAAGTGACTCATCCCAGCTCTCTACTCGGTAAAACATGACCTTCTCAGCTTCAAAGGAGAGCAGTACAAGTATAACCCAGGGTATTATGTGGCCCAGTGGGTTGCAAAGATTTACCAGATTGCACAGCATTATAAATGCTTGGAGTCTTAGACTGAGAGTCCCTGTGCTCAGGAGAGGGTGGAGAATCCAGTCCTCAATCTTCTATCTCCTGGTCTACCAGGAAATTAAAGCAAATAAATGACCTCTGAGAAATATAAACCTAGGGAAATTCTAGGGCTGATGGCATTGCCAGACTATCTCCTCATCTGAACCCAGAGGGAAAACCTCTCAGACCTGTTTACCTTGTATCCTCCAACTTCACCTGGAACTCTTCTTGGGGAAAGATCAGTGGCAGAGGCAGGATATGAACATGCAATTGGAAAAGTATAACTCAAGCCTTCCAAAGTATAATTCAGTTCCCTAAACCTTGAAAATTCCTTCCTAGTACTTCTTTTCTCCTTTTGATGATTCAAAAAAAAGAGAGGGGAAAGAAAGAAAGAAAGAAAGAAAGAAAGAAAGAAAGAAAGAAAGAAAGAAAGAAAGAAAGAAAGAAAGAAAGAAAGAAAGAAAGAAAGAAAGAATAGAAAAAGAAAGTTCAAGTCCCTGCAAAGAATGTTATTTTTATTATATTGAAATAGTTATGGGATTTGGGACAAGGAGGAGTCACCTGCATATTCCTGAAGACTCCAACAGTTTGGATCATGCCTCCTTTGTGGCTGGTGCCTTTCTTCCCTGAGAAGAAGGGCAGAGTCAGCCTCATTCAGACAGGTGTCATTCTCGGGAATGGCAGGTCATGCATTTTAGAGAGTTGTCCGCTCTCATTAGGATTGTTCTCCTTGGCACTGGCAACAGCCTGGTTGGTGCTTCTCCCAGCAAACTTCCCCAGGACTGGACAGTGCACCTGGCTGAATGTCCTGAGCCAGTCAGGTCTGAAAGCTCAGCTCCACATATTGCCTGTAACTCATGTTACTTGGTCTTCCGCCGGCAGACCCAGAGCTCCAGAGACATAATTTGAAAAAGGAAAAGTTTTTCTGTGGCAGATGCAGAGTGCACAGGAGAGCCTGAGCAGAAAGAGGCTGAGCATTTCTGCTCTGCAGAACCTGCTGCTCTGGGAGGGTAAACAGGGTATATTTCACTTAGGCATTATTGAATAGGGACAGTAGCTCTGTTGGTCTGGTTCTCCAGAATTGCTACTGGCTCAACCATTGTCCTGAGAAGTAGAGAGTTGTCTGGGCTAGCCTGTGATAATGTTAGCAAAACAACAGTGGCAGGCAGGTTGAGGCTTCAAGTGAACATCCCAGAGTCAAATCTGATAAAAGGATGAAGATGATAACGACTGTGTTGGTCATGGCGATGATGCTGATGATGACTGACAGCAAAAGCTTCTAAAGTTGGATCTGGACAGAAAAGATTTGAATAGGTGAGAAGGACAGAATTTGTGTTCTAAGGAATGGAAATGACACACCAAAAGGACATGAAGTTTAGAGTGAGCAAAAACAAATTCATGGGACAAAAATGGAGCCAACCCATTAAAGTAGGAACCAAGTTGGATGGAGAGTGTGGTTTGAATGATGGAGGGTCTTGGCTGGCAGGTAGAAGATTTTCGAGTTGCCATAGAATGAAAAAGAGAACAAAGGACCGTCAGTGAAAGCAGTGTCCTAGGAAGATTAAAAGAGGCCAAGGATGAACAAGAGAGAAGAGATGGAAGGTGAGGGGTTTGTGAAGCTCTTAGGGGTGATCTAGAGTGAAAGTGATGCAACCCACAGGGCCTGTGGCCCTACTCAAGACACTAAGAAGTACAGGGAAGTATGTGTCTTGGGTCAAATTGACCAGTGGAAGATAATAATTTCTTCATTTCCTTTCAGAGACCTAATATATTAGTTTGCTTCTTGTTGCTATAACAAAATACCTGAGGTTGGGTACTTTGTAAAGAAAAGAGATTTATTTAGCTGACAGTTCTGGAGGCTAAAAGTCTAAGATTGGGCAGTCCTATCAAGTGGTCCTCTGGCATCATGGAAGATGATATCACTATGATAGTAACATGTGTGGAAGAGATCACAGGATGAAACAGGAAGCCAGAGATTCAGGTGACAGGCTTGCTTTCTTTCTAACAACATGCTCTTGTAGGAACTAATTTACTCTTCAAGACCAACATTTATTACTTCCCTCATCACCTAATTACCCACTTCTTAAAGGCCCCACTTCTTAAAGGTCCAACCACCTCTCAACATGGCCACACTGGGTACCCAGCACACAGACCACTGGGTCATATCCAAATCATAGCCCACAGCAATTTAAAAGGCCTTTCTTTCTTTTTATTTTTTGTACTGGGATTGAACCTAGGGTCACTTAACCACTACACTAACATCCTCAGCCCTTTCTATTCTTTTAATTTTGAGACAGGATCTCATTAAGTTGCTTAGGGCAGCTGATGCTGGCTTTGAACTCACGATTCTCCTGCCTCAGCCTCCTGAGCCTCTGGAATTACAGTTGTGTGCTACTGCACCTGCTCATGAGGCCTTTCTAAGACCAAGCCATTCATGGCACTTGTGAAACACCTCAGGCCAGTCCAATTGCGCCTCACCTCGTGTCTGTTCTTTCTCCTTTACTGCCTCAGTTCCCTCTCATGCTCTGTGCTGTTTCCCTTGAATTACATGACCCAACACTAAGTACCTAGACAAACAATAGCAGTTACTTCCACTGTTGATCAACAACCACCTTCTGGACTACTCTAGGGATCTGAAAGCATGTTCTATGAAATAAACAGTCTCTGCTTCATGTTCATGGAGTTTCATCTTCAAAGTATATAATTATAAATTGAGATAAGGTACTCAGAAGAAAGAGAGGTCAGCTGTCTATGGAGTATAAAGCAAAGGAGTCTGACCTGGCCACGCTCAGGGAGGTGCCCCTGGGCGGGCATGCTTGCCTGGAGAGATAGGAGATAAACAGGAATGAAGCCAGAGCCCTTTGATGGGGAAGAAGCGGGGGCAAGGTGTGTGGAATGAAGAGCCACCCAGTCAAAGCTTCACCTGGGCCTGGGGGCTGAGTACGCAGGGCACGTGGCCCAGAAAGCTATGTAAGTATGAACGCTTAGTCCCTTCCCAAGCATGTGGGAAAGGATTTCCTAGGGACAGAGTAGAAAATTTTCTAACTGAATCAGAGCCTTGATCAGTCCAGGGGAAGACTCTTAAGTCTTCCTTCTGAACCTCGGCGAGGTTAAGCCACCACAAGTCCTGAATGAAGATGCTTTGTCCTCAGCATGCCCTTTGCCTGCTGACAGAGCCCCTAGGTGTCTTCTCCCTACCCTCTACCCACTTCTCTTCCTCAATCCATGTCCAACCCCTGCACTAGCAGGTGTTTGTACACATATGTGAGCGCATACGCATGTTCATGTGTGCACACACTTATGCACACCCCAGGGTCCATTCCTCTGCTTCCTTGGGTCGCGTTGTGAAGAGCTTCTCTCTGAAGCATGTTCCTGAGCTGCACGGAGGCTGAGGGCCTTTCTTGGTCTTTCTCTAGCTCTAATGCCTGACCCACTTTGCAATCCCTCAAGCCCCTGCTATCTTCTAATCAAATAAGTTGCCAATAGGTACATATTGAGTGATAAAAAGCATTCCAGATAATCATAATGATAATACATAAGGATATGGCCCTGTGTGGTTACCATAGTTTAAAAAGACATTTTCAATATCACATCTTATTTATTATTTCTAGAAGAGCCAAACTGGTGGGCAGTATTATCCACACTCAACAGGTGATGTGTCCTTGTTGACCAAGGTTAGGCAGGAAACTTGCTACTCTATCCCCAGGGAATAAATCCTATTTTACAGGGGTCTCCAATCTCCTTAAGGCAAAGGAGTGGCTGATACCTGGTTCATCTTCAGATAAGCCTTGATGGGAAAGAGGCAGGGATTTGGGGATAATTCAGCTGGTGGGAGGAAACGTTTAGCATTACCATATATGAGCAGCTATATGGTTTAGGGTTCAGGGTAGCATGTCTGTGTTTGTTTTTGTTTTAGTACTAGGGATTCAACCCAGGGGTTCTCTACCCCTAAGCCACATCGCCAGTCTTCTTATTTTTTATTTTGAGACAAGGGTCTCCCTTAGGTCTTTGCTAAGTAGCTAAGACTGTACTTGAACTTGGGGTCCTCCTGCCTCGGCCCCTAGAGTGGCTGGGATAACAGGCATGAGCCACCACACACCCTGTGTCTGTGCTTTTGAATGAAAACACTTGAGTTTGAGACTCGGTGCTTGAGTATGTTAACTGTGTGGTCATGGCTTTCTGACTCCTCTTCCTCAATTTAAAGCGAGAATAACAGTAGTGAGAAAGATGGAGGTAAAGCTTAAATGAGAAACCACCTCCAAAGCACTTAAAGTGTCCAGCATATACAAAACCCACTAGTTGTTATTAAACTACACAGGCAACTGCCTTCCCTTTTGTGAGACGGGCCTCAGAGACAATCATCAGTGAAAGAAGGTGAATGTTTGCTTTGGGGGGAGGTAGAGAGGTTAGGAGGGAGAAGGGAGGACACAAAGGGGAGAAAAGACTACTCAAAGCCCCAGGCCCACCCACGTGACACCCTTTTCATTCCACTGGCCCAGGTAGGCAGTTTTCTGACCCTGCCAGAAGGAATCGAAATTGAACTGTGATCTGGAGAGCCATCCGTTCTGACCATTAGTCAAACACCGGGAGCCAGTTGGACCTAATTGTCTTTGAAACATCTGAAGACTAAACACTTTTTCTGGAGGTCAGGCTGCATAACTGAAAAGGCAGAGTTACCTGAGATGAAAATAAAGGCATAATAGGTTCATATAGTTGATCTGAAAATTAGCTTTAGGGGTCTCTTTATGTTGGTTTCTTAATGATGTGAAACATAATAATGGCTTAGACTATAATAAAGATGAATTACTTTTTTTTTCTGAAAAATAATGAAAGTTGGGTAAACATCCCAAGTTTATCAGTTAATTTATCCCCAGCTCATAGGGAAGGAAAAAGAGAGAGAGAGACCTCCCCCCAGCCCAGCCCCCATTTTTAATATTCCAAGCTATTAGATTTCAATAACCCACTCTCCAGCAATGTGTGTCTCATTTCCCTGGACAGACCAAATAGGCAATAACAGCCTCTCGGTTAGAACACTAATGTTGTAATTTAGAACTTCTGTCAAGATGAAAGATCTTTGCTGGGATCCTCAGAGGGCCCACAGCAACACTTCAACCCAGGCCCGGATAATGAAGTTTTCATTATTAAATAAAGATATTTTAGGAATGTCATAAACCATAAATCCACTCTCTTCCAGCATCCTGCCTCCTTATTGTGTTTATTTCTAGGCAAAGGTCTATCCACTTTGGGTTGCCCCTAACTCTACCAAACATGGCATCCCTTACCTTTCAGCCCCCTGAATCCCACTGTGATACGCTCAAGTTGCTATGGTGACGGAGAAGTATGCCTTCTCCCACATTGAGGCCCACGGGCTATAAAAAAGGAGGGTGGGATAGAGATGAGTCCCTGTTCCCTCTTCCTAAAACTCCTTCTGCCCTACCATAGCCTGCCAAAGCTTAGAGACTGACTCTAGGCAGCTTTATCTCACCTCATAGAAATGCTAACATGCACCATCAGGTCTGGCTGTTCTTAAAAATTATGGCACAATCAATTTTTAATATGAATTTAGTGCTGGTTGGAAGCATTAGACTCTGAGTCCCAGGGAAATAGCTCATCTGTTTATCCACTTGCCAAATGTCAGGTGCAGTTTCCTCAAACCTCACTGCCTTATCCCTTCATGACCTCAAGAACACAGTCTTACTGGATCTGCTCCCACCAAGCTCGGGCAACTCCCTTCTGAAATTCCCCACACTGGAGAGCAAGTGAAAACACTGTCGTCTTCCCCATTGTTTGATGACATTAACAAGCTTGGAACACCAAAGGAGTTCTGTCGCATCTCAGTGGACTCCATAAGTAAGAGAATCAGAGCATCTGATGCTGGGAACTCATTTAGCAATCCCCAGTCCGCTGCTGGTCGACCACACCTGATAAGTCAGCTGTCTTAAAGTTTCAGGGGAAAATTTCAGTCTATCATCATAAAGCAAAGCAACTCATTAGCATATAACCAATTGACTCCTTGCTGTTAGGTCCACTTCTAATAGTATACAATATAATGTTCTTAGAAAGGGATGAATTTATAGCCTATATTTTTGTTTATATCATAATCAAACAGCTATAGAAAAAACAGCTATTCGATTAATTAAGAAAACTGTGAAGTTATAGGCAACAACACAGATGATGACTCTCCGTGGCTTCCAGATATCTCTGTGTAGTCTTCTATCCTCGCAAGAGTTGAGGTTGGGCAGATTTAGCTCTGAGATATTGGGGGGCGTGGATGTCACTTTGTCATCTCTACTGCTGAATGGACTTAAGGAACAGTTTGTCTCAGTATAAAGCACTCCTATCTGAAAACATCTAAGAATTGAAATTATGAATTAAATATACATATATATACATATATTTTAATTTTTTTGAAATCCGTCTAGGAGAACACTTCAGCTTGGGATAGTTATTGGGGGAGAGGGCACAACAAACTATAGCATGCTATCAGCATGGGAATTAATTGAAAATAAATTTCCCCTCCCAGCACTAAACAAATGAGGAGCTTTTTGTGTGATAACACTCACACTCGCCTGTAATAGGTTGCTAAGATTCTACTAATTAAAAAAATCTCATTTGAAGATAGTTAATGGTTTCTGCATTTCTACAAAGCACTAGTCAGACTACATTTCTCTGAACTTCAGGGTCTGTGCTGATTACTACTCAATTAGTTTTGATTCAATTCACTGAAGAAAAATGTCCATTTCATTAGTGTGGAGAAATAACCATTGGACATAAAATATATTTCCCAGCATTGCTATGGCAACCCAGATGACACAGCTGAGCTCAGAATGTTAATGCCTTCCCTGGGACTATGTTTTTAAGTCAGCATGCGGCCATTAAGTCTTGCTGGGTGGGGGTGGCTGGTGCCACATTGCTGCTGTGATTGGCAGACAGAAGAGTCCATGAACTCCCAAGAAGGCTCCCTTCCTGCCACTCACCTCCCCTGCCACTCCCCTGTGGGTTGGGCATATCAGCAGCAGCATGGATTGCTGCTTTGCAAGTCCCCGGGGCCCCTTTCACTGTGACATGCAAAAGTCCAGCTGAAAAGTGAAAACTGCAGTCCATCACTCCCAACATGCTTTTCTACATGTTGCCTGTTTTGTGGATGTGTGATGGACTGACTTTTGAGCTCTTCATCAATACATTCCAGCAGGCCATGCTGCCTGCACTGACAGAGTAAGCTGAAGAGCCAGGGGTCTATGCACTCAGTGAACACGGAGCCCATCGGGAGCACTCTGCTCCCTTGAGAGGTGCTCCATTCCCACCCTCACCCCCACAGGGCATGTAAGTAGTGAGTGGGAAACAGAGTCCAGGTTACTGAAGCAAAGGAATGGATCTGCTTATGTGCAATAGGTGGCAAAAGCACCAATACCAGTCTTCAAGAATGATAGATGTGGCCATTATTTAGGCATTAATCAGGGCAGATAACTGAATTAGACCATAACAAAAAATTCATTTTAGGAGACTAAATTTTCTACGTTAAATGGATAATTGCCCATATTTTCCTTTAAACTATGTCAGCATAATTTTTAGATTATCGATTAACTGTTAATTGCTGTATACTCTGCTAAAGGCTCCGTGTCTCGGGGTAAGAGATTAAAGACAGAGAATGAGCCCTCAAGGAACAGTTTAGTTAGGAGATAGTACAGGAACTACTAATGACAGTTGCTATTTACTGGGTACTAACTTCCTGGCAGTGTACAGAGTACTCTGTATCTCTTATTTTATTTAATCCCCATATTAGCACTATGAAGAAGATATTAACCCCATTTTATAACCAAGTACACTGAGGCGCAAAAATGTATTTGGCTAGACAAATTACTAGCTCAATTACAGCAAGTATTTGACAGCGCTGAATTCAAACACGAGTCTTGCTGTACACTGAAATGTCTTCAAACCACCAAGCCCTCTGCCTTTCACGGACACACGAACAGAAAAGTCACGTGGTAAGTTACTCAGTGACCAGTGATTGTCAAAAAGTCAAACACTTGAACCATAAAGAAAGCAGCGAAGTCCTACAGCGTTTAATTCACTTAACTTCCCTTTTAAAATTCAGCTTCAAAGGAAAGGGCAAAACCAGAGCACCCCATCTCCTTCATCAAGCAGGTATTCTACACATCACCTTCCCATTCCTTCCGAGACCACGGGAGAGGTGGGATGGCCACTGTGAGCACAGCCAGAAGGCAAGGGCCAGGGGCTTGCTCTGACACAAGCGAAGCTCCCAGTCCATCGTCTCCCTGCCCCTGCTCCACTCCCTCGGGATCCCGGGCATCGGAGCTTCTCTATTTTGAGTCATCATCATGTCACCATTAAAAATATTTATTAAGCCTCTGCATACACATTGTTTTAGTCATCCCATTTATTCTTGCTCCCTTGGCACTTCTGTAATTTTCACTCTATTTGTTTGCAGTTGCTTGACATGATTTTATGTCATCTTTATACATCTTCAGGTCCAGAGCTGAAGACATCCAGAATTCTCTGAGCTCATGGAGTGGGCCCCTACCTATTCTCTTTACTTGATAGTAACAATTCCGGTGGGTCTTGGTGACAGCAGACCTCAATTCAGGGAATGACCCAACGGTTGCTTCTCCCAACTATAATGTGGAACCGAATCAACTGGCATATACAGTAGCTTACAATCAAGAATCATGCCAGAAGTAAAACATGTAATGAGCACATATGCCCCTCCATAGATTGGGGTGGGTGCCAAAGTAGCTTTTGTCAAAATGTATTCGAAAAAAATCCTAGTTCCTTGGTATGTTAAAGGATGTTAGTAGTGACTGGTTCAAGACACACCACCCCCAAATATGGCACCTTGCCATTTGAGAAAATGGCAGATGCAAGAAGCTCTTTCTAACTTTCTCTTACTCTTCTTCCTGAAGCAAGCCTTAGAAGGATTCTTTGACCTTCTCTAAAGAACATCCTAAGATCCTCATTCCAGAGGGATCCTTCTTACACCTAGGAGAAAGGCAGGAAGACACAGAGAAGTCGAGAAAAGTCTGAACACGCAGGCTTTGCAGAGTTCCCTCCCATTCAGGACCAGTAGATGATATCTTTTTGGCCTCTGTGGTCCCAAGTGATCACAGGTGTCCCTCTTTCTTTGGGTCTTCATTTCTGAAGGTTCTCATGTCATATAAAACTTATATTAAATACATTTTTATGCTTTTCTTTTGTTACTGTTTATTTTTATAGGGGTCTCATCCATCAATTGAACAATGGGAAAAATTCTCTCCTACAGGAGAAAATAATTGGGAGGGAGGATTCTTTGGTCAGTTGTATTGAGAAGATGCTGGGTTAAACAAAGTTAATCAAGTTGTTTTACTTCAGAGGTTCTCAGAGCTCTTAGTATGCTAATGTAGTGTATGATTCTCCAAGTAAGGAGAATGGAAGGGAGCGTTACCCACACAGCCATTTTTTCCTGGAGCATTGAGGGACTGGTGTTTTATAAGCTCTGGAAAACACAGAGCAGGGAAAAATCTAGGAACTTGTTCTGCACACCTACATCAAGAAGTCTGGAAAATGGGGTAGTCAGCTGGGACTTTTTGCATGAAGATTCTTAAGCTTCATGGGAGAAATAATAGAAGACATTGAGACTGATATTTGAGCCCCAGAAACAGGAAGTTAAGGCTACCAAAAAGACAGTTTAAAAAAAAATCTGGTCCCAAATCCCGGGAGTGGCTTAGACAGGCTGGAAACTACTCATTCTGAAAGAGAAAGGATCTAAAGTGGGTTAGATCTATGTTAGCACAATGAGTTTTGATTTCTAGAGAAAACCTCTATATAGCATGGCATTCCATGAGATATGAGTGCCTGAAAATCATGATTGTAAAGACTTAAACAATAGACACATTAATCATCTCACCTAATAAGACCAGTTGCAACTGTCATAGTTTTCCGCAGATAAATCTTGGATTAATTTGCCTTTTTGCAATTATTCTTCCTCTTTTGGCCCTCCTTACTTAAATACTGATCTGCAAAGGTGTCTAGAACTTTATTAGCAGGCCAATTTCACAGCTGCTGCAGCCCTACCCAAGAAATTATGGAGCCTGAACAGCTTTCTCACTCTGTTTTACCTGTTAACAGGCGTCCATCATCCTAACAGGCTGACATCTCCCCACTGACAAGCCTGCCTCCCTTTGCCAGTGGGTGGTCGTTGATCTTCATATTTTTAAACCATCATTTTGATGAGGACTTATGAGGAGAAAAGTCTTAGTTTGCCATCTCAAGCAAAATTTAAAAATACTTGTAAATGTTCTTTGGAGAACATCAAGTTTTATGCCAAAGGAAGGCTATTTTTAAAAAAAGTCATGGCTACTAGCATTTCAAAAGAATCTTGGTCAGCCTTGGGGGAAATTCATCTCTCAATTTACACAGCCTGACTCCATACATTTATTTATTTATTCATCCATTTTTGCAATAAATACTGAGAGTTTATTATATTCCACAGGCTGTGCCAGGTAGCAAAGCAATAACCATGAAGGAAATGGACTTCTCATCCCTGTCCTCAAGGAACTTGGAATTTATGGGTGAAATTAGCATTTAGAACTTGAAATTTAAATTTACATTTGCACTGTTAGCAAAAGTTCAGGGCATTATGGAAGCACACTTAAAAAGGCATTGAAATCAGACTTTGTATGTCATGGAAGGATGACTGGATAAAATAACATAAAAAATGAGAATGAACTAGCTACATTAAGGCTAAGGTGGAGTGGAAACAAGTGTCCCAAATGGAGGAAAGAGTAGGTCAGGGCCTCAAAAGTGGCTCCCACCTGCCTATGTGAATAACTTTCATTTTTACTATTGGCTGTGGTTGGAAGGCCCGCCATCCACCACATGGAGCAAAATCCTCAACTCCAGCACTCTTCCATTTTGGATTGCTGATGAAAACTTCTCTCAGGGATCTAGGCATTTCCCTCCCTTTGTGCCTCTCACGGAGTGTGAGGTTAGAGTGATAGGCACGTCCTGTAAAAGTGATTCTCTCTGTATCTACTGCCAATCTAAACTCCTTGAGGTCAGAGTTGTATTTTACTCACATTTGCATGCCTGCACTAACACATTGACCGGCAAGTGTTAGGCAGACAATGTGTGTTGGATGTTGAATGAAGAATGAATTGAATAGATACGGTAACAGAATTGTGGCAATATACTGGTTGCCCTTAGTGATATACAAACTTAGTGTGTCTTAGCAAACAAAAGTTGAGATTTATAAAGAATAATTTACACATTTACTTCTAAAAATAAATATGAACCTTAGTATAAGAACCTATAAAAGATAGGGTATGGACAAGTCCCCAAACGGCTACCACCTATAATAATGAGACATTATTATGGGTGGGTAAATATCATTTCAGTGTTCAGATTCTGAGGTGAATTAGTGTGAATCAATGAAGTTTTTTTTATTATGTTTCACTTGTGTAGTCTTGGCCTTATCCCCTCTAGTTACCTTAGCCATACAGGTTAAGCAGACTTCTGAGAAGGACAAATTCATTTAGGATAAGTCTCCTGCCAAAAATGTACATTTGTTTTAGATGGCAGAGGAATGAGAGTTGGGTTGTTCCAATCAATTTAGGCTAAAGTACAGGTCCTTCTCACTGTTTTATCAATGGGTAAAACTTGTCTTTGCTGCCATGAGTATACGTGACGTGAAGACAATGCACATCAGATGGCATAAGTGAAGCAAGATAAAAGATCAGCTGCAAGAGAGTATCGGGTAAGAACCATGACACACAATCAAAGAAAGATTGCGTATGTACTAGAAAGTGTGAGAACATGGTCTCATGGGTACTTAAGGAGAACACAAAAATACAGCTAGGGAAGGAAACAACTCAATTCAAAAAGTAACACTGTACTGAAGGGCAACCAAGTGAATAGAGCTGTAATTGTGAATGACTGAACAGACACCAGGAGACCCTGCTCTACTCCAACAACCAGTGTAATTACTGCTCACTTATTTAGTATTCAAACCCATAGTTTGCACACACACGCACACAAAATGCTGAGAACTACAAGATTTCCCCATAAGTAGTTTAATATTTGCACTTTTCTGATCCTTTTATATTTGGGTAAGTAAACTACATCTTTAAAATTTGTAACTCTTTATTTAAGCACTGACACTAATTAGTTATTAAAGTTACACAACTATAAATAATCCCAATTATTAGGATGGCCGTGAATCCTAATTTGCATGGAACATTTCTAGTTTTTAATCTACTGCCCCAGAACCTGCAGTCTAACATTAATCCTAGAATTTTCTATGTTTAACAAAGCACTAAGATAAATTGAATTTGGTAATTCTGCTTTTCAGTGCCTCTAACGTCTGCCAGGGTCTTGTCTAATAGTATATAAGGGACACTTGTTAGATGGTAAAATCTAACAGATGACAAGAAGTAGGCTCAGACTAGGCTGCACAGAAGGCCAACTCCTGTGAACTCAGGGAGTGGTGAAGTCATTCAGCATTGCTGCCCCTGCTGGTCAGTCAGTGTACAAGCAGCGAGTTGGGCTATGACCAGGACAATGGTGCAAGGAAGCTATCAGGCCACCAATCAGTGAATAGGAATCACAAGTTTAGAAATGTGTGAAATATGTGCAGACAATATAGACTTTCCTGTCTTACCAAAGATCACAGAAAGAATATTCTGAACGCTTGTTCAGAAGAACGTATGATTATATGATATAAATCTGCAATTATGTATGTACTTTGTTTTGTAATGCTTTATTTTATCTTGTTCTTTTTAAACAAATCACCTAAAAGAATGTGTATTTAGTGAAATATTAAATAGTGCATTTCTGTGTCTTAAGAAACTTGGTGATGAAAATGCAAGTTGCATCTACCTGACATCCATGGAAGACACAAATATTCTGAAAGAACATCAGCATCTACTTCAAAAGTCAGTAACTATTTTAAGAAGACTCTTCCCAAAGATTTCAATTCAACAAGTACAGCTGCATTTACATGCTGGAAAGCATGATTTTTATTTAGATCAATGTGTATTTTTCTAAATTAATTTCACTACTGATTCTAAGTTTTTCCTGTATGTGGGTGAAATATGAAATAAGAGCTAGTAAAAGCATTGGCTCGATTATTGGGAGAACTTCACTAAGAGTTAGATTTTATCTGTTTTACATTAGTGTCATGAGATTCTAAGTAGAAAATCCATCCATAACAATACTGCTTTTAAAATCTGTGTCATAAAAACAAAACTTTTAGGAGTTTGTTCACCTGGGGAAATATTTAGTATCATTGTAAATGTTATAAAACTAGATTTTAAAAAGTTCAATTTCAAGATAAAATTACTTGTGTTTATAGTGCTAACATGGTACAAATCTTTGATAGAGCACAATATTGTAGTAAAAGCAATGTTCTAACTAAATTAGGAAATCTATGGGGCAAAATTCTAGTTGGAATTGATTGTAGTACACATATTATTCATGAAGTAAGTACAAACAAGTTTTGATATCTACTTATAAAAATAGAAACTATATTTAAAGCAGCTAAATTATAAACATTTGTTACAAAATTCACATTGCATTAAAAAATACTTAGCATGGCACTACCTGATTTCTCTCTTTGTTGCCTGACATGGATTGGAAGTCATATATTAGAGTCTTTTTTAAAAAATATTTTTAGTTGTAGATGGACACAATATCTTTATGTTATTTATTTTTATGTGGTGCTGAGGATCGAGCCCAGTGCCTTACACATGCTAGGCAAGCATTCTATCACTGAGCTACAACCCCAGCCCCCTATATTGTAGTCTTAACCTCCAAGGTGATAGTACTAGAAGGTGAGGGCTTAGAGAAGATATTGGGTTATAAGAGGGAAGCCCACATAAATGGAATTATTTCCCTATTTAAAAAAAAAACCCATAGAGAGATCCTTCCTACTTTCCACTACTATGTAAGCACACAGCAAAAAGATAGCCATCCATCTGTGAACCAAGAAACTGAACTTGCCAGGTATTTTATTTAGAACTTCCAAAAATGTGAAAAATAAATTTCTGTTGTTTATAAGCCAGTAAGCATAAAGTATTTTGTTAGAGCAGCACCAACAGCAGACTAAGATACTATTACCATCATATTATTTTTAAATGTTTGCTTTTTTTTTCTTTAGTACTGGAAATGAAACTCAAGGTCTCACACATGCTAGACAAGCACTCTTCTACTGAGCTATGTTCCCAGCCCTAAATGTTTGCATTTTAGAGATGTATTTTGTAGATCAATTTAAGCATCCAATACTGGTGGTAAATGCTATGGTAAAGTAGTTCTCTAAAATGAAATTTTTTTGTTTGAAATAAGTTACAGTTTTTTTTATGTTTACAAGTTGAAAATCTTTAATCAAAATATTCAAACAATGGAACATCAAATATCAGCCTTCAAATGTATAGCAAATTGTACTATTGAAAGAAAATCTTAAAAGTAGAAAAATAATGAAATATAATCCAGTCAAAGCAAAGAAAGAGAACATACTAGATGATAAGATATAAATACCTATTGAAAAGTAGCCACAGGGTGAAAATGAAAGAATGGAAATTGATATGCCATGCAAATGGAGCTTGAAAACAAGCAGGAATAGCTACTCTCATAAACAAAGCAGACTTCAAGGCAAAATTAATCAAAAGAGACAAAGAAGGTCACTGTATACTGATAAAGGAAACAATCAAATAAGAAGATATAATGATAGCAAATAATTATGCCCCAAACTTCATTGTACCTAATTACATAAAACAGACACTACCTGACTTAAAGACACAGACAGACTTCAATTCAGTAATACTGGATGATTTCAAAGCACCTCTGTCACCAACAGATAGATTATCCATACATAAAAATACTATAAATCAAATGTACTTGACAAATATTCAAATATTGTTCATCCAACAATAGCTGAGTATACTTTCTTTTCAGCTGCTCATGGAACCTTCTCCAAAATGGACCATATTTTAGGCCATAGAGAAACTTAGCAAATACAAAAAAAAATTGATATAACCCCTTGCATCTTACCTGATCATAAGGGAATGAAATTAGAAATAAAATTTTCAAAAACTCTACAGAAGCTACATAAACACATGGAAATTGAACAGCACACTTTTGAATGATGAATGGGTGATGAAAGAATTCAGGGAGAAATTTAAAAATTCTTAGAATTAAACAAGAATACTGATACAATATACCAGAACCTCTGGGACTCTATGAAGGCAGTTCTAAGAGGAAAGCTTATACTATGAGTGCCCACATAACAAAATCAGAAAGATCCTAAATAAACAACCTGATGGTACATTTCAAGACTTTAAAAAACAAGAACAAACCAATCTTAAATGAAGGAAGGAAATAAATAATATCATAGCCAAAATCAATGAAATGGAGAATAAAAAATCAACAACAAGGATAAAAGAAACAAAGAACTGGTTCCTTGAAAAGTTAAACAATATTGATAAGCCCCTAGCCAAACTAAACAAAAGAAAAAGAGAGAATATCCAAATTAATGAAATTAGATATTTAAAAAAAGGAGAAATCACCACAGACATCACAGAAATCCAGAGGATCATCTGGAACAATTTTGAAAACTTATACTCCAATATTGGAAAACTTAGAAGGAATAGATGCATTTCAATACACATAAAACCTGCCAAAATTGAATCAAGAGGACATAGAAAAGCTAAACAGACCAACAACTAGATTTGAAACAGAAACAATAAAAAAGAAAACTTCCAACAAAGAAAAGCCCAGGATCAGTTGGATTTCAGCTGAAATCTATCAGACCTTTAAAGAAGAACAAATGCCAATATTCCTCAAATTATTCCATGAAATAGAAATTAATGTAACATTTCCAAATTCATTCTATAAAGCTAGTATCACCCTCATACCAAAACCAGATAACAGCACATCAAGGGAAAAAAATCTACAGACCAATATCCTTTATGAACTTAGATGTTAAAATCCTTAAAGAATTAGCAAGTTGTATTCAAAAACGCATTAAGAAGATCGTACATCATAACCAAGTTGGTTTTGTTCCAGGGGTGCTAGAATGGTTTAACATGTGCAAATCAATAAATGTAATGTACCTCATAAATAGAATTAAGAGGATAAAACCACATAATCATCTTGATAAATACAGAGAAAGCCTTTGACAAAATTCAGCACCTATTCATGATAAAAACACTGAAGAAACTAGGGATAGAAGGAACTCACCTCAATATCATAAAAGCTATATGTGACAAACCCAAAGCCAACATTAGAGTGAATGAGGAAAAACTACAAGTATTTTCTTTATAATCTAGAACAAGGTGAGGATACCCATTCTTACAGTTCCTATTTAATATAGTACTAGAAATTCTAGCCAAAGCAATTAAATAAGGGGATAAAGATAGGAAAGAAGTCACATGTTTACAGATGATATGATCTTGTATTTAGAAGATCGGAAGCTCCACCAGAAGACTACTATAGCTAATAAATAAATTCAGCAAAGTATCAGGTTACAAAATCAACATTAAAAATTAATAGCTTTCCTATATACCAATAATGAATCTACTGAGAAAGAAATCAGGAAAACAATCCCATTCAAAATAGCCTCAAAAAAATAAAATACACAGGTTCACTTCCTAACCAAGGAAGTGAAATATCTCTACAATGAAAACTACAGAACATTGAAGAAAGAAACTAAAGACAAGGAGATGGAAAGACCTCCCATATTCATGGATAGTCAGAGTTAATATTGTTAAAATGGCCATACTATCAAAGGCAATATACAGATTCAATGCAATATCCATCAAAATACCAATGACATTCTTCACAGAACTAGAACAAAAAAACAGTCGTAAATTCATTTGGAAGAATGAAAGACCCCGAATAGCCAGATAAATTCTAAGCCAAAAAAAAATGTTGCAGGCATTATAATAACTGGCTTCAAATTATACTACAGAGCTAGTGTAACAAAAACTGCATGGTACTGGCATTAAAACAGAAACATAAATCAATGGTACAGAATAGAAGACACAGGGGCAAACCCACGCATATATGGTAATCTGATCCTTGACAGGAAGATCTAGGAATTCTCCTAGGAGTTGCATAGTTTCTAATCTAATTCCTACTTCTTTGATATTTGGAGTTCACTTTTGTGCAGGGTAAGAGGTAAGGATCTAGTCTCATTCTTCTATACAGAGATAACCAGTTATCCCAACACCATTCATTGAAAAGGGTGTCTTTTCTTCAGCTTAAAAAATATTAAAATTTAAAAAATAAAAACCTCTACTATTGAAATGCTATAATCATACTTTGAAATATATGACCTCTGAGAATAATCTTGTGATGGAGCTTCCTTTTATTACTGAATAAACTTATATTCTGTACTGAAATAAAACTATGTTGTGATAACCTTCAAATTTTGCAAATAAATTACTAATTTTTTTTTCAGTGCTGAGGATTAAATCTAGAGCCTGGTACGTAGTAGGTGAGTGTTACCACTGAGTTAGTTCCCCAGCCCTGATGCTCTGTTGTGTAAATTTTGGATTTTGCCTTTTGTTTTGTTTTGCTTTTTGTTTGTTGATTTTTGTTTTAAAGTAATGGAGGCAAAAAGACAGAACGTTTGAAAACATTTGATGTAAAATGTATATATGTGCATACATATATATATTTTTTAAATGGTTTTAAGAATATTTTCCATCCTGAAGAATATACTCCAGAATTACCACCTACCTCAATACCTGCAATATTTTCTCAACTAAAAATTGCACCATCTACAAAGAAAAGTCAGTAGAACTTATCAACAATTCTAAATGCGTTAATCATAAAAATGTAGTTTTGAAGGAGACTGCAATCAGTTTTATGAGGAAAAGAAATTAAACAATAAGCCATATTCAAAATTGCTTTCTGAGAAATATAATATGTCATAGTATTGGAGGTTGATACAACCAAGAGCTTAAATAGGCAAGATATGCTAAAAATGGCTATTTGTTATTTTCTGTGTTTAAATAGTCAATATAAGAAAAATTTATTTAGTTTAATGTGTATTTACTTTTATCACTTAGCAATTTTCTATTTATGAAAATAATTATTGAGTGGTACTAATTCATACATTCTCTCATAAAATAAACTCATCCTGTAAGTTGATAATACAAATTTCAGATAATTTTATAACATAAGTTATTTTAGTATTTTCTTTTGCTCTGATTTTTTTTTTCTTTTTTTGTACCAAGGATTGAATCCAGGGGCACTTAACCACTGAGTCACTTCCTCAGCCCTTTTTATTTTGAGACAAGGCCTTGCTAAGTTACTGAGGCTGGCTTTGAACTTCGATCCTCCTGCTCAGCGTCCCAAACCACTGAGATTACAGGCACTTGTCCCTGGGCCCAGCCACTCTACTGACTTTATATTTACCTCATGAAGAAGTTCTTGTTTCTCACGGACCAAACGGTGGAAAATTTCTCCCCAATATAAGCACAGCTCATGTCTCAGAGCTCCCTCCCCTGGAGGCTATTTTCTTGCTTCCCGGACCTCCCAGAAAGTGAGAATGACTCTAGTTCCTGCGTCATCCTGACCTTAGACCACAAACTCACAGAAATATACATTTCAAGTTAAAAGGAAACAAAAGAGATAATGCAATTCAAACCTATCTTATCACTGCAACTTTCATTCTTGGATCTGCATAATGCTCCTAAAATGGTGGACCTTGGAAACTAGGGGGACAATTCGTTCTTGACCAAGTCAATAGCAAATGGAATTTTGTGGAGGTTCCAGGCCTTCCTACAGGGCTTGGTGTCCACTTTGAAAAGCTTGTTTTCTGCAACCATGCTGACTTCTATAAAAATTATTATTATTATTATTATTATTATTATTATTATTATTATTATTCCAAGGATTGAACCCAGGAACACTTAACCACTGAGCCTCATCCCCAGCCTTTTTTTTATATTTTATTTAGAAACAGGGTTTCACTAAGTTGCTTAGTGCCTCAATAAATGGCTGAGGCTGGCTTTGAACTTGTGATCCTCCTGTTTCAGCCTCCCACGCTGCTGGGATTACAGGCATCTACCACCATGCCCAGCTGGAATATATTTTTATAGAGAGTCATTTGTAGAATAGATTGTCTCTAACTGTGATCTCTGAATTAAACATATTGGTTATAAAAATTGGAATCTGTCAGTATGTGAAACTTTTATGAAAATCCACCTTCTCTATGAATGGGAAGGATATGGGTATGGCTCGAGCAAGGAGAAAACCTTAATTAGAAGCTTTAAAACAATAGCAAAAAGAAGTGTTTGAAATCTATTAAATTAAGAAATAATGGCTTTTCAAACATGTTTATAAAATTTAACAGCGAGCATAAAAATAATAAATTTAACATTTTTAAGTTTTTAACTTTGGTGTCTTAAGCAGTGAGTTATTAAACAGAAAAATGTTTTAAACATACTAGCTTTAGATTTTTATCCTTATTGGATCATGTACTGCCTGTCAATTTTTTTTTTTTTTTTTTTTTGGTACCAGGGATTGAACCCAGGGGCACTCGACCACTGAGCCACACCTCCAGCCCTATTTTGTGTTTTTATGTAGGCACAGGGTCTCACTGAGTTGCTTAGCAATCTGTCAATTTTTAAGAGCATTGCCCCTCTAAAAACATGTAAGTTCCTGAACTGGGCTTGATTGCAGGTTAAAAAAATAACAGAAAAAGTAAGCATTTTTCAGAGCTTTTCAAAGAGTACATAAAAAAGATTTTTCTGCTTTAAGTTGAGTTAGTTGACTGTCTGATATATTTTGGAGACAGGAGGAGCAACCTGTGGATAGCAAAGCTTTAAGTTCTTTGAGAAACAATGGTTTCTTCCTTAGCTATCAGTTCTGTCTACAAATAAAATCTATTAGTAAGGAAAAATAATATAAAGAGTCTACTATGCTTCAAATGACTGACACACCTAGTTTTACTATTTTCTAAATACTCATTTTAAAGCTGAGGCTATCTCAGTTGAGAGACTGGGTAGCTAGCACAAACTCTCATACCCAGTAAGTAATGAAGTCAGTAGGCAAAACCATATGTGACCCTAGGACATATTCTCCTGCTTTTACTACACTGCCTTCTCCCTAGCATCTTTGCATGTCTACCCATCATTCAAACCTCAGCTAGAATGATAGTGAGCTGCAGTGAAGAAGGTAGAGCCCACATATGATAACCTTCAGGAGACTCAGATGCCCTCGTTCACTACACTGTAATCCC
The DNA here is from genome assembly GCA_028644305.1 of Xerus rutilus. Taxonomy (NCBI): domain Eukaryota; kingdom Metazoa; phylum Chordata; class Mammalia; order Rodentia; family Sciuridae; genus Xerus; species Xerus rutilus. Next base: position 56,726,547 of record CM053410.1, on the reverse strand, counting down.
TGTCTGTATTATTTACCACTAAGTGCTTCGTTCTATACCAGTAGTAAATAGAGGCCAAGGGCATTTAGTGGAGACTCAATACTTTATGTTAAATATTGAATTTATGACCAGAATATTTGTTGATGAGGAGAACAGAGTGAAAGACTAAAGCTGGATATTTTGACCTTATTGACTAGTAGTCAAATTAATATTTCTACTGTTTTATGCACTCAGTTCAGATATACTTTATTCATTCAATAAATATTTATTTGACTGAATTCTAGGCATCAGGGAGATAACAGTACCCATGTTTCCATGCTCATAGAGCTGACATTCTAGTAATCAAGGAATCTCACACATCACACATCTAGTAATCAAGGAATCTCACACAATCCATGTGGAATGTTCACAGCTGCCCTGTGAGGTGGGTGATATGTGTAAGTTGCTTTCTCTCTTTTATATCACAAAAATGTTTAATCCACACAATCTCATTCAACAAAGTAATTCCATGACAAATAATATTCTCACCTGAGCATGTATTTTTTTATTCTACAATCCCTGTGTTCTCAACAGAATGTGCTAATTCAGTAATTTTTTTTTTGATACCAGGGATTGAACTCAAGGGTACTCAACCACTGAGCCCCATCCCCAGCCCTATTTTGTGTTTTATTTAGAGACAGGGTCTCATTGAGTTGTTTAGCCCCTCGCCATTGCTGAGGCTGGCTTTGAACTTGCAATTCTCCTGTCTCAGCCTCCCAAAGTGCTGGGATTACAGGTGTGGCACCACCGTGCCCAGCACAGTACTATTTTTATTCATCCATTTGCCTTCCAGTAAGCACATGTGTTATGGTTTAGATACTAGGCATCCCCCATAAACTCATATATAAGACAATGCAAGAAAGTTTAGAGGTGAAATGACTGGGTTATGAGAGCCTTAACCCAATTGAGGCATTAATCCTCCCATAGGGATTAACAAGTGGCAACTGTAGGCATGTGGGATGTGGCTGGAAGAGGTGGGTCACTGGGGAATGTCTTTGGAGTGTATACTTTGTCCTTGGTGAGAGGAGAATGATCTACATCTCTGCTTCCTAGTGCCAAGTCCTGTGCTTCTTTCCTCCTCCATGCCCTCTAGCCCCAAAGAAAGTGTCCCTCCTCTGCAATTGTTCTTGTCAGATCTTTTGGTCACAGCAGCAAAAAAGAAGCTGACGAAAACAATCTGCTTATCTTATGACCACCAACATTCTACCCTGTCCCCTTCCATAGCAGTACTTAATGGAGAATTATCACTGTGGTGTGTATTACATGTTTATCAAGTGCTGGACACCTGGGCTTTGTTTCGTATTATTTCTAATCTTTCCAACAACCTCAGTAAATAGATATTGACACCTACCATTTACAGGTGGAAAGATTGCAATTTGAAACATGAATTTAGCCAAGATCACATGGCTAGCCAGTTGCTGGTTCAGGAAAAAAATCATACCTGCCTCGGATCTCTTAACACATCATGACCAGGCAGGGTTTCCTGGCCTCATTTTTTCATCTGCCTTTATTTCATTCTCTGCAGCTTCACCAAAGTTATGTTTTCGAAACAGGTTTTATCATGTCACCACCTATGGAATTACAGGGCTCTTTTTGATTGTCCCCAGTCTCCTTTACCAGGGTCTCCCCGACTTCCATTTTCTACCAAGCATTTCTTCTCACAACACAGCATCCATTTTCATGACTGCTCATGCACATACTTTATCTCTGCCCAGTCCTTTTTCTCCTTCTAGCAAAACCCTACTCTTCTTTTGGTACCTATTTCAAAGGGTTCCTCCTTTAGAAGGCATTGCTAGCTTCTCTGGAGAGGAACTCTGTCCTGTAGGTACCCATGGCGCCATTTAGTAATCATACAGTCAACTGTCACATGGGTTTGTTTACTCATTATCACCTTTGTTTACTTACGGTCCCCTCCCCCACCCCACCCCACTACATGGAGCTTGTGAGGACAGAGTCAAGTTCTTATTTGCTGTCTTCCCTGGAGCATAGCACTGGGAGTGCCACACAAGTAAGCTTTGAAAAATTCTAAATGAATAGTAAGTGACTGCTCTCTCCTCCAACTCCCTCCCGCCATGAACCCCAACCCAGCAAGGCAGAAAGATAAACCCAGCTGAAGGATGGCAGAAAGGCCCCCCTGCAATGAAGAGTCGGCTCCGAGGTGATGGTGGCCACAGCCAACCCCCGAGGTGTTGCACAGCAGAAGAGTAATTTTCAGATTGTCTTGATGTGACTTGTTAATATAATAATTGACAATCTGATTATATAATGCAAAACAGTCTGGCTATGGATAGGCCACTCTTAGAGATATAACACAAATGAGAGAGTGTCTGCATAATCAGAGTATGAACGCAAGCAGGGCATTAAGCATTCCTCTTTATTCTTAAAGAGCTGAAATGAGAACTACTTCCCCCCCCCCAAACTATCTATCTCTTTGTCTTTTCTTGCTAATAAGCTTGGAGCAATTTGGAGGAAAGGTGTGATATTGCTCTCACAGATAAATAATAACCAAAAAAATCATAATGTTGATGTGATTATATCTCACTGACTAAAGGGAATTAAAGGTAGATTCTTTTTATTAGTTTACTTATCCTAGGCATCCGACTCCTCATAACTGCTCAATATATCATGCTAGTTAATCATTCTTGTCATTATCTTTAATGTCTTATTAGCGGGCTTCATTCATCTGGTTTTTATCTGTTTCATTGGAAGCAGTTTTAATCTCATTTCAGTGGCACTGATAAGCCTGTTAGTTTGCACAAATTGGTTTTGGTGACAATGTGTAGATAGCAATAACCTGTGATTTCCAAATGGAGAAGAGAATATACGGGTCCAAAAAGCAGGTGGAGAGAGCAAAGGAACTAAGATAAGGTGCAGGTGGTGGACTCGGTTTTCTAAAGGAAAAATGGAGAAGGTAGAAAAGAGGATGGATGGAAGAGAGAAAATGAATTAGGAAACTCAGAAATAACTGTTACTGCCCCCAGCCCCACAGTTCAAGAATGCTGGCGGTGATAGTGTGTCTGACCACTAGGTGGCCTAATCGAGTCAACAGTGTCCCATTGCAGCCATAGAAAAAGAACAGGATGTTTAGTGGTAGAGGACATGTATTGTGTGTTTTGCCCTGAAACTGGAGCATCACATTCTCATTTTCCATTCTCAGTATGTTCCCAGTACCACCAGACATTTCCCTCCCGGACCTTGAAGTTTCTGTCCTGCTCCATGCAACCTAACAACAAGCTTTGTGTCCACCTACTGGTCACTTGCAAGTATTAGGTTGGTCTGACTATCTGCCTTTCAGAATTAAAACAGACAAGAAGCCCACTGCGCTCAGTGACTCAAAATTGCACTCAGTGCAAATGTTAAAAGTAAATACAATTTCCTCAGGTTCCCAGATTGCAAGTCATCTTCTGATGGGTAGGGTGGGCAGGGACAAGAGGAGATTAATAACCCACCCACATAAGCATCAAAGCTGGGAATGAGTATCTGACTCAGGAAGGCCATCCCTCCTGAATTCCCTGATTCCTTCTCTCCTGGGGTACTGTACCAAGTCCAAGAAATGAGGCTCTCTGTCTATTACTGCAATGGTCCCTTTCTTAGGAGCTTTGATCTTGGCATGTGTGTCTGGAAGATTTAAAACCAAAATCACACTCCAAATGGACTAAACTCTCTATCTGACTTATTCTTTCTAAATAAAATAAGAGAAAAAAGCATTTCAAGGGAAATGTGTCTCAGAATAGTCTTCAAAATCACTTGTCTCAGAAGCAAACAAATAGCAGCTGAATACAGACAGTCAACTATCTGGTGGTGTTTGGGGTGGGAGGGTGCTAATAATATTCTAGAATCCCAAACTGCCAAAACACTTTGCAGTTCCATTTTCAGGTCCTCTGCTTTTTCAAGAACGTTTGGTCCCTGTTTGTCTGATTCATTCTCACAACTCCAAATGTTGATATAAAGTCTGCAGTGAGATTCTGAGACTTTTTTTCCTTTTTGAAACCCAGAAGCCTACATTTCCCCAAACCTAAGCAAAATGTCGACTGCCCTGTATTTTATAATCTGAAACGCTTCACCAGATATTTCAGGTAATCTAAGGTTAGAAATTCTCACAATCCCTCTTTATCCCACGTTCTGATATTTCCTGGTTTAAAAGCATATCCATCTTGTAACTATTCCTTGAATAAAGAGTTGGGGATTAAATTGAATGCCTGGCTTCTGACTGAGTCTCTGGGGAGAAATGGAACCCCAAGACCACAGCTCAATGAAAGATTTCCAGCAACTGCCTCAAGCATGCACTGGAGAGAGCTGAGCCCTCCCTCCTGAATTACATCGCCATTGGAGAATCTCCGTCACAGTACCATGAAGAACCCTCTAAATCAACTAGGCTTGTACTTCTATGGAACTTTGTCTTGTTCCTTTAAATGAAAACGATAGCATAAGGCAACTGGGTACGTGCCTAGGGCCATATGCAAATGGTCTCCGTAATTACTCAACTGGGGACAAATTGGATTTGCAATGGTCTGACAAAAGCATTCCCTTTCTGAGCCAGGTTTGGACTCCATAATGTAGAAGCTTATACCACTGTGAAATAAACAGAGAAAGCCATGGATCCTACTGTCAGGTTGTCTGTTCTGGAAGTTCTTGTGGAGGTTGAACTTACACATGTGTTATCTTTGTTCCTCCTTTAAGTCATGCTGCTCTTTACAACAAAATGCACTTTCTGTCATTGAGGTCCCCCAGCAGCCAGTGTACACCATGTGTATTTGGATCGCTTGCCTTGTAGCTTTGGAGATGAAATCAAGGCCTTTCAGCGGTTCTCACCTCCCGCCAATTCCCACATTGACATACAGCTCCTAAAGGTCAGGGCATGGATCTTTGACTAATTTTCTAGCTCCCCAAACTGTTACAGAATGCACTGCTAAGTGCCCACATAGCGTTGAGAGTCTTGTGAAAAATGGTGCCAGCAGCTCCAAGGCAAAGCCAAGCTTACTTGAGGTGGGCAGAGGGATACCATACGGAGCTAGAGAGGAAGGACCTCTTTCCTCTACTCTTTGGTGTCGTTACAATCATAACCAGAAAACCATGTGGATAAGAACACCTATCTGTGAAAAGTGTCCAGTGCAGAGGAGTAAGATCTGCTAATAACTTGATCCAAGTTAGCCAGGGCTGTTGGAAAACAGGAGCCAGGAAAGCAGACACATGGCAAACGGTCCATCTGCCGAGGCCCAGACTCCAAATAATACAGATCCAACGTCTGGAGTGCAGATGTAACTGCTGACTGGGGTTCCTGCCAAACTTTTTTGAAACTTTCTGTTGTGCAACTGATAATTATCTAAAGGTATCTCCTTTCTTTTACCCAGTGAAATAACATCAGGTTTCTCTGACCTGTATAAAGAGGAAGCATAAAAATAAAAGTAATTGGAGTTGCCCAGATCCTATTAGCTCATTCTATGTCCTTCACAGTACAGCATTTCTGTGCCTCTGTCTCCATGCAGTCACAAGCATCTCTCAAGCTCCAGGTAGCTGCTGCTGACTCTCTCAGCTTCTGTGTGGCAGTAGCTGAGGCCACAGGTGCCTGAGACTGAGGTCCCTATAAGCTTGCTGCCTGAAAAAGCTGGCTGCCATGCTGATGAATCTCCTGAGGTTCCTGGTGCTAGTGACACCCAGTAAGGCAGTTCCTCTAGTCATGCCTCTTCTTTTATAGTAGTTCCTCACCCAAGTAGATAGGGGCTGGGTTCTGAAGGGCAGATATCAGAATCCCCCTTCCCTCCCACTGGGGCATTGTTCCTGACCAAGCTGATGCTGCTCAGTCTTCTTACTCTAGGCTATACCAGTCTACAGTGTCTCAGACACCAGAAGACAATGAGGGAGTCTCCCTCAGGCCCATTTTGGGTATAAAACAGCCCTGGAGTAGATACATTGACACAGGTACCAGCCCATCCTTGGGTCTGGGATATTTGGGGGGCATTCATTCCATTTCTATTTGACCACATTTATTGAGTCACATTTAATATTTGGGTAGACATATGTAACCCAGTTATAACAGAACCGTCATGGCCCTTCCTACAATCACAATAACAAAGAACTCCAACCTCTCCATTTTATTGTTAGAGAATTTTAGTATTTACTAGGGCTTATTTTAATAAAAATGTAGAAGGACCAATTCATAGTCCCTAGTAAAAACTTTGGCTTTTCTTATCCTTGTGAGTCTTAAGGTCTCTCAGACACCAATGGAATCCTTTCGCCCAAGGGTCCCCTGGTTGTATGAACTCTCCCATCTCTATTCTTTTGTTCCCCCTATAAGTAGAACAACACTCCTCTGTGTGCTTCTCCTTTCTGTCTCTCACCACTCATTGCCAGAATTTTGCATCACAGACTACAAGAAATGGGTCTCAAAGAGATCCAGTAGATTCTCTCTCAAGGAAGAATTCTCCCTGGAGAATGAAGTGGGGAGAAACTGAGTAGGTCACATGTCAAGACTCTGTTCCCTTCAGTGTTTGGGGAATGGAGGGTAGGGAAGGGATCTGTGGTGCTCACATTAATACTTTGTGGCTCAGTGCACCAGGGTCAAGGCTGAGTTTAAATAAGCTTTTAATCCCATGCCTCTAAACCTATTGAGAAATGGGCACTAGAAGTGTAGGGAAATCCAAATATAAATATGTTTGGCAGTGCAACTAGATTGGATAACCTTAGACCTGTGGTCAAAATCAGACTTCTTAAAGCTTTCCATCAAGCTTAATCCTTGGGGCTCAGCTGAGGGAAACGGACTCCTAAGAACTGACTTCACCTGCCACCTGCCTGCTTCCTGGAGGCGAGTGGTTTGCCTCACATTATACTGAGCCCAGAGGAGCCAGGAACCCCAGAAGCAGTTGGACAGCTAGACATTCTTGCAGACGGGCAGGGGCATAGGAAAGGGTGCACATCAGTGCTCAGAAATCACGGAAGGGGACAAGCAACCCTGCCCTCTGCCCTTGGCCCTTTGTTATCTCCAAAGTCAAATAAGAAATAAGGCATCCTACTCTCATGACCCAGAGCAAAAAGATTACAAAATCCCTTCCCAACACTTAGAAAGCTTTTTAAAAGTCCCATGCTTGCTAGAACAGGTCATAAATATGGAAATAAAGAGAAAATAATCTGTTATAATTATTAAGCCATTGCGTCTGCCTGCAAAGCCTCCTTCTAGACATTGATCTTTCAAAAAGATTGCATTGTCTTTCTTCATTATAAAGATTTGTGTGTGTGTGTGTGTGTGTGTGTGTGTGTTTTCACACAAAAACAGTGGAAAGGAAAAGACTAGGAAAGAATCAGAAAAAGGGGTTTGAATTCTGACTGTCACCACCAATTTGGTTTTCATATTAGGGTTTAAATCTCTCACGTACCCAGATGCCCCATCGCCCCTGCACCCAACCCCTAAGAGCCAGCCTGGGTTCAGTGCTCAAGTTCTCACTTTTAAGGAAAGGAGGATACCTTCTTCATGCCAATTTAATGTTTAAAAATTATCCATAATCTAAATGTCTACAGTAGTAGGGCGACTGAATAGTGTAGGGGAACTCTACAGTCTTAGTTCAAATCTTGGCCCTGTCACTCAGAGCTGAGAGACCTCTAGCAATTACTTGGCCTTTCATCATCTTCCTCTTTAAAGTGGAGCTTATTAACAGTAGAACCTTGTGTTGTTTTGGAAATTAAGTAAATTAATGTATGTCAAGTCCTAGAACAGTATCTGGCACATAGGCAGGAATGTGAAGTGTTGGTATGCCAGCACTATTACGGCTTAGTAAATTCAGATACAGAAGTAAATTGAATATTATAATGCCATCACAATCATTTTATGAACACTTCTAACACCATGAAAATGCTCATGCTTAATTGTTAAATTAAAATGTTTATGTGCCATCTCTAGCCATGTTTCAAAATTATGGCAAATATGAAAAATCATAACAGAAGCCTAATTGGTTACCTTTGGTAGTTCGATTATGACAGATTTTAATATTTCCTTATGCTTCCATGCATGTTTTCTAATAATCTGTATTTAAATTAAATGAAAAAAGTTAACTTTAATATTTTAAGTATTCTAGTGTCTAGAGTAGATGTTCCAGGCAAAGCATCTAAAAAAACAAAGCAAAAAAAAAACTGCTGCCTTTCCAATCTGGACATAACACACATTATTCAGACAATGAATTCTACTTTTGATGGAAGAAAAGCATTCCTTTCTCAGCAATAAATTACTCTATTCCTCCCCCACCCCTCAAATTATCAACTCCCTTCTGAAGGTGTTTGTCCCAGGGCTGCATTCCACAGGTCCCTGGTAGGTATCAAGTTCTGCCATTCCTTTGAGGGTGTCTCCATCCCAAAGACAGTTGCTGCTCTAAGCCAGAAGCTTTGTAAGCCGCATCTGCCCCCACCACCCATCACTCGGCATCCTATTTGCTGAAGTATTTAGTATCTGATGACAGAATGTGCTAAAGGCCAAAGATGACAGCTGAGCCCACCCTTCTGTTCCTGCTCCCTTCTCCTCTCAAGGTGGAGGACTGCTTGGCATAACAAAACCTGAATCATTCTAGCCTCATGTTTAACCCTCAGTGTCTAGACCTTCAACCTTCTGGAACATTCCTGGGAGAGGGGCTCCTTCCTCAACTCCCATCTTTGAAGTTGATTGCCAGTTTCAGGAGGTTGGAATCCCCGCCCCCATGTTTATGAGCTTAGATTTCTGTAAAACAAAAGTGTTTGTCTGTGAGAGTGTCACAGGGCACATCTCTTAGCTCTGCCACCAACCCAAAGGCAAAGTAACTACTTGGACAAGTGTTGTCATCAGAAATTTAGATCCTGGGTGACAGCATCTTCATGAATGCACTCACCCTGTTCTGAGGCAGCTAACAGAGAAGATGGGCTCACCCTGAAGCCAGGAGCACACAGGTAGGGCCTCGCCTTGCCTCTCAGGCTGGCCCATTCTTGGCCCTATTTGCTGCCTTTAGACTCATCAGTTGCAGAATATTATAGCTAGAAGAGGTCACCCTGACAACTAGGCCTCCCCATCACACAACTAGTTAGAGATAAAGGTAGCAGTATTAACAGCAACAAGCACAGCAACAGTCACTATAACTGGACACTATTCTATAAATACAGTAACTCATTTAATTTGCCACCTTTAAAGGTGAAACTACTATCCTCATCCTCACTTTATGGATCAGGAAATGGAGGCTCAGAGAGTTTAATTTTCCCAAGTTCATGCAGAGCCAGAACTCAAACTAACTTACATGAGGCCAGCATCCTTGGTCTTTGGATTCACCATCAATGTATTTTTCAAAATACCTGGCTACTGCCTGGAACTCAAAGACTAATTGCTGCAGCCAACACCCTTAGAACCTTCTTCCTGAGTCAATTGGACCAGAATGTAACAATCACAGAGGTACAAAAAGGAGCATATTTGACTTGAAAACATTTTCTGACCTCCTGCCTTGTGTGCCAGGTGTTAATGGCAAAATCAGAAATGAATGAAACCAAGGCAATTATTTTTATGCAACTTAAAACATAGTATGGAGAGATGGAAGAATGAATGAAGTGTTTAATGTTAACACAAGTTGCAGGAAAGCCTTTTTTATCTTTTGTTTTTGAAAGGACTAAACCCAATAGAAACATCAGCCTGCAGTAAGACAAATAGCCCTGGCCCTCCCAGTGACAATATCCCTTTACCAACACCCACCCTCTCAGGTAAGACTTGCAGCTGAGGCTGTAATTAGCCAAGAGAAGGGGAAGGGAATTCATGATAGTGGTTGATAATCCCATGGGTCCTTACAAAGATGCTGGGAGAAAGCATTTTAAGGACAAGATCTAAAGCTCAAAGAGCTTCTATAATTTGCTTCTGAAGTCACAGAACTAATATGTTGTAAATGCAGAGTTTGAAACCCTGCCCAGGCCTATAACAAGTGCACCTCGTACTTCTCTGCACTCCCTCCCTCCCTCCACTGCCTCTGTTCCCTGGACACATCTTCCAACAAAGCTTCACCCATGGGTCCCATTTGGTGAGAGACTGATGAGGACTTCTGAGTGCCACTAGCCCCTCCTACAGGCCTGGCCTGGCTGCTTTGCCATTCCACAACAAACACACGTTTGATCTACGAGGCCACTTTCTTGCCATGAAAGGATGCACCTCCCCAAGTGACCTCTTCCTTGGTAGTTGGAGAGAAAATGTGATAAAAAGCAAGAGCCGTGTCCTTTGAAGATAATTCATACGTTGGCCAATAGATGCGATAAAGTAGCTGGAAATGCAGGCTACAAACAACTCCACATTAAAGGCATCTGTGTTTAATAAAACTAATAAATCAAATGCTGTTAGGTGGCACCTCCTGGCTGTGTTTTAGGCCTATAATTGGTGCACACAGATTATACAGGAATAAAAGGCATTAGGTAAACAGAGAGACCACTCACCTCTAATGAGCGCTCAAGTATGTCTAGGATTCTCTCCATAATTTGTCTCAGAAATTTTATAGAAAGAAGAGCCCATTTCCTAAAAAAATGACGGACTACCAATTTATGCCCATAAATGGGGAGTATGTCCTCTCTCTGGGAATCTGTAAGGACAAGGGAAAAGCAAGTAAGGAGATAAATTGATGCCACTCAGTGCATTGATTTGTCATGCATTCCATGTGTGCACTCTACATGTATTTTCTGATTTGTTTCTTACAAATCTGATAGGTATGTGACGTCATCCCCTTACTGCAATGAGAAAAGAACGTCAGTGACATGCTTTGTCCCCTGGCAGAACAAGTTGACTTTAAAGATAGTGAAAGAAGCAGTGAAGAAACTGAGAATATTCAACCTTGAGAAGTTAGGACCCAGGCAACCGGCACTTACACACTTCACATTGGTCTAAGATTATTATGTGAGGGGCTGAGGATATGGGGATATAGCTCAGTGCTAGAGTCCCTGCCTAGCATGTATGAGGCCCTCGCTTCTGTCTCCAGTACTACTATATATATACACACATACATATATATGTATGTATATATATATATATATGTATGTATGTGTATATAATTTGAAGTATAGAAATCCTTTAGAAGGTTGTAAGTTCTGTGGATTCAGACACAGAAGGAAAAATGGATATTAGGAATTTCTGAGGTCTGTTGGACAAGAAACTCCTTGTCTGGGGAAAAACCTAAATCTACCAGAGGGCCTGCTGCAGTAATGTAGAAAGGGTATTTGATAAGCTCCATGCCCAGGCGCTGGCACTTACAAGTAGCATGACTCTCAGCATGCTACGACCTCTCTGACCTTCAATTTGCTTTGTAAACTGGAGATAGTAATAACCAATTTGAAGTATTTGGGGAAAGCAATAAATGAAATGATGTATGTAAAATGCTTGGTAAACACTAAAGAGCTGTCAAGCATGAGGATTGTTATTATTCCACCTTTCTGGAACTTTTTCTATATAACACAATACAGAGACAGAGGAATGGACTAAATGACTTACTACGGCTTCTTTTTTACCACCAGAAGTAGATTATTCAAAGCTTGAGAGTGATGTCAAGTTGTTTCCAGGGATCATTAGCTTTATAGTTTTCAGAAAACCTCAATCTCAAATAAATTCCTCCCCTCCCCCTTGAACGATCTCAATGACAAAGTCAGCTCCAGCTCCAGCAGACTTTGAGAATTGTTGGAGCAGGTCAAGTTCAGCCTTCCATTGCCAGGAAGGAAGACAGAACGAGAAGCAAGAGGGCCATAGTACTGAAGGGGTTCATCATTTGGGGCTTGAAGAAGAAATAGGCCTTTTGTCCCTGGATCCGTTTAATATCATGGGATTCCAGGCCTCCCTTTCAGAGGGCAACTTAAAGAGAGAGAGAGAGAGAGACAGAGAGAGAGAGAAAGAGACACCATGGACTTAATTATTGTAACAGATAGATTAATTAGAGACAGAAGGCTTGAGGCCTCTTTCCTACTTTTCCTAAAACTTACAGAAGACACACCAAATTAATCTTTTCATCAATATTCTAAATAGCTCTGTCCCATCATTAAATGAGAGATAGCATCAGTTTTTAATGATCTGTAATATATAATGTCAAATTCATTCCTTGTCTGATGTCTACAGAAAAGACTGCATGCAGGCTGGTGTGTTATCGCTTCGTTACTGTAACAAATAGCTGAGATAACTTATACAGAGAAAAAAGGTTTACTTCTACTTGGCAGTTTTGGAGGTTCCAGTCAATGATTGGGCAGGCTCATGGCTTTTAGTCCTCTGGTGGGGAGAGCAGCACATCACAGTAGGAATATGTTATAAAACAAAGCTATTCACTGCATGGCTGGCGAGTAAGAAAAATTTGAAAAGGAGAGGCCAGCATCCCACAGTCCCCTTTAAGGGCATCCCACCAGTGACCGGAGGATCTCCCACTAGGCCCACCTTATTTTTTTTATTTTTTTATTTTTTGGTACTAGGGATTGAATCCAGAGTTGCTTAACCACTGAGCCACATCCCCAACACTTTTTATTTTGTATTTTGAGACAGGATCTTGCTAAGTTGTTTAGGGCCCCACTTTATTGCTGAAATTGGCTTTGAACTTGCAAACCTCCCGCGTCAGCCTCCTGAGCCACTGGGATACAGGTGTGCACCATTGCACCCAGCAAGGCCCACCTCTTAAAGTTTCTACTACCACCCAACAGTGCCGAATGGCTGAATAAGACTGTAACACGTGGGCCTTTAAGGGATATTTAAGATTTAAATTATAGCAATTAGCTCAAACCACACCGAGGTCCTTTGGAGGGCTTTCTCCTTACATAACTCCTGAGCACATATAGAGCCTGCAGACTTCCTCAGCCAGCCTCCTGTACTGGCAGTCACCATGGAGGGACACTGGTGCAGAGTACTATGCTCAGCATGATGGCAGGTGTCTATTTTACCCCACACGCCCCCTCAAGGAATTTCCTGTCGAGATGAGGAAGCAGGTCACTGTTTTACCTCACAAATGTAACCCTCAGTGCCACATGAGCATGATAGATATTGAAAGTTACAAAAACCGAAAGGAAGGAAAATTTACTCCAGCATCGGAATGATTAAGGAAGTTCTGAAAAGGCCCAGTGAAAATTCACTGAGCCTCAGCTATCTCCTCAATATTTTGTTAGCTATGGGTAAATGGGCTATTTGCAGAACATTATTATAATGCCAATTAACATCTCAGTGTTCAAAGGAATTTTCTATTTGCCTCTTGGTCATCTGACCCCAGTCTTAGCAACAGGAAATTTCAATGCCTAGGATAGCATATCGTCTAGTATAGCATTGGATTTTAAACTTGAACTTAACTGTCAAAATGTAATATTGCAGTCCTTTGTATTATGAAATAATTTCTACTTTTAAAGGGACGTTTCCATTTGGGGACTAATTCATCTTCATAGGATTTATTCATAGGAATAATTTCCAAATAGAATTTATTAACCTCAATTTGCACATTAAGTAACTGAGGTCCAGAAACATCGTTTAAGACCACATAAAAAGTCCTGAGAAGAGGCAGGCACAGGACATGGGACTTCTGGCCCTACCCAGGCAGAGAGATGAATGTGTCATTGGCAGCCATCTGACACCCAGCTAGGAGGCCAGGATTAATGGTTGTTTGCCAAGCGTCCACTCAGATCCTTGGAGGACAAGGCATTATAAAAGTACAACATATTACACTAATTAGTACAGCAAAATTCCTTAAAGATGGCATCTCAATCAGAATCTCTCTTCAGAGGCTCCTCCACCAGCAGGTAGCTCTGTAAAAGTCAGCATTTCCTGGAGTATGGAAATCAGTTTGCCCATGCACCTCTTGCTCAGAACAGAGACCTGAGCAGAATAAGGAACTCCGTTAATGCACAAGGAGTTGGATTGTAGACTGAAAGTTTGGCCTAAACCTGTTCTACTGTAAATGAAACCAAGCTTTATCACCAATGTGGCTGGCTACTCTGGGCAGGGAAATGACATGGAAAGAAATCAATGCTGGCTTCTAGGAGTATTGGGGGCAAAGAAGGCAAGCAGGGTTGTCCAATGTCTGTAGTGTTCGAGGCCATTCTGCATGTCTCCTGGTTTTTTACTGCTTGCAATGCCCTGTGAAATGAGAACAGCTGTACTCTCCCAGGAGAGAGAAAGCCTTGCAGAGGTTAATGTGTGTGCTCCAGGTCACACAGGAAGTGAGGCAGGCTCCCGAGAAGGTTTAACCAAAAGCTCACTCTTTTGGCACTCTTAGTTCTAAGCCAAGCCCACGGAAACGAGGCTGAGAAAGAACAGGGCAGAGTCAAGTCTCAGATCAAGATTTACCTCTGGCCATGTTTCTCCACAGTAGTCCCAGCTTCATGATGTAAGAGATCCAGACAAAATGGAAATGCACAATGTTCAAAAATTATTAAGACTTTTAAAATAGTGATAGAGCATTAGGCCAAACAGGGACCTTCTATGCATCATGCCATGCACAACCGCACAGATGGCATGGCCGTGAAGCTGGTACTGCACCACCCAGAGCAAGGGAATGAACAAAAGTGAGAAGTCAAGAGTCTTGGAGTTAGGGACAAATCTGGAAGTACTGTCCCAACAATAAAAAAACACAGCTGTGTGGTCCACAGCAAGTCTTCCATAGCACCGTGGGAGCTGTTCATACTCCCCCCAAAACCCCCAACACACACACAGGCGCTTGCACTGCCTGGGGGAACTCACAGATCAAGACTGATAAAAATTACACAGCAAAGCCCTGGGGGCAATTGTAATCCTTTTTCTAATCTCAGGAAGATTCGAAATAGCATCCCAGTGACACAGCGAATGAGAGAACATCACCCCTATTGCAGCTGTCACTTGTATCTGCAATCGAGTGAATTATAGAGATTAGCCACGTCCAAGAATTACTGCACTTTTTGCATGGTTCTGTGCATGGCCCTTCTTAAGGTGGAATGGCTCAGGTTTGCATCCAGACTCTAGAGGACGCTTAGGAAGTTCCGTGCTGCCACCCAGTGTTCAGATCGCAGGCCCAGGAGATGTTGCTGAAGGTCTGGTGTCCATCGCAGGCTGTGAAGGAGCTGGATGGAGCCTTCCCAAAGCAGTGAGAAGACTGGAAAGCTTCCCTTGGCTGCAAACGAGCTTGTATTAGAGGTTGTATCCTATATCACATCAAAATTATTAAAACACATCCCCAGCCCACACTAAGTGAATTTATAGGTTCCTAAGAGTTGAGTTGAGTCGCTTCTGAGTTGGTTAACATGTTGTGCTTGGTGGACATTTAGACAAACAATAACTTTGTTTTTAAGGTTTGTTTTTATTTTTTTAATTGTGAAGAAGTCCCTTTAACATTTCCCTAATTCAGAAATACATGAAAAGACCTAGAAACATAGAAAGGCTCAGAGTCTTTAGTATGCAGGTGTGGAAAGTGGAGGAATACCATGGAAGAAGAGAAAACACAGGAAGATTTGGATCTGGTCATCTCTGACAATCAGTGCACATAAGTACTAGTCCTTTAGCGATTTCCACGTAAACAAGAAACTTTAGTCTGTTAATTCATCTAGAAGAGTCACGGGCAAAACATGACCAGCATTCATTATACCTGAGCAAGATTTTTTTTTAAAATAACAAAACCAAAAGACCCCTGGTCAGGTGTACTGACTAGTTCAATGCCCAGAAAAGGTCCCTGTCCTCTATGATCGTAGTTGCTAACAGGCAAGCATTCAACACCAAATTTCATGCCCTTCATTCCCAGAGTCCCTTGTGGGATAAAGAGAGAGGATATGGTGAATGACTTTTAATTGCATTTGATAATAAATGCTAAAGCCCCTCATACAGCTCCTGGAACAGAGATACAATATGGAAATATTGATCCCCTGCCCTTCCCATCTGGATACTGCCTCTGGTTAACAGAGTCAGCCAATTCCTTGGTATTGAGAGCACAGAGGCTAAACCAGGGGATGCAGAATTAACCAGCTTTGCATAAGTACAGACAAATTGGACGAGAAAAAGAAATGCAAAATTCATTCTGGAAGAAGCCACAGAGGCCATGTAATCCAACCTCCTGGATCACTGGCAGAAATGAAGTGCATCTATTTTGGCCACATTGTTATTTATGGACTAATTTTGCAATTTTTGCACCTTTGCAGATTTAGGATTTCCACAGATTTAGGATGCAGGGGGTTTTATGCTGCCCACTAGTCTCTCTTTATCCCCTTTCTATGTTTCTCAAGCTCTTTAATTTTATCTTTAACCACTCTGGTCAAAATTCTATTTCCTCTATTAACTATTTATGACCTGATTTTACTATGAGACTGTAGGATCCAGCCTGTCAATAAGGCTGAGGCGATCCCCCAATTCAGAGTTGGCAGAGCTTTTGTGAATAGAATCTAGTCCCATCCAGAGCTGGAGAAGAACAAGAAGAATGAAGAACTTTCTTGCAGGTGGAACATTCTTGCAAGTGTACTTCTTTACCGCTCAGAGTAAGCAAGCCTCATGAAGTTACAGCCTCCTCACTCAAGAAGAAAGGATTGACAGGAAGTCTGAAAAAGACTTGCAAAGACTCCAGCTTTTCCTCCTTCTCCTCCCCCTCTTATCCCCCACACTTTTATTCTCATTCTTTCCCCTCAGTACTGAGGATTGAGCCCAGGGCTGTACACATGCTAGGCAAGTGCTCTGTCTCTGAACTATATCCCAGTCCTAAGAAAGTTCTTTCTTCTTCTATCCTTTTATGAGTTAAACCAAAGTGAATGAGTGATGCTGTGTGCATGGGTGGGCATTTGCCCCGTCTCTGACACAGAACACCAGTGGAAGCCCTACCCAGCCTCTGGAAGGATTCCATAGGGAACTGGCAACCATCTTGACAGAGAGCTTGTACAAACAAAACCAGCCCCATCCATCCCCACCAAATGCTCCCAAGGATTCCAGACTTGTGAGGAAGGTAGTCTAAGGATGTTGGGGACAACTGACCTTGGAAATTGGGGAAACATCTCTGCCTTGTACAAGTGCCAGGGCTGTCCTGTTCTGAGACCTGGAACTTTCCTTTGGAGAGGCCATGCCATGGCATTCTTAACGCTTGGAAACAGGATTATACTGAAGCCTAGAGATGTACTTCCAACACACCAAGAATTAAACTAATGTTTCAATGCTTAGTCACGCGTGATTTTACATGTGGGTGAGTGTGTACCCAAAGGTTGACCCCTCAGTCTTGGGCTTCTGAAATATAGAAGAGAAAAAAAATCCAAATGTCACACTAGCTTTAAGCTCCACATCATCTGCATAAGAAAAAAAGGAAATCAGCCTGAGTTTCTATGCCAGATGAAAGGTGTGTTTCCGAGGATAGACGGAAACTTCCAGAATTTCACTGTGTAGTTGTTCATCCAAAAGTACTTGTCTACTGAGCTGGGTGCTGGGTGCTGGGGGTGGTGGGTAAACAAAGTAAACATGGGTCCCTGACATTCCAGAATTTGAAGGGAGAAAACATTTAACTAAAAATATTCTTGAAGCCAAGTATAAGGAATAGTGATCCTTCTTATGGAGGCTATCTCAGCCTACTGGTGATGATGTACTTTCTCCAGCTTTAAGTAACTATGGCTGAAAGATTGTCCCTAACCTAAAAGTTCCCACGGCCCCTCCTTCCACCCATCCACCCAGCAGGACCCAATTACTGCAAGTGGTTTTGGGGGCTGTGAAATACGTTGTATTAGTCTGCTGCTTCTGCTGCTGTAAAAAAATTACCACAAACTTAGTGGCTTCAAATAGCACAGATTTACTGTCTCATAGTTCTGAGGTCAGAAGTCTCACTGGGCTGAAATCAAGGGGTCAGTACGGTTGTGCTCCTTTTAAAGGCTCTGAGAATTTGTTCCCTTGCCTTTCCAGTTTCTGGAGGCTCCCTGCATTCCTAGGCTGGTACCTCGTCCCCCATCTTCAAAATTAGCCACATAGCATCCTCACACCTCTATGATTCTGGCCCTCCTGCCTCCCTTGTGTAAGGACTGCAGTTTTTTCATTAGACCTGCCCAGATAATTCAGAATAATTTTGCCACTTTAGGATTTTTTTTTCTAGTACTGGAGATTGAACCCAGGGTCTCAAGCATGCCAGGCAAGTACTCTACCACTGAGCTGTACTTCAGCCCTTTTTATTTTTATTTTCTTTTGGAACATGGAGGTTTCTCTAAGTTGCCCAGGCTTGTCTTCAAGATCCTTAACTACAGCTGCAAAGCCCATTTGCCATGTAATAATCTCACATAACAATTTTTGGAAATTGGGACATGAACATTTTGGGGAAAGGGCCATTATTCTGACTACCGCAGGTGTCATTTGTTTATTTAAGACTAATAATCTATGTTTATTATAGAAAAATTTTAAAACACCACAAAGATGAAATTTGAAAATGCAGACTATAACCACTTTCAAAATATCTCATTGTGTCCTTTAAAAAAGAAAACCTAAGTATTCTCCAATGCACTTTTCTCACTTTACAATTTAATATGATCATGCTCCCACTTTAGCAGATATGATCCTATACATCAGCATGTTAATGACTGTACAATATTCTGTCTTGATATTGGACCATAATTGCTGAGCACAGAGATTGTTTCCAGTGCACACAAGTTATCCACATCCTCATGCGTGCATATTTGTATATTTATCTGATACTTTGTGACAGTTCCCAGAAATATAATTGCTGGACCAATGGCTGTGGCTGCTTTTAAGACTTTAAAAGGGTTGAAGAGCCCTGCAGGAAATTTGTGCCAATTCACAGTCCCCCTGCAGAGTAAGAAACTGTCACCCTGTGTTCTCAGAACCCTGACCGAGATCAGACATTGAATCCTCCACCAAACTGATAGACTCAATTAAAATCCCATTATTATTTTCATTCATATTTCTTTGATAAGCAATAAGGTTGACCATTTTTCATAGTTTTATTTTCTTACAATTATTTTGTTACCTACCACCTTAGGTCCTTTGTATATTAAAGTGCTTATATTTTTCTTAAGTTTTGATAAATCTTAACTCCATGTCATGTATGACCATATTTGCAAATAATGATCTTAGTTTAACACTTTTAATTTTTTTCTCAAATTCTCCTTATTGAACTTCTGTTGCACAGGGTTTTCATTTTGCTGTGTATATGGTAGTCAAATTGAACATATATATGTCAATATATAATATATATTGATAATATATTTTTATTTTATTTATACATATTGATAATATATAATATATATTGATTATATATATAAATAAAATCTGCCTTGGGTTTCATGCTTCCTATCAGGGGCTCATGGGCCTCACCTACCTTATTGTATAAATATCCTCTGGTAGTGTTATTAATCCATCTAGATGGTTCAGCTAAAATATGTGTTAGAGGCTTTTGCTGAAAGATTTCGTTAAGGCAGCCACTTGAACACAGACTTGCGGCTCCCCAGGAGGCTGACATCAGGCTCTAAATAACAAGCACATCATGAGGCTGTGTCCAAAGCCTTGGCAGAACATCTCTAATTGGGGTTATGAGTGAGGTCCTAATTCATCGTGTTTTTAAACTGAGTGAGACTTCCAAGAGGGAGGACCTCCCACATCTTCCTATTCGGTTGAGATAATATGACTCAGCTCCTGCTTCTCATGGTGAAGCAGTCTCATTTAATTTCCCATGTCACTAGTTTGCCCTGTTCTTTGCATCACTGGGGTGTGGGCAGGGATTCTAGATGATGGGGTCTAGACCCATGGAGTTCTTGGTCCAAGATGTACTGCAGCAGCCTAAGCCCAAGAAGAGTCAGGAGTGAAGGACTAGCTAGCAAAGAAGAACCTGGAGAAGTTACTGCCAAGGACCCTTGACTCATTGCCTGCCTGTTGAGGGAAATATTCGTTCCTGCTTCACCTGGAGGGGTAGCTGTGGATTCACTCTGTGAGTGTGGGCTTCTGGTGCAGGAGGGCCAGGCTGGGTTGGAAGGGACTCTGCTGACCAAACAGGTTTTGCTACACTCTGAACACCTGAAGATTTAGAGATGAAAGGAGTTGAAAATCTGAGCCACAGAACTTGTTCTTGAATAGAGGAACTACATGCTGAATATCCTCCTTTCTTGCTGGTTGCTAAATGTAGAGAGTCCATGGGAGCCCCATTGCTAAGAACATCCCTTATCAAAGTAGGAAAGGGAGCCACATCTGTCTTTTAGTACATTGACTCCACAAGCCGTTTTCAAGGGTGTATTTCCACACCTTTGTGCTCTTCTGTCTGCCCAGCACGCCCTCTTCTCACTGTGTGAGTACACAGTTATTTAGGACCAACTCAATGCCTGCTTTTTATTTAAAGCCTTCCTGAACATCTTTCTGATGTTCCTATCTCTCTCTCTCTCTTTTTCTCCTTCTACTCCATCCATACCTCCCAGCATTCTACTGTGGTTTTGGAACCTAATGGACTTGGGTTAAAACTGTTCTTCGACCTATTGCCTCTGTACGCTTGAAACCTTTGACATGCTGACTTAAACCTTTGAAATGTCGACTTAACAGTCATGAACCTCAGATTCTGCATCTAGAAGATGTAGAGACACCAACCTGCATAAAGATGTTGTTTTGCAGATTAATTAAGAGGTCAAGTGCGAGGAGTAAGAGGTCTCTGGCTTCCACATGCTTATGTTAATTGGCTAAAATCGTTAACACAAGACAGCATCACTGTCATAAAAGGGACACACACAAAATGCTTCCACAGGACAGAGAAAGAAGAGGTCTTGTCAAACTGGATCACCAGGAAAAGCTAATGAAGAAGGAAATATTCAGCATCTTTCAGAGAAGGTCAAAGTCCAGTGGGTAAAGCTTGTGGCAAGGACAGGCATGATGGAGGGAACCCAGGGAGCCAGGGATACAGGGAGAAAATCAGGCTGTGTCCAGAGAAAAGGGAAGAGCTGTTAACAAAATAGAAAAAGAAACTTTTTTTTTATTTAAAACTTCAGAAACCAAAGTTTTCTGAGTATGAACTGATATTATTAGAATTATAATTTGAAAGATCAACTTGGTGACTGTGCATAGCACAGTTTAGAGGGCATTTATTAACCAGTTAAGAAGGTTATTGCAACAGTCCATATTGAAAAGAACAGTCTTAAGTCTGGAGTCAATAAAATTGACCTAAGTCACATTCTGACTGAATGAGAGAAGGGGGATGGAGATGTCAAGGAGGACCCATTCTCAATGGCTTGGAGTGTGGTGGGGCCTTTAAAGGAAACAAACACTAGAGGACCACTTTCTGATATGCTGCCATGGAGATCCCAGAAGGAGCAAGCACCTGGTAGAAATTAGGGAAATGGAAGCGAGGAAAGTGGTTTTGCCTGAGATGAAACTCAAGGATTTTTTCACATGAATAAGAAATGGAAATTGTGTGAGTGGATGAGATGCCCAAAGTGTAGAAATCAAAAGGGACCAATGACAAAACCTCAAGTAGTGTCTACAGTTGAGGGAGCAGGAACAGAAGACTAGGATGAAGCACTATCACACGTGCAATATTCTCTAAGATCCTCTTCATTTATTTCAGTTACCATCATCCTTCAAGTTCTAACATACTTCTTACATTAGACAGTTATGAAGAACTTGAATTTACTGAGCGTGTATTGGGTATCAAGCACTTTATTTGCATCATCTCTCTTGCATAACCCTATGTATGATGCAGGTACATTAATTATGCCCATTTTACAGATGAGGCGTTAAGATTCCAGAAAGTTTAATGAACCCAAGCCAAAGTTTAACAGGTAATAAACAAACCCAGGTTGTCTGGCTCTAAAAATCAAACTAACTTCTTTGTTAAGCTTCTTTTAGCTAGTCCCCAGTATACTTGGCATAAGATGCAAAATCTTTCCTTTTGAAGTTCTGCAGATGATCGTGGGAGCACTCTATTTCTGCAGTGGTTAATAGCAAATCCAGTCTCTGGATTGACAACACATGTACCTTTGGACTAATTGCTCATTCCCTTGGGTCTTAGTTACTTCTTCAGAATGAGGTAACACCTTATAGGATCTATATAAGGATTAAATGAAGAAGGCATGAGGAAGGTGCCTAGGCATCGATAGTGTTATTGTTTTGTCATTGTTGTGGATAGGCACTCCCCACCTCTCCTGGCAGCTCCTTCCTCTGCCTATATCTATTCGAAATTTCTCTTTATAAGTGCAAATGTCCCAGCAGCATTCATCAGTGGAGTTCTTTTTCTAATATACTGCCCATCCCCAAGGAGGCAGCATTCCACAGGGGACTGTCTTGGAGGGTCAAAGGAGCATGGAAAATTTGGGAAGATGTAATCTCAACACATGCAGACCTGAAGAGGTAAGCTGTGCAACTAATAGATGAGCCCTCATTACTTCTTTTCTTTCTGATCTGCCCTCCTACCAAGGCCAAGGTCCTGTTCCCAGTGGGAGCCAGGAGGAGTAGCTTGCTTCCATCTCAGTTCCCAGAGGACAGGCCATCTGAGCAGCATCTTCCACACACCAACCAGCTTCTCCACCACCTTATGCAGGGCAAATGAGTCTGGTTTGCTCATATTTGGGGACTAGGCCCACAAACAAAGCTACATTCCCTTAAGCATGCTGTCTCCCAAGACCTTCCCCTTGGATGTTAGAATATCAGCTCCTGCCAAACCTCATTCCCATGTTCCACTTCCAAGAGGGAAAAGCATATGGACTGCTATTTTTTGCCAGAACTGATCAGAGAACAGAACTCAGTTCTCATAAAAAATTGCACAGTGCCTGCTTCCCTCTCTAGCCCACAATAAAAGTAAAGCTTAAGCACAGGGCACTCTTTGAGGGAAATCTTTTCCATTGTGATCCATCTCCTTCTGTCACTTCTCACCTACTCAAATATCCTGATCACCAAGGGAGAAGACTACACAAAACTAATTTATTATTTTGTTTGCAATTATATTTTGTACACAATAATTTTTAGATACTTCCACTGAAACCCATTGAAAATTTTTAGGAACCTTTCTTACAAAGGTGGAAAAGAATCCACAGTAGTTTTTTTTTTTTCTGTTTTAATTACTCACTGAATGAAATCTGAAAGTATTTAATAATTAGATTTATGCCTCAAGATAAGTTCAGTGATAATTACAGGATGTCTTTATAAATTCTAATTCCAAATAATTAAATCCCAAACACATTGGATCATTATGATTATAATTAG
The DNA here is from genome assembly GCA_028644305.1 of Xerus rutilus. NCBI lineage: Eukaryota > Metazoa > Chordata > Mammalia > Rodentia > Sciuridae > Xerus > Xerus rutilus. The sequence continues at coordinate 56,703,431 of CM053410.1, read as the reverse complement.
AATAAAGGTGTGTTATATTTGAAACCAAAGTTTGGCTTTTTGCTTAACCTTTTTTTTGCACCCCATCAAAGGAGAATGCTTTGAAAAGAAATCTATTTCAATCTCTCTAATGCTGCTTTAAAACGAAATTTTTTTAAAAAATTGTCTGCAAGAAGGCTTTCCATTGCAATTGGCAGGAAGAAGTGAGCACCGAGATTTCAGCTGGCTGGAGGTTCCCAGGCATGCTGACTTTTCAATTGTCATTTGTCATGTTAGAACACAGAGAACTCAGGAGCAAGACAAAAAGGTAAAGAAGATACAGTGAGAAGAATATCTAGGTATTAGAAGAAAGGGTCTGTGAGATAACCCATCTACTCCCAGCCCTAGTTTGTCCATGTCGGGGGAATTTGTTCTGGACTCCCCGGTATTAAAGATGAGTGGTGATGATATGGGGTTGGGTAGAGGGCTTAGAGGGAAGCCTTGCAGAGACTGCAAAATCTGAAGCAAAATCCTTAAAATAAGACTTCCAACTAAGGCTCAGGAAGTCTGGCAGCAATATTTAACAGAGTGGAAATGTGCCTGTCCTTTTTCAGTGCTGATGAGGTTGTTAACAGCACTTGTAGGGCGGCTCCCTTGGCATAGGAATTTCTCTTCCTCCCCTGCAGATATTTGCATCAACTCTGGGATCTGGGAAGTGGAGAGGGTAGGGCTCCGTGGTTGCAAGGAGGAGTTGCAGTCACCACTCTGGAAGGAGAGGTGGCACACATTTTTAAAATAAATAAATAATAAACAAACAAACCAAACCCACATGCCTTCCTCTGCCCAGTAGACAGAGGAGCATCTGCTCACTGGAAAGCATTTGAAGGCTAGGGAGGTGAGCGTCTGGGAGGGAAGAAGCAGCAAAGCTATAAAGAGAGGGGCAGAGAGCCTTCATAATACTTAGAAAAATGTCACACAAAAACCTCTGGCTGCCAGCTGCGGCAGCCGGCCAGAGGGAAAGGAGTTGCAGACAATAGCTGAGGGAGCAAGTTGAATCTTGTGTTCATTCCTGTGGTTAAAACAAGTCTCAACGACCACAAGGAAAATTCCATTCTCCCCAGACCTTAACTCCCTGCTTACCTGAGCTGCAGGCACTCTTTGTTGAAAGGCCCCTTCAAGTTAGAACTGCAATGCACAAAGGCCAGGGTCCCTCCTATCTTGACCTCTCTCTTATGTTTGCATCCTCACATCTTGACAATCACCTCCTTTCCTTTGAGGGGCCTGGTTGCCACTTTGACTAAAGCGTATAGAAGAAAGCAGTTTCAGGAAAGGGACAAATCCCCTCTACCCTCCCTCTCCTCCAACCACAAGCCACAATCATTTCCCAAACCTTGAAAATGTGGATATCAAATAAAACTGTTCACTAATTCAACAAATGCTTACTAAGTGCTTGCTGTGTTTCAAGCTGCAGACTAGGCATTTATGGAAGACAACCCAGAACAAGTTATTTTAAAGAACTCCCAAGTCCAGAGGAGAAAGATGAGCGTCCACCTACGGCTGATTGAGACACAGGGAAGGTCCTATGTTGTGACCACTGAGGATGGCCCTTTCCTTTTCCTTGGAGTTTTCATGAGGACAGTTGACAAGTGAGCTGCCTGCTGGAGTCAGTCCAGTCAAGTTTCACTCTTTCTCACCCTAAATCTGAACATCTGGTCCCTTCATCCTTCCCATCCAAGCCTTAGGTCACTTGCTCTGATGGATCACTCTCCTTTTGGAAGAGGGAGATTATCAAAAATTGTCCTAGCCAGGTGTCATGGTATGTGCCTGTAATCCCAGAGGCTCTGGAGGCTGGGGCAAGAGGATCACAAGTTCAAAGCCAGCCTCAGCAATTTAGGGAGGACCTAAACAACTTAGTGAGACCCTGTCTCAAAGTTAAAAATAACAAGGGTAGAGATATGACTCAGTGCCCCTGGGTTTAATCCCCAGTTTTAAAAAAAAAAATTGTCCCAGGTCCAAGGGAAGATACAAAACAAGTTTCCCTCCTTAAACAATACCTGTGATTCCTAATTTGAGGATGTCTGATAAACACACTTAGGAGAGAGAATTCACTCTGGGAGGCATGGGTGGTGGTGGAATCAAGCTTCTTTCCCTACTAAGAATAAATAACATCAATATATAATACTACAAAAACAAGGCAACTTTGAAAGGTTATGGCACTTAACAGAGATTTTAATTTATTTATAGTCACACTGAGAAAGATCTAGGACTTGATAAGTCTTCTGTGTTCATCTACACCACTTTCAGTAGACTCCAGCATGTGTTTAGTAATGTGTGAGAGTTGTAGGTATTGATCTTTGCTTTGGTGCACTTTCAGCAATGGTGTGCTGGTAAGTTTAACAATCAGTTCTCTGAGGGAAAAATGCTCTGCTACCTTGCTTCTGCCAATCCCTGTGGTGTAAATATTCCATAATGGCTGATTTTTAAGATACCAATGAAAGGTCACCAAAAGAAGAGAAGGGAAGATATGCGCAGTCGGCTCTTGCTGAGTGGTAAGAGCTGGCTTCAAAAGACAGGTGATTTATACACTATTTAATAACACTAATGCAGACACAGGAGACGGGAAGAATCACCTGCTCCATTGGCTAATTGGCAACAGATGGAAAATCTTTAACCCAGATTCAAGGAGGAACATGTTTTATTGGTAGCAGCAGAAAGGACTGTACCATAGAGAACAGCATCTGACTATATTGCCCCTTCCGGCTCCTCAGAAGCACAGAGAGCGGTGCAGAGATTTTGTAAATTACAAAGATCAACCTTCCACCTGTTCCTTACAGAAAGAGAAACAGAGGCATATATAAGTGGACTAATTTAGATCATCTCAGCTTTGGAAATACTTCTTTCATGGCTGGTTTCAGTTTCCCTACCATTTGGCTGGGGTATTCAGCAGGAATTTTGCAAATAAGCTCCAAGCACCCATAGAGGTCGAGTAACTATACAGCTCATGGAGAGTGGGCGAGAGTATCACCAACACAAAGGCACACATTGTTTGAATTTGTAACTCAGTGACACAAGCTTCCCTGCAGAACAGAAACAAAGTCCCAAGTCTGCCAGGCTCAGGGTATCTTAGCCTTTGAATTACTGGCGAGGAATAGGCTCTGTCTGGGAAGGGGAAAGATACATTCTCATGTGAAGAACCCCAGCAGTAATTTTCTGGGCGGGAAACTATTGCTGCATCTCTTGGGTAAAGGTAATGGGATGGCAAAGTCTTTGGTGCTGAGGGAGCTCCAGCTTCTTCCTGCCTGTAATTCATGATCCCTGAGACAATTATGAGCACTGAAAAGGCGTAAGTCAAAGGAACATCGAGTAAAACTAGATTTAGGAAAATAACACATTACATTTAAATATCCATATATATTTAATCTGTGTTTAATAATGCAAGGAATGCATTAGTCAAGGCTTAGGCAGATTACACATTTACGTTAGTTACAGAGCAGCCTGGCCCTCTGAAGTTCCCCAGCCTTGGCGCCACAGGAATGAAAACTTCTGAAGGAATGGAGCGTATCATTGCAAACCCGGGGCGCTGCAGAAATGCAAATGGAGGGATTGCAGAGGTCATCGCAAAGTCAGGCTTGCTGCAAAGGATGGAACTGAGGGTGAACATCCAAATCTCCAATCTCTGGACAGACCTCCTTCACCTACCACCCTCTGCAAGGCAGCGCTGGAGGTGGGAGGTTACCTCATGGAGGGACAAAATCACTCTTCCAGCTGTTGTTAGCTCCTTTCTCTTGTCCTTGAGCTTTAATTCTAGATCACCAGATGGAGAATGGCTGCCTGGGCCCCTGGGGAACGTCAAGACATGTCCCCAGAGGGTCATGCCCATGCTCCAAGGCTCTGGCTACCATCTGGAGTGGTGAGCCAGGTGAGTGTAGTCAAGGGTGAAGGAGGACTGGCAAGCAGGCCCAGCCTTCAGTGCAATCATGCCTTTCCAAAAGTTAGACAGGGAATCAGTGGGGATATAGTACAGTGGATGCCAAATGACATGTAAGACCAGGTGCGGTGACACATGTCTGTAAGCCCAGCGGCTCGGGAGGCTGAGGCAAGAGGATAACGAGCTCAAAGCCAGCCTCAGCAGCTTAGCAAGGTCCCAAGCAACTCAGTGAGACCCTATCTCTAAATAAAATGCAAAAAAGGGCTGGGGTTATGTCTCAGTGATTAAGTGCCCCTGAGTTCCATCCTTGGTACTCCCCCCCAAAAAAATGACATGTAGGTCCTGGAAACAAGGGATAAGAAGTTGGACTTCCCAAGAAGCAGAAGAAATCCTCCTGTTTGATTTAAATATCACCTTATGCAAAAATCGCAAAGCCCTCATTCCCTCTGAGTCAGTCATGCCTCCCTTATTCCACTTGGGCAAGTCATGCCTCAAAGGACTTCCATTCTCTGTCCTCAGTCTCTCTCCAACTTCAACTAAGGCAATCTCAGGATCAAAGCTACAACATGAAAATATCTCAGAGACTATCTTACCCCAGCATCTGGTTTTATAGATAATACTGAGGCCCAAAGAGGTCAAGCAACTCTTCTCCAAGTTTACCCAATCGGTAAATGGATTGCATGAAAGTCCTCATCTCTTATTCCAAGGATCTGTCCACATACAACATTACCTCACCTATTAAGCACTGGGTCAGATTTGGTGGTCTATAGGTAAGAGAAAGGCAAACACAGTAAATGCCAGAAACTAATAAGAGCTGGAATACATACTGTCTCCCAACAATGAAATAATAACCTATTTTCTCACAGTCAAAAAGGAACATGGGGTCTAATTCTGGTTCTGCTACTTTTCCACTGCATGCTACTGAGCTGGTCCCTGTACTTCTCAGGTGTCTTTCTGCTCTTGTCACTGGACTGAAGTTTTATATGTGACCCAATCCATATTCTTGAGCAAGTCATGAAACACCTCCTCTTTCCTTCTATACTCTGACACTATTCATTCTGACTCCATTTCCTATGAGACTCAGTCTATGAATTAAAATCTTCCAAACTGTTCCAAGCAAGAATTGCAAGGACCATCTCACCATTTTGTTTCCGGCTTCCTTTCAAGAGCTGACTCTACCTAAAGATTCAAACTATCTGAAATCTCCTAATCCCACCCAGGGCTCCTCCCTTGGAAGGAGAGCCAAATTATCTCTTAGTGTCTCTTTGGGTTAAGCAGAACTTTGAGGAGCATGCTCATCCTACCAGTTGGAACTTGGAAAAAACATGAGCTGTGACTCATCCATCATTTTGAGCCAAGTATTTTGAATTTGCTCAGAGCAGGAAAATAGCCACGGGGTGGGTTGGGAAGGGGAGGGGAGGACATCCACAGAAGATGGCTAAGAACTGGGTAACTCGATTCCAAAATGGCAAGTACAGGGGAGACTCTCAGAGCATATGCTTCTGATCTTGCTGTTTCGTTGCCAGGAGCCCCCTAAATCATTGTGAAATGGCTGCTTTCTGCCTGCCTCTACCATGTATTATGGGGCATTAATAAATAATGGGAGGTTGTAGGACCAAAAGGCGGGAAAACCCAAAGGGAAGGTGATGGAGAGGCATAATTTAACAAGTAAATGAAAGAAGCTATTAAATCATGGTTAAATTATGCTGGCACCAGCAGAAAGAAAGAGAAAAAAAAAGGATTTCCCCCTGCAAAATACATTTCATAAAATATTAAAATTTCTCTCTTGGCTGACAGAGGCATCTTCCAATCATAAAGGTAAGAGTCTGTGCCTTGAGATCCTATTAGATACTGAGCTTGTACAAGAGCCCTGAAGATGGAAAGTTTGAAGGTCTTTCTCAGTACACAGCTTTCCTAGGATAGGTCTACATTCACCCTTTGGTGCCCTAAACATGACCCAGCTATTGCTAGTGATCTCAGTAACAAGTTTATCTAGTCTATGCCTATTTCACCTTTGCCTCCCTATGACCCATTTCAGGTTCCCATCTCAGAAAAGGGGAAATTGAGGTTTCCAAAGTTGTGACTTCAGAAAAATCCTTTGATTTTTCAAATGCCATCACACCCTTTAACACTTTGGCATTTATTATAACCTCTCAAGTAGGTGAGTTCTTTAACAGGAAAGACATCTTGTTCATCATTGTATTCTCCCAAAACTAGAAAGCTGCACGTTTAATAAATATTGAATCAGAGGATGGATGGATGGATGGAGAGGTGGATGAATGTGTATATGCAGCTGAGAGGTGTGGGGAGGTGAAATGACTTGAGTAGGACTGAACTCCCTGTCAGAGTTGTAACCAGTAGCCAAGCTTTTAGAATCTCAGCACTGTGCTCTTTCAACACAATGCGTTATCACTCTTCAAGGTCACACAGATAACTAGATCAGAGCCAGAATATGCAATCCTGTAATTCTACACAAGCAAAATCAAGGCACATTTGCCCTTGCTGGGATTGTGTTTGACTATGGCATAGACTGCTATTGAGCATTTGAAGAAACCTGAGCCTCTCTGCATCCGAAGGAAGCTTCTGGAAACCCCTGGCAGAAGATCCACACAGAAGCCAGGGCACTTCACAGTAAGACTCAACCTTTTCTTGTTTCCAGGGATGTTTGCTTTGGTCTTGGCAGAAAAACTTGCTGCCATTCAGTCTATCATACATTCTCGGGCCCCAAGGCCTGGTGCAGGAAACACGTGTACCAACACGCCAGGGCAATAAAGTCACGGCAGAGTAGATTTGTTTGGACAAGCAGGCTTAGCAGTCTGACAGGGTATGCAAGACATCCGACCTACCCCACATTTTAAGAAAGGAACTACTTGGAAAATATTGGGTAATTAAGGGATAAGTTTATCTGGTTCCCTGAGTGGTCAGGGGCACAGAGTTTGCTTACAACAGCTTTCAAGACAGTAAAGGCGCTCCTGAACTTCTCTTCAGAAAATGTTGGTTCAGTCAAAGTAGGCTCACTAAGACTCTTTAGACCAGGAAAGAAAGAGAGAGTTCACCTCAGGTCCTGTTCTCACTAGTAGGAAGTACAGTGTGATCGAAAGAGACTCTGTGCTGTGGGCTTTGGAATCAGAAAGAACCAGACTTCAGCACTTAACTACATAATTTTAAGCAAGTTATTTAGCTCTTTGAACCTCACTTTCTCTTTTAAGTGAGAATATTTAAGCCTAGTGAATCAATTAATATTAGATTTATCTACAAGTGACTGAAACTCTGAAACACCAAGGAACTTAAGTAAAGTGTGAAAAAGAAGCTGGATGCAAGTAGTTCTTGGACCAGCGTGATGGTTCCATGAATCATTCTGGACCCAGGCCCCTTCTAGCTGGTTGTGCCATCTTTCTCCAACATGTGCTGAAGTCTCAGGATGACTGCGAGCTCCAGGCACTTTGTCCAAATTCCAGCTAGCAATCAGGACAAGATTGCTCCATCCTCCCAGTCAAAGCTACCTCTCAGGAGTTCCACATAGCCCCTCCTCTTACATCCTACTGGTCAGATTTTAGTCACATGATCTTATCTCTATGCAAGGAGAGCTGGGAGATCTCATTTTTATTCCTAATGGCCACATGCCCAGCTAAAATTTAAAGGTTCGATTTCTTACTGAAAAGGAGGAATGAGGATTGGAAGATGATAAGTCTATCTTTTCTCATTTATAGCATAAAAGGAGCCTGGCATGTAGTTTAGTAGTCAGGACTGCTATGGTTAAACCTGATGCACCCCCACTTAGCAATAGATTTCTTTGGGAAACTGGACAATGCCTAACACTTGACTTCATCCCAAGGACATAAGGCCATCCTGTCAGATTTATCACTGAGATCAAAGTGAAGGTCCCAGTAAAGTCAAGTAGTCAACTTGGAGAGGACTCAAGAGAGAGAAAGGAAGATGTATAAAGCAGTGCTCAATAAGACCCAGGAGGGAGACAATGAAGAAGCCATGAGAATTTGAACAAACAGCCAGGGGTCTTCAAAACTGGTAATGTCTGTTTTACTAGCCGAGCTGCCCAGCTTTGCTTTCCCTGATGGCAAAAGCAAAGAAAAAGCTATGGAGCAAGGTGAGAGGGAGGTGGTACCAGGGGTTCTCATGTATGAGGATTTCCTTGTGGGGAAAAGACACAGAGGAGGTGGAGGGGTGTTGTCAACTGAAGAACAGCTCTTCAGCATCTAGTGGGTGTCCAGTAAGTATTTTTTGAGTGGATTTTAAAAAATGTAACCTTTTCAGAGGAACAGAATATGGCCATGAAGACTGTATCAGTCATGGTCACCCAATTAGTTGTGGTTCTCTAGAGGAACAGAACCCATAGGGTGTGTGTGTGTGTGTAGAGAGAGGGAGAGAGACAGAGAGAGAAAGGATCTGCCTCATTCAATTATGGAGGCTGGCAAATTCAAAATCAGCAGGGTACCCCAGCAGGCTGGAGAATCCAAGTAGAGCTGGATATTCCAGTCTGAGTCTGAAAGCAGCCTGATGCTTTGTGAATTCTTTTACCCTCAAGGAGAGTCTTTTATCTAAAGGTTTGCAACTGATTGGATGAGGCCCACCAAAACTCTGGCAGCCTTCTGCTTTATTCAACATCTACTAATTTAAAAGTTAATCTCATCAAAAAGTACTGCCACAGAAACATGCAGACAAGTTCGACCAAATATCTGAGGACTGTGGTCTAGTCAAGCTGACACATAAAATCAACCATTATAAAGACCTTCTGAGTCTTACACAGCAATAGAATCATATTCCCTTGGGGAATTCACTTTGCTGTTAGGTTTTCTTTGCTCAAAATTCTTTAGTAGACAAAATAAACAGGCTACTCAAAGAAACATTTTGAAATATAAAAGTGCATCAGAGAAGGGCTTAGATTCAATGAACAGGTAATGGATTTTCATTTAAGAGTAGAAAAAAATTAAAAACAAAAGCAAGGGACTGGGAATTTGGGTATTCAGACTGTATAGCACAGAACAAGCCAAAATGACAGGAAATGATTAAAGCCACAGGAGGTGGCTGATGAAGAACCCAGAGAGATAAAAAGTCTGTTATTGACTAGAGCAAGAGATGGATATTTCATAAAAATTAATTGAGGTTTTGCTTTTATTGCCCCCAATAGAACCAGGATAGTAGGAGGAGAGGGTGAGTGTGTATGTTGAATATGTAAGTTTGTATATGCTTATATTTGAGATATATTTAAATGGAAAAGAATGGGATATGGGAGAAAGACAAGAATACAAATACTGAAGAAAGTTGTATTTTCTTGAAATCAGGAATGACATATCAAACAGGAACACTCTAAGACCACCTTGGTTTTTCATGACCAGAAAGAGAGAGAGGAACTGATGGGTGGTTTAAGGAGTCCTCCCTTCACTGCCAGTCATATTTCCTGGAAAACTCACCATGAGTCATTTCTTTGAATGATGGCACTAGATGGGCTGGCACAGGAACTCCAGGCCACATGGCACATGGTGCTCTAGGTGCACATCCAAATCCAGAGCAGAGTCCAGGATGACTCTCCTCAAGCCCAGCCATGGTGGTACCTCACTCAGCTCAGAAGATCCCAGAAACTCTCACAGCCAAATAAGTCCAACAGTGGCATACTCTACCCTTACAACTGGCCCCAGCTTTCCGGCTGGTCTTATCTGCCACTGTGGCTCTGCCCAAGCCCAGCACTCCAGCCCAACCTCCCAGTCACAGCTCCCTGAACCTCAACTTTTGCTTGTCTCTGTGCTGTTTTTGGTGCTGGATCTTAGTCTGGAATTCTCCCCAACCCTCATCCCACCTGTACAAATTTCCAAACCAAGTCACAAGCTAGCTTCACCAGGAAGTACTTTCCATTATACTTTAATTGCAAGAGAAATGGATATATTATAAAAATATTGAATTAAACTAGGAAAGCATAAAGCAAAAATTTCCCCACATTGTACCTCCTACACTGCAACTGAGATCAACAACCTGGTACCCCTAGGTGCCAAGGTACAAGGGCTGCAATCTGTGTGGTAGTATCTGTAGCCCTCTAATACCTCCACTTGGGTAAATTGATAAGATCTCTCTAATCTCTGGAGTGCCCTGTAACCCTGTTACAATATCTTACCTCATTCTGCATTCTGTTAGAATTATATATATTACTTTCATTGATGTCTCTATTCAAGTCTTTCCTGAATTTGTTTGTGGGTTATCTATATTTCTCCATCACAGAACTTTAGACAATTGGCACCAAATTTGGTTTAGTTCATCGAATTTTTTTGAGCAACTATCCTGGACCCTACTCAGCTAGAGGCTAAGAACGTAGACACAAATAAAATACAATCAGACTTAAAACACCTAAAGTTTAGGGGAAATTTCTCTCACACCACCAACCAAACAGAAAACTTGTAGACTTATTAGATACTAATTACTTAGAAGCAATAGACCCTGACTCTGTGATGGTAACATGCGTTTGGCTTACAATTGCTTATGAAAATATTTAAGAGTAAAGCAACCATCAAATAGGACCAAGAGATACTGAGTTCACGATGGTGGACAGGAAATGAAAATCAGTTGTGAAAGGGTTAATTTTGAAGGCTTTGCAAAGCTCCCAGAGGATTGTGACTGAGATGGGTAGTGGAGCACCTGGGATGTTATTTATGATGTATTGAAGGCTGTCAACAGCATTCTTCCGGAGAATTTTGCCTCCAAGGGAAGTCATTAAAAGAGGAGGTGCTGCCACACCGGAATGGATAAAGCCTTCCAGCTTCTACTTTAATCCCTTTGACCCTGGAGATGAATTTCTTTCTTTTTTTTTTTCCTTGTTGATTTTTCTTGGTCTTCAGTCATTGACTATTATTTATATTTTCAGCCCGTGCAGAGTATGGTGAAGAGATACTGATGTCAGACAGACCAGGTTCCAACATTGACTCTGATGCATACTCACCAGGGGCAAGAGTAACTAGGATCCAGAAATGCCTCATCTGAAAAATGGGAATAACAGCATTTGATTCATAGGTCTGTTGTGAAGATGAAAATTAATTGCATTTGGGAGGCACAAAGCAAGAGCTCAGTGAACAAGCACTTCTTTTCTTGTTAAGCACATTTTCTCTAAGTAGACCTTAATTGTTCCAAAGGAAAGGAAAATCCATCCCAGGCTTCTCTGTGTTCCCAGAGCTTAACCAAGTTGCTACCCACTAAGACTATTCAACAGGTGCCCCTGTTTCCTACCTGTCCTTGGAGAATATTGTTCCTAAAGGAAACGCAAATATGCAAAAGCCCTCACACCAGCTCCCCACAAATGTAGCCAACAAGTGGGAGGTGGACCAAAAGTATCCCGCAAAGGTCTTACAAGGTAGTTAGTTCAAGAGCTAGGTGGGAAAAGAAATTGTCAGCATGAGCAGGAGTGTGGATGACCAAAACACATTTTCCATTTCACTGGGCTTAAGATGAATTGTCCCAACTTCAGCTTCTTTAGTTTTCTCAAGTCAGGGCTAACTCAATATATAAAGAAGCAGTTTTCATTTTGTTTCATGGAAAGAAGATATTCATATGAAATATGACATCTTATCTCAGTGTAGAAGGGGGCAAAGCCATAGCTTGTGAAAAAAAAAAAAAAAACATAGCTATAAGGCAAGAATCTGAAAGCTTGTAAGAACAGAACTCAGATCTTTGCATTGATCCCAAATCTTTCAAAATGGTGAGAAAGAATATTTCTCCCAAAAGGAGATGAATATGGATGATTTGTTCCAGTTTCCCTGGGCCTTGCAAAAGCATATGTTCACACCAAATCTCACTCTTTGGACTGTACACAAGATTAAACTTAAAGAAGATGAGATCAATATTGGAGCTCCGTCTGAGATCTCATCTCTTTAATACCTTTCTCATTTCCTTTAGTGGTAGAAATAGAGCTAATCTCTGTTTTTCAAATAGATGTTTTGCATTTTTTTGATGGGGAGAATGAAATTGAATTAGATGGGTCTGGAGTGGTTATTAGAACCATTACATTTGGCATAATGGACATACCTAGAGAAAACATTTACATAAGGAAATCAAAGTTGGACTCATTTTTTTAATCCAATGTTCTGACCTCTATTGGAGTTCTGACAAATAAGATATAGCTGAATATTTCCGAAGATGGTGCATATAAGAGTAAAATGCATCCCCTCAGATACTTATATAAATCAACATTTCTTTTTGCCAAAAAGAACAACTGCCCCCCTCCAAAGAGGTCTTTTGAAATATTTACAGGCATATTTTCCATTTGGATCTTTATTTGAATTTTACTATCATTTAGAATATAATTCTGACATCTCAATCATTAATGCCAGCCCTGGCAATATTCCATGAAAAAACACCACTGTAACAAAAGATCTAGATGTGAAAAGGATTATGATGTCATGTTTAAAGAAGAGAAAAGAAAATTAAAATAAGAGACCTATCCGAAATAATCAGAAACAGAATTCTCTTTGGGATAAAATGATCTCTTTCAGAAATGCAGCCATTTAAAATAAGATTAGAATGGTATTTTATAAGAACTAACGCAGAATACAAACTATCTTTCTCTGAATGAAAAATTTGCATACAATGAACAGTAAATGAAAAAGAGGCATTTTGGAGCAATTAGACTGAAGCTTTTCCACTTTGCTTAGCAATTTCTTGACACAAGCTCCTACATCAATAACATCAGAGTTCTGTGTTAATTATATAAACTCTAGAGCCCTCTCACATCAGAATCAGATTGTTTGGGGAGGATCTGCATTTTAAACAACCTCCCAGATAATTCTAAAACCCATTGGTGTTTGAGAACCTCTGGTGTGGAGACTCTGGAAAGCACAGGTGGACCAGGCTTGAATTCAAAGAACTTTCCTTTCCACCAATTCCATTCAATAGTCCTGCTTTCCTATTTCTTACTACCAAAGTGACCTTAATCTCCCAAGGTCTCAGTTTTCTCCTTTGTAAAACGAGATAATTTGCTTTATAGATTGTCTTGAATATTGAGCAGAAAATAGTCTTCTATTAAAATACTACATGATAGAAGTTATTGTTTATTGCCATTATTGTTACTCTGTGGCCACAAATGTGATCATAAATAAGAACTTGGAATCTTGCTAGTTAATAGCAACATTGCCACTATCCAGAAAAGGAATATGGAAATAACAAAGTAGCCCAGAACATAACTAGCTAGTGGAATTTAATGTGATCAACAAAAATAAATATAAACCAATTGATTTGCACAGAGCTGAGATGAAAACTCCCATGGATGGGAGTTACAAGGTACAATTAAATTGGGACAAAGCTGACCCTATGTGTGGATGATCAGAGCAGAATAGCTGTTGGGGAAAAAAATGTGTGATTTTATTCATAAGCATCTGGATGAAAATTTTTGGTGAGTGGGAACACAGACCTGTGGATCTTTCTGGAAGCCTCCAGGACACAAATAAGAAAGGAGCCAGGCGGGGTGGCACACACCTATTATCCCAGAAGCTCAGAAGGCTGTGACAGGAAAATCGCCAGTCCAAAGCCAGCCTCAGCAAAAGCAAGGCACCAAGCAACTCAGTGAGACCTTGTCTCTAAATAAAATACAAAATAGAGCTGGGGATGTGGCTCAATGGCCGAGTACCCCAGATTTCAATCCCTGGTACAAAGAAAGAAAGGAAGAGAGAGAGAGAGAGAGAGAGAAAGAGAGAGAAAGAAAAGAAGGAAGGAAGGAAGGAAGGAAGGAAGGAAGGAAGGAAGGAAGGAAGGAAGGAAGGAAGGAAGGAAGGAAGGAAGGAAAAGGAAATTTCCAAAGACTTGAGATCTAAAATGGAGAACTGTGTCTGGATAGAGGAAAATAAGATTGAAGTGGCATTTAGAAACTGCAGCAAAGGATAAAGGCAAAATTCTGAGATTGAAGATGATTTCTAATTCTTAAATAAGTCATCAGAACCCCCAAGTGGATATAATGTTGAAGTATTTCCCTGGTTATAAATAATGCCAGTTTAATGATTAAAAATCAAAGCCCTGCCATCTTTGCAGGTTCCTCCTAAGTGTCAGGGATGAGGAGGGAAGGAAGCTGCTGTGCTTCTCCTGGAAGGGGGGCTAGAAACACCAGGGTCAAAGTGGCTGCATTCCAAAGGCTCAGAGCTCTAAATTCCTTTGTGTCATGCTCTCAGGTTTAAATTTAAACCTCTGAGGGTTCCTCAGAGCTCAGAGAAACTGATGTTCTTCCTAGAAACTCTGCTCTGTGCCTGACTTTTATTCATTCAGTCCTTCAGGTGGGATATGCTCTTCCTTGACCCCGTCTCTGACTTTTGAAGTCCTAATCATCCCTGAGGACTGATTGCCAAAGTCAACTCACCCACCACAACCCCTTTCATTACATCCATTACTCTCTTCTGACTTCTGTTAGTGTTACGTATCTGCATATAGGTCTAGGTTACCAGTGAGTGGAGATTTTGAGGTCAAGGACTATATCTGGTTCCTTATGTCTCTTGAGGTGCCTTCTTCCACTAAGTAAGGATGCTCAAAGTAAGTATATAAATGATGCCCCCTCATCCTATATCTCTACTGGGCTTGGGATGTCTCGTAACCTGAACTGATAGAACCCTATGCAACAGACCCGACAGAGGAGGAAATAATCATGAAATTCTGCATTTCTTATTGTAGATTCACAGAAGGCTGTTCTCATGCCAGGAAGCCAAGGGATTGCTGTAAAGGGCTAGTTTTAACCGAAGACCTTTGTTAGGAGGGATCATCTATAAGTGAAGGGAGAGACTGTGGGGCCCCTGCCTGGCCTTTCTCTGCCATACAACCTGCCACTTCTCACATAGTTGCCTATGGACAGGATGCCTTGTCTTGCTGTGCGCTCGGAGATCTGACCTATCCATGAAAATTCCATGGGCTTCCTGTTATCAGCCCTCCCTACTAACAAAAGCCATAGTACAGATCAAATCAAGGAGAATAAAAGATGCCAACTGTCTAAATATGACTCCTTTGAACTCTTTTTAGAGTTGATCAAGTGTCCACGTTCATAGGCTTGTTTTTACCCAAGGTATGGCTTTGAACCTTTGCATTAACACAGTGTTTTTTGGCTGGAAAATGCAGCTCCGGCTAAGACAGCTCAGGGATTATCTGTCCTGGAAGTGAATTTAAATATCATCCAATCCCACATCCACATTTCAAGAAGAAACTGAAATCAAGAGGAGAAGGGACTTCTACAATGTGATATAGCCTGTTACTTGCAAAGGTGGGACCAGACTCCTGATGTTTTTCAACTTGTCCAGTAAATCCACCATCTCTAAGGAAAGCAACACTTCAGCTTTCCTTAATAAAGTCCCCTATATCCTCACATCCATCCCAGTCAGAAGACAGCCTCCCTCTTGCTTTATAAAAGGATCAGAAAAATCCCCTCCATGCATACAGTACCAGGACAGCTCACTTCAAACTGAACTTGGCCTTCTCAGGTGATGTACTTTCCCTGTTTTTTCTGCATGCAACTCTCTTTCTTGCACATCAACCCCCAATTCCTCACCGTCTGTCCATGCATCATTTTCTCCAATGTCTCTTACCCTGAACTGATAGTGCTTCTCTGGAATCGCTACCCAAACAGTGCCATCCATTAACTGTCATGTCTCCCTGCTTTTGCAATCTCCATGATGATTATAGAGAATTAAGATTATCTTATTTATTTTGTTTATTAGCTGTCTTCTAATAGCAGAATATCAGCCTTATAAGGTTAGAGACCTCATATGTCCTATTCTCTGTAGTATCTCCAGCACCTGGAAGACTGACTGGTATAGAGTTGACACTCTGCTATTCCCTATTTTATGCATGAATGAATGGACTGAAAAGCAATTGAATGCTGTGCTTTACAGATATGGCAGGAGTAATCAGCACAGAATTGGAAGGAGGAAATGATCTTTAGTATGAACACTATTGACCACACTTAATGGCCACGTTTTATTTGATACTACAAACCAAGGGGGAAAGACAGTGTTGGGCCAACCATTTTCACTCTATTATCTGATTTATTCAAAGAGTGGCAGGTAGGTAGGAGTCTTTGTATTCCTTGCTAACAAGGAACTCATAATTGTCCTGGGTAGGGGTATTGCTCAATTGTAAAGGTCATGCTTAGCAAGGGGTATTGCTCAATGGTAAAGGTCATGCTTAGCATGTGCAAGGCCCTAGGTTCGATGACCAGCACCAAAAAAAAAAAAAGACTAATAGTGATATAGTGGTATACATGCTTTGGTACTACACAGAGACGCACAGGGGATGCCCACACATACACTAATATGCTCCCCTTGCATATTAGAAACTCCAACAAATCTCTCCAAAATAAGAAGGCATGATGTTATGTTTCTCAGAGGAATCTACCTATCTCAGAACCCAAAAGAGCAGGGAGGCAGATCTCCTGGAAAAATAAACCAGAGTCCAAAAACAACTGTATCTGTCATATTTCAGTGGAAACAGTTGTTTAATCCAAGGACTAGCAACGAGGTGTTGAAATAGAGACTTTTGGACATCATTTGTTTTTTCATGCAGATGTGTTTCCCCTGCATTCCAGGTATATCCTACATTAAGATGTGAATATTCCAACTCAAACTTCTTTTAAAAGTTTCTTTGAATAAATAAAGAAAAGTCCATAATGCAATTTGTTTCTCATTATGCCCCGTACACGTCCAAGTATGGCCAAGGATTTAAAAGGAAACAAATTCAAACTCCAGTTTAATTTCTTTTTCCCTGTGTGGCTCCGAGCTCAGTGGGCGCGCTTGGGAGCTGACAGGGGCAACATTGCACCTATTAGCACTCGTCAACCAAAAGTAGATTGTTCGGGTTTCAAGAAATGTTTTTTGAATTGGATTTAGGTTGGTGAGAAAATAAATTAAGTCAGAAATTCTTTGAGGCAAATTACATATTGAAATGAACAGTTTGATGCATAATCCCTCCACCCCCCTCAAGGGGAAAAAAAAAGAGAGAGACAGAAAGAAAGGAAAAAGGCAGAAGTCTTGCTTGTCTAAGCTGTGAGAATTTCTGCCGCTGCTACATCTGTGAATGCTTTACAAGGCAGTGTCTACAGTCTGTTTTACAGCCCATGTTTGATTGGCATTTGCTTGACATCTGTGGCTATATTTTTGGAGAAATTTCATAGCTAGTGATTTCCAGTTTTTAATCACTAGAGTATTTATTTTCTACCCTGGCATAATTGTTCATGGCTCCACATTTAATTTTTATGAGAGACAATACAAAATGAAAATCAGGGTGAATTAGTAACTTGATCTTGTATCTGTCAAGGCTTGATGGCTCGTACCTGCTCTGGAGGCCAGAAGGCAGTGAGCTGACCTCACCGTGTTGGAAAAACTGAACACATTGCGATTGTCAAGGGCCAGACACTCACATCCCAAGAACAAAGGAGCAGGCGAGGCTAATGAGGGAAGAGGCCATGCTATCCTGACAAGCACACTGTCTCTTGCCCCTCTGTTCAGAACCTGGGGTCATGTTTGCAGTCACAGGTGCCACGTACAGAAGGTTAGGGTGTGCAGAAATTATTCTCACCCCTTTCTACTGAGAATGGGAAGCATCATAATAGAACAGCCCTCTTCTCAGTAAGTAAAGAAATAGGTACTTGCTTTCCCATGTGGTTTAGTCAAACAGGCTGGTGTGCGCATGTGTATGAACTAGAGCAGAGGAAGTTCACCCAGGAGCTCACCAAGGCTCCTGTTGCCCAGCATTATGGGATCAGAGTCTTGGCTCCTTTTAATATGCTTTTGGATTTAGCTATTTCAACTCAAAAGATAGCAGTCGTTAGACTTGGATCTAAGAAGGTAAGGTTAGTGGAAGAGTTGATCTTCATAAGATTCCTTTCCATAAACCAAAGCAGGTGAGGTAGAGTGAATGGAAAGGAGGGTGAAGGTTTGGATGCTTGAGAACACTGTGAAATAGAGCAACTGGGAGGGGGGAAAATGGATAGATGGTCCTCTGAGGAGCCCTGCCTCCCCCTCCATATTGCTGGCTTTGCTTTTCTCCAAGCCCTCCTTCACCCTGAGCTCTGCCTGGGCAAGTCCTGAGCTCCTGGAATGCAGAGTCTGTGCCTCCCTTATCTCTAGCTAATCACTAAACAGCAGGTGGTGAAGAGTCTGTTTTTCATCTCTCTTGCTGTGTCCTCTCTTCTCTTTAACTCCTTTCCTGGGGCTATGAATTTCTGAATCTTAAACAGGAAACCTCCCTGATTTGTTCACACCTGAAGAATCGGTCTCTCTTTGTTTGGAGACCATAAAAAGGAGCTGGGAGAATCAAGGGAAGGAGCTTGTTGTCTAAAGGGGGAAGAGAGATGTCAGCGTTTAAAACCTTGACATGCACTCCGAGAGGCACTTGCACATCTTTTATAACTAAGCATTCTTTCTTTCAACTCCTTTATTTCCCTGCTCATCTCTACTCCCAGCGAATGTCTTACAAGACAAAGAGTATTTACTGGGTGTCACTTCAGTTATCAACACTCCACACAAATAGGTTGACAGAGGAAACAAGCAAAGTACTTTTGCAGGCCTGTGTGGGGTTGAAATAACAACCAGTCTGCCTAGAGGCTCCCGGAGATTAGCTTACTTTTTGCTCCTACAAATGTTAGAAGCTGGCTCTTGAGAGAAGCTGTCATCAGCATGCCTGGGCCTGTGGGTGCCAGGAAGTTTCAGCCTTCTTTTAAGTTCCAAGTTCTGTCCTCTTCATGGACTTTCCATGATTTTGGAAAGGCCTTTAGAAGATCCAGGCTCCTACCTGTAGTCATCACTTTTTTTTCCTACACTCAGAGACCAATATTTTAAGCTCCCTTAGGAGAGAAATGACACAAATTGGAAACAAGAATGTCAACTTGTGGTTTCTAATCTATGGGTCCTTGAACCCCATGTGAGCACCATATTTGCACAAAGCAGCATCTACAGATTGGCTAAACAGCAAGACTCCCACTCACATGGTCTAACACTTCTAATGGATCTATTCATTTAGTCTACAAATATGCACAAAGTGCCTGCTTTGTGCTAAGTGCTGAGTATACAACAGATAGTGAACCAGTCAAACCAATTCTGCCTTCATGTGGCTCCTAGTCCAGTGGTGAAGAAAGGCACAGAGAACTGCAGAAATAATGACAGGAATAACTCAGACTCAGAATATCATATAGAGAAGGTTGTGAATAGAATTTAAATTTTTTTAAAGGTGGCAGTTTCTGTCTGCTATTAAACATTTTTCCACCAACGCATTCTTAAGTATTTTTATCAAAAGGCCTATACATTTTTCCCCCAGTCCCAGGTGAATGAGTTAATAGCAAGAACTTATATTTCACCTATATTCTAGCAAACTTTGGGTGAGCAATTCTTCCCTAGATTTGAGCTGGCTTTGTTTCATTGAAAGTTAATGTTACTTCTCTGGGGAATTCTGGAAAAAAATAAGAAAGAACATTCCCATTTTTATAATTCCACCTTCCCTGGGGCAGCCCCATCTCTGCCCTTGACATGGGTGAGGTTAGAGGCAGAGGCTGTGGTTAATTTCGGTATGCTGTGGAATAGCAGGCCTGGAGCCACAGGATATGACTTGTTGGTCTATTAGACATGCTAGATGATCTCCTGAAACAAAGAAATAAAGCAAAGATTAGATGGGTGGATTTAACTGTCATGAATTATGAATGTAAAAATTACCCAGAAAATAGAGCTATATTTGAATAGGGGCCAAGCAAGAAAATGAACAAGAAAACTTGTTAACCATGAGGTCCCACTTAAATAAAAAGATCTACCAAGTCTCAGCTCTTAATGGGGTCTCTGTGTGCATATTCAAGGGTATAAAAACAACAGGGAAGGGTTGGGGTGTAGTTCAATGGCAGAGCCCTTGTCTGGCATGAACAAGGCCCTGGGTTCAACACCTAGGACTGCAAAAAAAAAAAGATAGAGAAATATTATAGGAATTGTGTTAGTGTTAATTCTTTAATGGACAACATGCTGGACACTGAGCCTACAAATGCCCATAAAACATGGCACTTCACAACAGCGAGGCACTAAGCTACTCAGTGAGACCCTGTCTCTACATAAAACACAAAATAGGGCTGAGGATGTGGCTCAGTGGTCGAGCGTCCCTGAGTTCAATCTCCAGTACCAAAAAACAAACAAACAAACAAAAAAATGGCACTTCAACTGTCTTCTTTTAGTAAAGGTAACTGGCAATATTCATTTAAAGATAATTAAACAGTATTTTGAGCACTGTGACAATGGGCAGGACACTGTGTGGGGTACAGACCAACATGTACAAGAGCCTGGGTTTGGAGTCAAAAAACCAGGGTCCGTCGTGGTTTCGTCTGTCTACATCAAGTCCTGCCTTGGCAAATAACTTCCCTCTTACCTTCAGTTCAGTTTCCTGACCTGCAAAATGACAAAGGTTACTTCCAGCTCCTAGATTTATGATCTCAGGTCCAGTACCAAGAAGGGTTTCTGTTAAGCTTTTCCTAACATATCTGGTCACAGTCATCTTTCCTATAGAATTTCTGCCAACAGGACATTGCATTAGGCCTGGACTGTGGGATATGTCCTGAAAGACCCCAGGAGTATCCGTCTTTAGGTCTCCCCCAAATCATTCCATGAGAAGATCTATTAAAGGGAGGAATCAAAAAGCCAATGGTGAGGCCAACTTGGGAAGTATTCTTTAGGGGAAAGATCTGTTTATTGAGTATTTAGAAATGTAAATGCTCGATTAAATGTCTGCCCCTTCTCCTCCACACTCAACTATCACTGTGACCACAAAGAGAAGAAAGAACTTAGCAGATCTTTGGCACAGTTTAGATGGCACCCATTTTCAGCCCTGGTTTTTCACTGAGGTAATATCCCTATCTGTTGCCAACTGGACCTGTTGGTGTATGTACGTGTTGCTTCATTCTGACTCATCCCACTTTGCTCGTGGAAGCGAACCCAAGAGCCATTGTTTCCTGGTGATCTCTGGCCTACTTTTCCCAAAATGCTGTGTGGCAGCCACAGATCATTGTGGGATGGACTCTCTCTCCTTCAGTGAGCCAACAGCCTTTGGCACAGCTACTACCTATTTATTTTAGCAGGCAGAGTTGTGCAGAAAAGGGACTCTCCCAGGGAAGTCACAATATAGAAGTTCCAGTAAAAGTGTCCCAGGTTCTGCTAACTCGAGAAGGACTTGTAAAGAGTGAAATCTGGGATCTCCAGTTCCCCATAGGGTACCATACAGGCTGTGATGTCTAGAATCAGGGCCTTCAGGGGAGGAGAACAGTGGGAGGAGCCCTTTTAATTTGAAGTCAGACAAACCCCATCCAGATCAGTCTTAGAGCTGCTTCTACTTCCACATTCCTTGCTATATTTTAATTCCATGTCTACTTCTCCTTAACACTTGGTTCAAATATCATCTCTCCCTGGAAGTCTTCATTGGTGCTGCCCAGCTGCAGTAGGTGCCTCTTGATGGCACTCTAACACCCTCTGGGTGGCTCTATCTGTGCACATACCACATTGTTGCAAAATGACTTGTCTTCCTCACCTAGACCATGAACTTCCTGTAGACCAGAACCTGCTCATCTCCTTCATCTTCATTTCCATTCATAGCTTAATCTATAGCCTTGTATGTTTATTGTATGTCATCTGCTTGGTGGCAGTGTGTTCTGGGCAATTCAATTTGCTTCTCTGAGCATTAGCTTTCCCACCTGCAGGCTGGAGCTATCAATCCATGTCTCAGTGGGCTGTGGTTCATACTATTCTACAGTAATGACACATGGGCACAGAGAGTTGATTCTCTTAGGGCCATAGATCTGCACAGAAATGATGTGAAAAAGAAAAAAAAAAGCAGCAAACTTATTTCAGTTCAATGAAGCTTCCCACAGTCGGTTTGTGATCCCTTTTCTCCATAGACACATGGTCCCAACCATTAGCATCCGCACTGCTAGAAAGAACAGAAGTTTCCTCTCATCACCCCTTGCCTTTCTCTCCTGGCCCCATGCTGGAGATGGAACCCAGGGCCTTATACATGCTAGGAATTGCTCAACCACTGACCTACATCCTCAGCCTTCTTTATTTTTTCTTAAATGAGAAACATAAGCAACTCAGTCCTAAAAGCTCCCCTGGGAATCCAGCATCTCTAACTACCTTGATTGATTAATATATTCTTATTATTTCTCCATTGACCCTACAAACCTAGACTTCCCCTATTACATGAGGTCAGGCTTACTCTGATAGTTACTAATGGTTTATCCAAATGCTTTGGGGAAGAAAAGAGGAAGCAGCAGTGGCCTGAGCCTCCAGGAAATTTAATAAGTATTCTAATAGCTGTTGAATGTGTTCAGTAAAGTTGTAGTGCTACAGGTAGGGAAAAAGGGGCAGACTACCAAAAGACCAGATAACCATCATGTTAACAAATGCTTCTGGTTCCAACCCACAATGTATTGCCATCCCCAGCCATGCAAAACACATGTGCACATATGCACACACACATACACACACATATGAGCACACCTACCCTAACATGCATGCTGCCTGCCCCCTTGGGAACTTACAGGACTGCTCACTGGTCAAAGACCCCCAAATCCTGTAGTGAGTCAGATGAAATCAGAGCCCATGTGACATCTAGGTCTACTCTAATCCAAGGTTAATATATTAAGTAATCATTTACTGAGCAAGTCCCCAGGGCCCTGTGCTAGGCTGATGCTTTCTAGAGCATACTTGACAGTTTTTCTCCCAAAATCACCCCATGAAAGAGAAACAATTTCATCAAGCATGAGTCAAAAGTCTGGCATGGAAACATTATCAAGGAAGAGAACTGTGCCGAGCCTGGGTATGGATCATTTGCATTTAATTCATTCTGCAAGGACACACAAGGTCATACAGAATCACCCAGGGACTCACAGAACAGTCTTAAAGTGGAGTGAGGGCTCAGGGCCTAGGGAAGAAGAACACAGGGAAGGGGGAGACCTGCCATTTTAAAACTCAACAAAGTTTTACCAATGACCAAAGACCCAATAAGAAGTATCAATCACTTCACCGTGATCACCTCCAAAGTGTCCTAGATGACACACACCTCCACCTGAGAGGTGAAGGGGAGGAAGTTCCTTACAGGGAAGCAGAGAGAGAGAGAGAAATTGATGGTGAGGCTTAGTTTAGATTTGGCAACTCGGGCTACTGTGGAGGCTTTAAAACAAAAAGGCAGAGCATGGCAGATTTTTAGGTCAGTGAAACCACTCTGTGTGACACTACAGTAGTGGATATGTGTCATTATACATTTGTTCAAACTCATAGAATGCTCAACACGGAGAGTAAGCCCTAATGTAAACTATGGACTTCGGGTGATAATGATGTGTCAACATGTGTTCATCTACTGTAACAGATGGGCCACGCTGTGGGGCATGTTGATAATGGAAGAAGCAGTGAGGGAGGAGAGTTGGGAAGTAGAAAGAAAAATATCTATCCCTTCTGATCAATTTTCCTGTGAATTTAAAACTGCTCAAAAAAATTCTATTGAAAATTTTAAAATTAAAGCTAATTTTTAAAACCTTCATGTGTTCTCAAATTTTAAAAAAAAATTTTTTTTAGTTGTTGATTGACCTTTATTTGTTCATTTATTTATATGCAGCGCTGGGGATCAAACCCAGTGCCTCTCACGTGTAAGGCAAACACCCTACCACTGAGCCACAATCCCAGCCCTATCTTCTCAAATTCTTTGACAACCCTCATAGGGAGAGATAGGTCTACATAAATTCTTGAATGTGAGCAGACTACTGACTTCCTTGTAATGAAGTGAATGTGGCAGAAATGATTCTCTGGGACTTTGAAGGCTAGGTGGAAATGGCCTTGCAGTTTCCATCTTGTTGCAACATTTGCACCTGGAGCTCAGAACCCTGAGTTGTTGTGAGAGAAATTCCCCTACATGGAGACCGCCATACTGGAAGGAAGCTGAGGCAAAGGGAGTGGATCGGGGTAAGGAGGAGTACACTAGCTGGCTGTGGCAGCTGAGGTCCCAGTTCAGATGTAACATTACCTGCCAGACCTGTGAATGGATCAGCGTCCTGATGATTCCACCATGAATTCCACCCAACCTTTGAATCCTCCCAGCTGAGGCTGCAGACATTGTGGAACTGAAATAAACAGTCCCTGCCATGTACTGTTCAAATCTCTGACTCACAGAATCCGTGAGCTGAATGAAAAGATTGTTTTACGCCACCAAGCATGGGCGATCTGTTGTGACTGGCAGGGCATCTAGCGATCCAGTGATCCAGAAGCCAACGATATTTCAGAAGGAAGAAAGGAATGCACGGACCAGAGAGTAGCACTGCAGAAGAGGGACGGTGACCCCAGCAATGCTGTTTATATTCTTTTCTCTTTTGAGATGGAAAAGGAAATGAATGTAATCACATTGCACAGGTGACCTTCGACCAGCTTCTGGTGGAGCAGTGGGTTTGGGGTGCTCACATGACCCCTCCTTTGCGGCCACCTTACTTCCCTACTTGAGGATGACAGGAGCCTCTTGCTGTGCAGAAGTCCCTGTGGTTGGAAGCCAAATGACTTCACAGTGGGATGTCTGTCTAGTTCAAGTTGGCTCCCTGGAGAAATGCTGCAGTGGACTTGATTTGAAAACTTGCAATCAGGAATTGGTTTTCCTCACAGCAAGAGAAGATGGTCCTCTCCTGGGGTTTCAGCCTGGGTAGGCATTTCCAGAGCCAAGGCTTCTGTTACTTCTTCCCTCACCACCTCCCAGGAGCGCTTTAGGAGGTGGAGAGAATCGTGTCTCCCCTAAAGGTGTCCAGAAATTTCCCTGAGATTGCTGACAGTTGTCATCCTCAAAGAGACCCTAATCGGCACTGGGAATGCTGATTTAACCTCAGCTTCCAAGCATTACATGTGGTAAAGTGTTCTCTTCACTGTTAGAGTTTCCCGCAGCTTGGGAAAAAGACCACCTTCTCACTCCTATGCCTTTCACCAGATTGCTAGTGTGCCTATCCTCATTTAAATAGAGAATGTATTAGAGCTCAAGTTTATTTTCAGAAAAGCCTTGGATACCCTTGTTCTAGGAGGAAAGGAAGGCTACATTCACTTGGGAAGCCAAGGATTCACCCAGCAGCAGATAATAGGTTGGGAAGCATCCAGTACCTCTGAAGTCCTTGGGGATTGGCATTGTCAGACTCCATGTATTCAGTGGAGAAGTGGAGAGAGTTCTCATAGCTGCTGGGCTCACCCATTGACCAGTTTTGGTTTTCCGAACAGCTTTATTTTCCAAAGGTCCACCCATGTTTGCAGAAGTCCTTCTCACCTACTTTGGTTTGGTCCAATTTCTATTACCTTCTTCAATTTGGTAGGTAAATTAGACTTGAAGAAATTGACTATTCAAAGTAGAAGAGACTTCAGGAATTACCTAGATCACCAGGCACAATGGCAGAAACCTATAATCTCAGCTACTCAGGAAGCTAAGGCAGAAGGATCACAAATTAAAAGCCAGCCTGAGAACTCAATGGGACCCTGTCTCCAAATAAAAAATTAAAAGGTCTGGAGATGTAGTTCAGTGGAGAACACCTTTGTGTTCAATCCCCAGTATTGAGAGAGAGAGAGAGAGAGAGAGAGAGAGAGAGAGAGAGAGAAAGAGAGAGAGAGAGAAAGGAAGGAAGGAAGGAAGGAAGGAAGGAAGGAAGGAAGGAAGGAAGGAAGGAAGGAAGGAAGGGAGGAAGGGAGGGAGGGAGGGAGGGAGGAAGAAAGATAGATGACCCAGGTCAAGCCCCAGAAAGGAACAGTGATTTGTCCATGGTCACTATAGAGCACTCAGTAGTCAGGGCTGGAACTAGAGATCCTGGATCCCAAGCCAAAGCTCTCTACACTGTGCTCAGATTCCCCAGGTGATCTCCTTCCAAGAGAAGATGGAAGAATTTACAGAATCTGCTAGAGATCAACCAACCACAAGGCTTCTGGTACCAGAGGTCCCATCTGCCTGAACACCCGCTCCTTCTACCTCTCCTTTTATCCCAATCCCACTAGAATATTTTGGAAGTGAGAAAAAGCAATCTGCTAAGGCAGTGCTCTGTTCTTCATGCGTCCTTGGAATTAAAGCTTCTGGTTATTTTAGAAACTAAGACTTTCCCACCCACTGCTCTCTCCTCTCCTTATTCTCTTCCTCATCCTAGCTCTGATTTCATGTCTGCTTTCCTGTTTTCTGGGATAAGGAAGCATTTCATATGGCCAAGCTTCTAATATAGACTATTTTTTTTATAAATGCAAACACTGTACTTGGACATAACAATACAACTCAATTTTGGTCATTGTGATGTTTGGGGGAATGTTCAATAAACTATATCCCTTGAACACCTTGAACACATTTAGAAACATAACAAGAAAAAAAAAGAAGAGAGCTATTTACAGAAAATGGAGAGACTACTTCAACATTATAGTTGAATAGAAGATTAGATCACCCTCCATTATGGCTGTGTATTTGTTTTTCCTACTGAAACTGAACTCTTAGGGCTTTATATCACGTCCTTTTCAATCTTAGCCCTCACAACTTTAAGTATAATGTTCTTTACATATGAGGACTTCCATAAATGTTTATTAAATTGAACATTTTTAATTCAGTGGTGACTTTCTATGTAATAGGCAGAGTATTAGATGCTTTCATAGCTTTTAAAAAATTGTTCCATGACTACCCTATATCAGTTATTTATTGCCACAGTAGAGATGTTTTACAAACAGTCCTAAAGATCAGTAATTAAAACAATAATCTTCTACTATTTCCTGTGTTTTTGCAGGTCAGCTGACCAATGCTGCTGACCAATGCTGCTGACCTGGGCTGGGCTCAGTTGGTCTCTGTGGAGGATGTGTTCTGCATCTGTGGTCGGCTTGAGAGCAGGCGGGCAAGCTGATGTAAGTGGGCTTAAGCAAGTGTAGCTGATGGGGCCTCTCCCCACACAACTTTTTGTTTTCCATCAGGCCAGTCCAGCTTTATGGTGGAGGTAGCAGGTTTCAAAAAGCAAGTGGAAACATGCACAGCCTCTTGAGGTCTAGGCTCAGAACTGGCAAACCATTACCTAGACTGCACTTTATTGGCTAAACAAGTCACAAAGCTGGTCCCCAAACCAAGGACTGAGGAAATCAATTTCACCTCTCCATGGAAGAAGCAAGAAAGTCATGTTGCAATGGGTTATAGGATTATGGTCAGTTTTGCAATCCATCTACCACATAAGTCCAATTTTGAATATTGAGAAAGAAAATAGAGATTAAAAACTATTGAAAATGATATAAAACTGGATTGTGGTGATGGGATAGCACAACTATAAATTTACCAAAAATCATTGAACTGTACACTTACAATGGCTGAATTTTATGAAATGTAAATTATCCATCAGTAAAGCTGGTGAGAAAAAAAAAACTGAAAAAATTTTAAATTTATTGAAGATCATTCAAATTGTAATTGCCCAAATCTGTATTTAAACTTGGGTACTCTAGCATGAAACTCAATCATCTTTCCATTGCAATGTATCTATCAGACCCAAAGTATTAGATTCTCAGAATCAGGGAGCCTAAGAACTGTTAAAGACCTTATACTGATTATTTTGTCTATCGCTCTTTTAAGTGGTTGGATGTGTTAGCCATCTAGAGCAGGTGCATAAATCCCCATCTTAGGTTGAAAAATAGAAACAGCTCTACAGGAAACCAAGCCAGGTAAAAATATGCCTCATCTTCTCATGTGCTTTTGGAATCCAGGATGATTAGAGCTGCAAAGACCTCGAACCACTATTCTTTAGAGAATCAGGAACTACAGACAGTTCTTCAGATTTTAGCTCCTCTTTTCAGACAGTGGCCATATCCTTAGTAGCCAGCATTCCTGATGTGATCAGGTTCTGGTATTCATCAGCATTAGCATTTTTCTTCTATTTTCGTACTCAAGAGTCGAAATCTAAATTTTGTCTTTGGGGCTAACAGTGTTTGCATTTGAATTAAAATTTGTCCAAGTTCTTCTTTTCCAAGTTCAAGTCTCTGACATGAAGACTCTAGGAATGAGAATCATTTTTAGAAGGAAAATGTGTACAACGTGCTCCCTCTCTCGTGGACATTAAGGGATCTGCGAGGATGAACAAATGGAAAGGGGCCTGATTTTATCCTGTAATTTGAACTTGTTTAAGATGAAAAAGAGAAAGAGAGAGAGAGGATAGAGAGAATGTGCGCAGAGCGCAATCCCGAGGAGATGCATCCAAGCTCTCCATAAACAGAGCTTTGAAGAGCAAATTGAGCAGCTTTCACCAATCACACACAGACCACATCAAAAGCTGCCCAAGGAGAATCACTGGCGGGATGTCAGGCAGGGTCAGGCGAACATTATCAAATGCTCTTTCAAGATATTATGACCCAGAATCAGAAGGAGAAAGGGAGGTAAGAAGGAGTGCTAAAAATACGGTCACTGGGAGCAGGAAGGCAAATAAGGCAGAGGAGATACAGCCGCAAAGCAGATGTATGTGGAGGAAAGAGAAAGGCGGGGTGGGGGAGGGCCACAGAAAGATGTTTAGACAGCAGGAGACTGAGAGCAAAAGACCCAAGCAGAGGAGACAATGTAGCCAAACAGCACACTAAATCAACAGTAAAAGAGGTTGGGAGAGGCAGGATCAGAAACAAGGTGGCAAGAAACAGGTTTTCTATGGAAGGACCAGGAGCCATAATGGCAGCCACCTGTCCTGAAGATTGAAGTCCACAGGAACCTCAGTTGAAAACTAGCAAAAACAGTTCTATTTTCCACACGGAGAAACATCATCACATCTCCAGAAAAGGGGGTAGAGTCCAAAGCAAAGAAGAAAACAAACATTCCAATTGTTTTCCTCCCGAGCTCCTCAAGTTATCTTTTATCTCCTACGAAGGGCTATTTGATCATCCTGGCCTGCTTCACTTGGGCTCTGAAAATCAGAAGGAACACAGTCATTAGAAACCAGCCCAATGTCCACCCAAGTCCCCACTGGAGTGATTTCATCTTTTATTACAGCAAAACCTGGGCAGTAATGTATCAGCTCGAGCTGTAAATCTGCCTTCTTCATAGATCAAGTTCGATTTTCCAACTAATTGGAGGAAAACAAACTCGCTTGTGGGTCAAACCGAGCAAATTTCCCCATCTCTGTAAAGGACCGGCTCGGTCCTAATCAAGAAGCAAGGGCCTGGCTGCCTAGGTGTTCCATGTGGAGCTCTGGGGAACCAGAGGTCAGCAGGAGGACACCAGGAGTGGGAGGGGGACTTGTGCACCAAGAGGAAGACCTAAGGAATGGAGCTGGAGGGGCTTTCTCCAAAGCAAATGTTGCTCCTTTTACATATTTACCCTATAGAAAGATATTGGAAATAAGAAAGTTGTAAAAGACAGGATCCTAGAGACAGCCTAACTATTAGCATGCCTTAGACATTGGTTGGGTCCATGTCACACAATCCACATCACAAAGATGAGGCCAACTTACCACGTGAAAGATCTTTGAGCTTCAGGATAAATGGTGCAGTCATTAGTTAAGACAGAAGGTAGCATTACTGTGGGCAGCAAGAAGGTTAGGGAGCTTTCTGACTTCTCTCTTTCTCTTTACAAAAGCAAAAGACCAGAAAATGGTCTATAATTACTAAGCCATCAGCACTTAATTACAACACCTCTTGCCTGGGCCAATATGGCAAATAACTCCACAGCACTAATGAGCATCCTGAGGTCCTCTTCCCGCCCCCAGCGCTACCTGGGAGTACACTGGCATAAGCAGACATACTAGTCCACCCCGTACATCAAAGGGATCAGAGTGCAGGCCATGTTCAGACATCTGCTCAGATCTGATCTCCATCTCTTACTACCTATTGACTTTAGATATGTTACTCAATTTGTCTGAGCCACAGTTACTTTATCTGTAAAATGGGAGCTCTAAAAATACTCTGATACCAGGTAATATTAAGATAAAATTAAAAGATGAATACATAACATTGAGTAGAATGTCTAGCATCTAATAAGCACTCAAAAAAGCTATTATTATTATTATTATTATTATTATTATTATTATTATATTTTTCCACCTCTTCATCTTATCTGAAACCAAAAAGAGAAACAGGCAAACCAGGAGAAATTGCTTACATAAAAGCCAGATAGAGCCTGGCTGTTTCATCGAAGGCAATAATTACAAAGCTACTTCATAGCAGAGTTCCAAGAATGGAATACACATTTGGAACAAGTTCATTAAAAAAAATTGCTTACTCATAAAAGCTACTACCATTATAGCCTGACAAATGGAAGACATATACCCAATAAATAAGAAGCTGGAGGTCTACAATCTTGCTATACCAAGAGTCCCTCAATTTCTCTCTTCCCATCTTTCAACTGTTTCTAAACCTTTTACAGGGTTATAATGGCAGGTTTGGGTAGGTTTTGTGTGCCTGTTTACTCTGAGTTTTTCCCACAAACTCCAAGTACAAAGAAAAACCTCCAGACTTCTCTGGTTTCTCTCCCAGAATGGAATGAAGCCATCATGGTACCCAGGAAGACTGGCGCCCAACTCTTTGCCCAGTAGAGTTGGCTCAGGGCTTTTCTCACCTTCACAGCCTATCTAGAGACCTCTGAAGTCTCAGCACCCTGTCCTAGTGCCTCCCCTTATGCCTCATTGGCTCATTCCAAGAATTCTTTTCTGGCCAGTCTGTGCTCTACTATCTTGCCCCAGTCCAAATAGGCACTTTGATGGTAGGAAGCCAGGAGACTGAGATGCTAACGGATCCCATACACTTATTAGCTAGACATTGTCACTTCTCCATGTCTCAGTATTGCTATCTATAAAATGGGGATGATAATTACCTCCATCATAGCATTCCTATGAAGTTGCAATATGTTTATAGTAATGAACTTGCCCTATACAGTGGTACATGGGGCAGATGTGACAGTTAGTCAATGATTAAGCACTCCTGCTGTAGCGCTATCCTATGAACTTGGGGTGGGGTGGCAATGGAAGGGGAGCAGCCCACCTGGCCTCTGCCCTCAGAGTTTTGAGTCACAATGCAGTAGAAATCAGTGAGGCTTCAAGATGCTTTCAAAGCATTTCTAAGGGCAGATAGAACCTGAAGAAACAGGATGAAGAGATCTGGGCAGGCACTGGTGCCCTCCTTTCACTCCCCCCTAGCCCTACCCTGTCCCAGCTATGTTTTGATTCCTTGCCAAAGAAAGGCCAGCACCATTAGAAAGGCAGCAGCTTTCATAGAGCCCGAGGCCAAACAAACCTGTGCCAGGGTTTACCAGAAACCATGGTAAATCTTACAAATTCTTACATAATGAAAATGCATAATCTCAGAGTCCACACATTCCTCTTTCACTCAAGCCTCACCTACTTGACTACTGTTTTTTTTTTTTTTTTTTTTTTGGGAAGTTAAATCAAAACTTATGTGTCACTTAGTTACACAAATAAACAGTCACTTTGGGCTTTGAATATTTTTACTTAATTTTTAAAAAGGGGACCAAATACTAAATAATAGATTTAGGATGTCAAATCCTTCCAAAGCAAAATTTTCTCAAAAGTCAGCTTTTGAGAAAAAAGCGGGCCCATTGTGCCCAGAGGCAGGACATAATTGACTTGGATTCAAATATGAAAAACCAGGTTTCTGGGTATCACCTATATTGTTCTAAAATATTTATTGAATTCCCACTGTGGGCAAAACATAGTGCTAGGTGCTGATACACAAAGACCTGAAAGCTCAAGAAGTAGAAACAAGCCATCTCTAACCTAAGATGCTGCTGGGACCTTCTTTGGCTACCTTTTCAGACTTGCCAACAGGATGTGTATTTAAAGTCTTCATACCACCTATGCTTGCTCTTAACAAGCACTTTGATCAGAAAATAATAGTCCATTCCATGAATTTAACTGGAAACTCCTTGGAGGGATAGACCTGGGTCTTGATCATTGTTCTTCTCCAGTACTGGGTTCAATGCCTGCCTATCCTTAAACGATGCTGGGCAGCCAGGTAAGCAGCCTGGGTTCTAATCCGTGGCCTTCTAAGCAGGTATCACTCAATTTGTTTGAGCTTCAGTTTCCTCATCTGAAAAATGGAGACATTTCTGATTTTCAAAGGTTATATGGAAGAACAGAGCAAGGGTCTGCAGTGCGAGACAGACGACACTGATTAGTCCCGTGGTATGACCTTAGTGCATCTTGGGAGCACATGTTATTATTAAGAATAGAAGTACTCAGGATCCCATGCGAGGGAGCCCAGTGACGTCAGAGTGCAGACAGGAGTAACAGAATATGCACAGTCAGACTCTATAGAAAAAAGAAGAAAAAAAGAGGTTCAAGTGAATTTTCTCCCATTTCACTAAAATGATATGCTCCAAGCCTGAGACCTTTTCCCTCCTGTCTGCCGCCTGAAACTTATTTCTCCAACTGAGATCTAAGCCACCATAAATCCCATCAGGGGTCAAAATGGCTGACACAATTTTAACTACAAGAGAGCACAGCATAAATGGTGTCATTATTATCCCCAAGGGCTGCTCTCTGCCTTTTCTAGGGGACAAAAGAAAAAGTCATATTTTTTATCTTGGAAATACACAATATTCTAGAATTTTTGAGGGGCAGATTCAAGAACTCAAAAGCACAAAAATTGTTAAAGCAACATAGAACCTGACTGAAAGTGAACGAGCTTTCTTTTTCTGTCTCCTTACTGCTAACTACTCTAAAACCCAGAGGCACTGTTTCTAAGCAAAGTCAACTGCCTCAGTCTCTCCACTCCTGAACCAATTCTTTTCTAGTGTTGAACACCTCACCTGCTCCTGGTAGGTGCAGTATTGCAATGTGACTTGAAAACCAACTACCTAGAGTTAGTGCAGATATCACGGGTTAGGGGCACAGCTCCCAAGAAGACTGCCTCCCTTCAGTCCCATGACTCAAGCTCAGGGATCCCAGGCCATGCACTTTTCCAATCAATTGGCTATACATTTGGGGGTTCCTACAACCCCTTCATGTTTAATAATTCACTAGAATGACTCATGGAACTCAGGAAAGTGTTGTGCTTATGATTAAAGTTTTATCATGAAGGATACAGAACAGGGCCAGCCAAATGAAAACATACCCAGGAAAATGTCTGGAAGAGACCTGAGTGTGCCTCTCCCCAGGGACTCAGGATGTGCCATCCTCCTAGCACATTGATGGATTCACCAGCCAAAAAGTGCATCTGAGCTTTGTTTTTCACTGGAGTTTCATTATGCAAGCATCACTAAGGGAGTCACTGACCACATGATTAAACCCACTCTCTCATCCCCTCATCTCCTGGAGGCTGGACCAATATCAAACACAACCAGTCCCCATACTGAAGTGACCTATGGCCCCACTATGAGTCACCTTAGTAGCATAAACTCAGTTGTGTTCCCAAGGGCTCACATGAATGACAAAAGACACTCTTATTTCATGGGCCTGTTTAACAGCTCCATTCCGGAATCTAGGACAAAAAAAAAAGATGAATTCAGTTGTCCTTCATATCTATAGGAAATTTGTGCCAGGATCTACCCCCAGGATAAAATCTGCAGATGCTCAATTTCCTTATATAAAATGGCATAGTATTTACACATAATCTACAAGAATTGTCTCATGTACTTGAAATCATCTCCCAATGATAATACAATATGAATACTATATATTTTTGCCATATTATTTAGGGAATAATGACAAAGGAAAAAAGCCAATACATTTCCAGGATAGGTACATTTTTTTTCTAAATATTTTTGATCCATGGTTGTTAGAATTCAGGGATGTGGAACTCAGTTACAGAGTGCCAATTGCACTTTATTACACAACAAGAAGGAAGGTTCTAGCATCCTAGACACTAACCATCTAGACGCAGTGCTTGTTTACCTTGTTGCCAACTTCAGCAACCCAAGCTCCCCCTTGCTAACTCCTTGGTCTCTTCATCTTCTGGTACCATTGTCCCTGGATGTCATTTTCAGTATTCTCCATCAAAAAAAATCTGCATCCTAACCATCTTGCTATATCTCAATTTCAGACGAGTCAAGGAATACTAAGATAACTTCAGGAACATGGACAAGTAAGACCAGGAAGACAGAACACTCTCTAATATTTAAGAGTAGAGTGAGCAGAGAAAGAGAAGCCTACAGAGGAATCTAAGAAGGTAGGGAAATGCAGCAGCTGCATATAGTCATGGAAGGCCAGGAAAATTTTTTTCAACATGTAAGGGAGGCCCAGCAGTGTCAACTACTGCCGAGAGGTCAAGGAAGATAATGGCTTACAAGTTGCCACTGGATTCAGCAATAAAGTAGTCATTGATGACCTTGCTGAGGGCAATTTCAGTAGAGTAGTAAGAATAGGAGCCAGATTGCAGAGGGTAGAATAGAAAATGGAAAGTAAAGAAGCAGAGAAGTAGATATATGTCTCTTTAAAGAGAAAGCAGTAGCTAAAAAGGACCATTGGGCCAGAAAGGAATTGATATGCAGTACAGAAGGTTTGAACGTGTTCAAGTGTGATAGGAAGAGGCTTAAAGAGAGAGAGACTGGGCGAATGTGCATAAAAGAAAGAGGAGAAATTGCATAAAAGAAAGAGGTGAATGTGCATAAAAGAAAGAGGATTGCTAAGGAGCTGGGAAAGAAAAGTCCAGAGGTCAACAGGAGGGGGTCGCCATAGCCCACTGTTAGGCTCCTCTTCCATAATACCGAAAGTGAAGAGGGAGGCATATAGGAAATGGAGGTCATTGTCGGTTTGGTGAGTTAAGGCAAGAGTTTCCATCTTTGGCTTCTACTTTCTCTGTGAAGAAGGAAGCAATGTCAAATGTTTACCCTGTGAAGGTCAAACATTTGAGAAGAGGATAGTAGAGACGGCATGAAAAGATCTGTCTAGGGAACCAGAGAGGGAGCGCATTAAAGTCCCACGTCCCATGACAGTGCAGCAGGGGAGATCAGAAGAGTCTGGGAACCAGAAATTGATCTCCAGATCCGGGTTCCTCCATGGCACTCAGCAACAGGGAGAAGGCTAATAGTTAATTAGCGGCAGAGTTGGAGTTTTTCCAGCCAAGTAAGAAAGAAAGCCAGTTAAGAGCAACAATATTAGCCAGACAGAGGCTGAAATAAATGAATCTGCAGAGGGATTGAGAAAGGGGCTCATAGATATGAAGAATACAGGAGAGATGGATGATGTGGGAGTCTCTAGTTGTAAAATAGAATGATGTAAATTGTCGAGTAAAAGAAGTAGCAGGATAGGAGGTGGTGATCAGAGATTAGGATGTGACCGAGGAGATGACAACCTCCCCGAGTGGGGCTGTGCACACATGTGGCTCTGGTGGAGTGCATGTGCAGGTGAGATGTGAGAAGATGCAGGACAGATGCTGCTGGGGTCCCCTCCAGAGCACCAAGTTTAGCCAGGCTGAGAGCCAGCCGGGCTTGCTACAGGAGGGAAGGACTGTGTGCCACATGCTCTCTTAGTGAACGGGGAGAATGACCAGGAGATTGTTAATGATGATGCAGAAGTACAGGGTGCAAATCACAACTCAGGGGCCTCCTGGCCAAGTCTGATCAATAGCCAAGTTTTAGCACAATGTTTATGGTTTGTGATGGACTCTTATGCACCATTTAAAAATCAGGAGACTTCCTATAAAATCTGGATTCTCTGGAAGACTACTCTTTTTTTTTTTTTTTCCCACAGGGGAGGATAAGTTTATTTTGGTTCATGGTTTCAGTTCATGGTGGGCCAATTCCATTACTCTAGGCCAAAGATGAGGCAGAACATCATGGGGGAAGGATGGTACAGGATAGCTGCTCAGCTTGTGGCAATTGCAAAGGGGGGAGAGAGGGCATGAGGAGTCAGGGACAAGGTGTAAATCCCCAAGGGCATGTCTACTCTTAAAATCTCTGACCATCTAGCAAAATAAGGTGTATCCTCCTCCACATGGGGATGCCGGTGCCCCACCACCTACTCCAGGGCTTGTTTCACCCATTTAAGTGACAGTTCGTTCTTGTTGGCATCTCACTGGGGGCCTCTAGGAGATAGCAGGTGATGTCAATGTCCCCTTAAAGGAAGTGAAATTTTTATATGAATCATTTTGGGGAATTGTGGTGAAAAGCAGGAATGGGGTCAAAGCCTCCTGCTGACCTTGAGATGTCAAATGGGGATAAGAGGAGTCACAGGGGCAGCAGACACTTGTCAAAGGTCAAGTTCAGATAAAAAGGTGCAAAGATGAGTGAGTGAAGAGTCTGAGGCTATGAGCGAGTCTGCTGACTGTGGAAATTCTGGAAGACAGACATAAAATTTTGGTAAGAGCTGGGCCAGGTGAGAAAGCACAGAGCAATGGTAAAGGACAAGAAGTCACCTGGAAAACCAGATATATGCACACTATCTTGGGAGCAATCTGGTGGTTAGGATGGAGTCACTGACTTGGATTCTGGGCACCCAAGTCACCTCAGCAGAGGCCCTATGCTCAGGAACACCTAAGAATAGCCCTGATCCCAAGTTACTGGAAAAAGAATCAGACTGACTCCCTAATCTTCTTGAGCTGAACAATGAACAGAACACAGAATCTTAGCAGGAGAAATCTATTGTCCTCTGTATAACATCCCTCCAACAACAAAGTATGTCACCAACAAACAGGTGACAGAGAAATAGAAAGAGAAGACGCCAAAAACCTGCTAGGTCTATTTAAAAATTTCTACAAACCTGGACTCAAGAACCAGGAGAAAGGAATAGAAACTCTTCTACCTTTTCTCCTCTAGTCACATGAATTCCAGTCCCCCCTGCCACTAAAATGCTTAGCAATTCATTTCTGCCAACATACTATGTGGGGTTTTTTGGTTGTTGTTGTTTGTTTGTTTTTGCTTTGGTTTTGTGGTACTGGAGATCAAACCTAGAGTCTCACACATGCTAAGCAAGAGCTCTGCCACCGAGCTACATTCCCCAGCACCCCCTCCCTTTTTTTAATTTTTATTTTGAGACAGGGACTCACTAAGTTGCCCAGGCTAGCCTAGTAGCCCAGCCTGGCCTTGAACTTGGGATCTTCCTGCCTCAGTCTCCTACGTAACTGGGATTACAGATGTGTCAGCATACCTGGCACATAATGCATGTTCAATGGACTTTTGTGAGCAGCCCAAGGAAGCTGACCATCCTATCAAAAGACCATTTTCAAGTAAATTGGATTCCAGGTTCTGAAAAAACAACTTGCAATCTTTGGCACAGAGCTAATCAGTAGGATAAAGATTGTCTATATATCAAGTCAGATTTCAGAAAACAGAATTTCAGTTTGTTTTGTTCAGGAACACTATCAATCAAGAAACAGTGGTTACACCTTCTGACAATAGCTAGCTATTCATCACAGACTCTCTTTGTTCATTTTCCAAAGGATGATGATCTTACAAAGAGCTTCTTGCCCATCCTTCCTGGAATTGGCCTGGCCCAGTCGCCTCCTAAAGTGCTTTGGGAAAGTCAAAACCCCGTAGACTAAGTCATACTGTGGACTTCACTGCAGGCTTTGGCCCCCACCTGGGGGATTATTGGCGTAAGTGTGAACTCAGGAATCAACATGGAAGGATTGGGGATGTGGCTGAGTGGCGGAATAACCCGGGTTTAATCCCCAGCACTGCCAACAACATGGAGATAATGCTGATCAGTGGGTCCCTTGTTCTACAACATTGTCAAACATTCTAGACTCTCTCAGTACTTTGCAACGTGACCTTAAACAAACTCAAAGGAATCAGTGATCTCAAGATGACTTTCCCTTTCCAAATGTAGATAATTTTTCCTCTTCTGACTTTTTCTCTTTTCTCCTTGTCGAAAAGGAGCAATAAAAGGAATCAGAGAACTCAACGGTTTCTCACCTTGTCTCGCTTCAGCCTAAACAAGAAAATGTCTTATTAAAAAAAGAGTGGTGGGAGGGGGAGAGAAAGGTGATATTTAATTTTATTGGGAGGAAGGAATCATTGCTAGAGAATGCCTGTGGCTAAATGAGACCATCAAACCCAGAGCAGAGT
>CM053410.1:56624188-56665109 GCA_028644305.1 Xerus rutilus | reverse complement strand
TTGCAAGGTCTTTTGTTCTTTTAATCATTCCTCATGTGACACATTTTCCAAACCCCTCATCAACCTAACATGCTCCTTTGGATACATCTTAGTTGTGTCAACTTGTTATTATTTCTACATGTTATTATTTCATCTTCCAATCATGGTCCAATGAAAAACTCTTCACCTATTGAGCCCTTTCCCTTTCAATCAGCCTCTGCAAAACTAGGTCTTCCCCATTCTGTGACTGTGCAATTGATTTTTTTTCTTTTTTGGGATTCAGTGTAGTAGATTACCATTTATATGTGTTAAATGTCATCTTCTTGAATTTGGCCCAGAGTTCCGGTCTATAGAAATCACTTGTAATATTATCCCACATGACTCGGCTGTTATACAAAAAAAAAAAAAATTGGAAATCATATTTGTTACTGTGCTCCTTCAAATTATTGATTTAGATATTGTACGGGACAAGGCTAAAGCAAAGGTAAATTTTGTGAGTCTATCTTTCCAGGGAATCATTTATCTACATTGTATATATATGAATTCAACCAACTATACACTGTTATAGTCCTGTCCCCTAGGATATCATTTATGTTGCCAAACATGCTGTGGAAATCAAGATATTCTAGATTTATGGACTTTCATAGATTTGCTATAGTAGTCAGTCTGCAATGGGTTAGTTGAGGGCAGCAGGGTCTAAATGGGCAGCTTAAAATCACTTCATTCTTTTCTAGAATTCATAAAGCACGAATTCCATATACTGTCGAAGAGTTTCATCAGATCCAATGGCAAGTTCCCTTAAAGGTCAAGTTCCCTTAAAGGGAAGCTTACAGCTCCCCTTTCCCTCTTTGTGAACATTAGAAGACCAACTTTCTATTTCTAGTCTCCTGGGATGTTTTCCCTTCTTCATGATTGTGGAAAGCAAGAGTTTTGAGATTTCATCTGCAATGTCTTTAATATGTAAGGACGCTGTCACTCAGACTGGAATAGTCTGCTCTCATTCAAAATGACACCATGTTAATATCTGCCCACCCACCCTTAACTCCTGTAGTCTAAACCCTGTTATTTGATTTCCTTATGCTTGATGGAAACTGAACTTAAACTCCCACTTGGCTTTCATCTTCTCTCATTCCTCAAGCAGCTGGCCTGTCCATTCTTGGTAAAATTCAGTGTTCATCTTGTACTTTTAAGCCATGTTTTTGGTTGGGAGAAGATGACTTGTGGTCGCCAGGGGATAAGAAAGAAAAGAGAGATATCTGCGTAGCTGGCCTGATACCAGCCTATGTTTCAAAAAGGCCCCTTTACCCTAACTGTGGAACTATTGTTGAGATTGACATAAAGGAACAAAAGAAACTGAATCACTGCAAAGAAAAATATATAAATCAGCCCCACTCATTGATATTCTGTTGATCAGGGTAATTTTAGGCCTCAGAATTTTCATATCTCAAATGATGAGTCAGACTCAATTTTCTAAATAGGGACACTACTGTCACTTTGGACAGAGAAATTCTCTGCTATGTAGAACTATGGCATTCTATAGAATGCCCAGCATTCTTGCTTTTATGACATGAAATGCAATTGTGCCTCTTACTCATTGTCATTGTGAAAATCCCAAACAGCCATGCACATTTCCAAAGGCCCTGGTGGAGACCCACTGAAAGATGATCTTCAATGTCTCTTTCAGTCCTGAATTTCTGGATCTCTAATTCTTTGCAGACAGATGCTTTGAAGTTTTTTAATCATTAATAGCTATATTATGTTTTAGTCGATAACACATTACATGATTGGAAGTCATTTTCTAGATGAAATAGAGGCAGTCTGGTTCAATTTCAGCCAACGAACAACATTTTTATCCAATGTTTTTTTTAATTAGCAAAAATAACTGATTATAAGTCTAGACATTAAGAAAAACTGGTACACAATTAATCATTTAAGTCAATCAGATGAAGAACCTAAATGAATAAAAGATGTTGACAAATTCTTATCACAGTATCACAACAAAGAAAAGCTAGATGCTAAACCTGTGCCTTTTACCTTTGTTTTAAAAGTCTGACATGTTTCTTATTCTCTGCTATACCCTGAAATTCTCTTGCAGATCAAAAGAATTTTCCCAAATCCAGGAGAATTAGCTACCTGCTCTGAACTGTATATTTGCATTCTCTCAGAGCAAATCATTTAGTCCATCAACACTGTGCCTTCCAAGGAGGCTTGATTTTTATCCTTCCCCTTTATGATCCCTTCCTGCTCCCACCCACTAACCCCTTCCCTCACTGGCACCTCCAGCCAAGGAAAGCCAGAGCAATGGCTGGCTTGCAGCCCCTCAGCAGAAATGAGCACAACTACTTTAGTGCAGTGCAGAGATTTCTACAGCCAACATGATCAGGATATGCTTTCTTCATAAAGCAGAGGGCCATCCTCCCACAAAAACATCTGGGCCCTTCCAAGACTTCTGAGCAAGTCCAGACAGAGAGAGAAAGTTGTGAAACTGAAGGCGCCTCTCCCCTACCACTACCCTTGGTAGGGGAGTAAAAAATGAGGAAGGAGTCCTCTTAAAACAATGAATTCTATCAGGCTTCCTGTGCCTTCCAACAGTTCTCGGATCTAGCATCAGCAGAACATGTTATATCATGTCCTAGTGTGGAGACAAAAAGAGAAGGAATTCAAACTGACTTTGCAACTGCTGGGCTGTATGACTTGTGGTCTCTCCTATTATCTATGGCCTTTCTTGCTGGTCTTTGGGAAAATGGAAAAAACTGCAAGGGATTTGGGAACCACATGAGAAAGGAGAGAAGGAATTGGAGATGTGAGGACAGTTCTACATAGAATTACCTGAAGAAATTGGTACTGGAGTCCAAACCTCAAATTCATTTCTGTTTTTCTGCTAATTATCTGGCATAAAGAGTCAGCCCTGGGGCAGCTATGCTTGCAGCAAATGAAGCCAGGTCTCCAGTCTGGATTGGGACCAGGCTTTGGACAAAGGCTATATATTCTCATAACTTCCTTTGACATAAACAGAAGAAATGAGACTAGCTGTTCTCTGTTAGAAAGGAGCCAGCAAAAATGGGTTCCTACAGTAGCTGTTAGGATCTAGTTTAGATAATGAAGTTGCTGGCAATGAGTCTTACAACAAAGGGCTTCTGTGAAGCATCTCACTCAAAGGTCTCAAGAATCCAAATAATAATAAATTCTGGAGACGATGCGGAGGAAGAAGAATACGTTTATACTGTAGGTGAGGCTGTCAATTAGAAGTCTTAGTATCTGAAGAGTTCCCCATCTCTCTCCCGTGTCTTGTCTTCTTTCTCCAGGAGGAAATAGAATGATAATAGCTTCATTCTTCCTTCCTTCCCTTCTCCAGTTCTTAGTTTAGCAAACATTTATTCAGCATCTATTCTGAATTTGTACTTGGAACATGGAAGAGGAAAAGGGAAACCGGTTAGGAGCCTTTACTAAACTAGATTTGTACCCACAGTCTGCACCAATGTAGCAGCAATAGGAATAGACAGAAATGACTCAATTCCAGGCATATGAAGAAAATAGAGTTGATGGATTTTGATGATAATAGTCTGTAGAAGGTAAAGGGGATAGAAGGACTGGGGGTAACTCCAAATTTTCTGGTTGAGTGAAAGAAGATACCACTTAGAAAATGAGTACAAGAATGTTTGGGAGAACATATTTGGGGGAGGCAGATATGATGAATTTGATTTTACACAGGTTGGTTTGAATTGCACGTGGAATATCCAAAGGGAGATAGATGTTGGAGAGAAAGTTGGAGAAATGGGTCTTATGCTTAGGTCAAAGATCAAGGTTAAAGACATGAGGTTGCAAGGTACTAAATGGAAGCAGTTCACTGAGGAGAAAGAAATGAAGGAATAGAAAAGTTATGTATGCTTTTTCATCTCCCAACTAGATGACAATACCTAAATGGAAATCCCACTTTGTTTTGGAAATTGATTACCAACTTGAATTCCCAAGAAAGGTGCTGGATTATTGGAAATAAACTCCTTTACGACATAAAAGATAGACTGGTTTGGCCCAGAGAGGCAGCATCTTTCAGAAACAGGCGAATTGAGCCTTCAGCTGATAAAGCTATGCATAGCATCCCTTTCTACCCTGGCAGACCTGGCCAATGACGTACGACCTTTCAAAGAGAGATATTTACCCAGAACATAGTACAAAAGGTTTTATAAGCAAAGCTTCCTGGACTCAGCTTTCTAGCACTGCCAAACCCAGCTTTCCCAGAATTATTTCATAGGGTGGGAATGGAGTGGTAAAATCAATACTTTTTAAAATCATTTTTGAAGGGAAATCAACATGGCTCTATTCCAAGGACTTTAACTGCTTCTCCATCCTTCTTGAATTTGTCCTCATCTGGCCAATCTACAATAAGCAAAGAGCTTCTCCCTGAGTCCAGCATAGTTTCCCAAAAGAACATTTTTTCTTAATGCCATAGAACTTCTGTGGGTACTCTTTGAAAGAAGGCTATTAGCAAGGAAGATAGAATGAAACGGCAGGGGTTGGGCCCAGGGAAGAGAAAATAGAAGGACAGGGTGTCACCATGCATAGCCAAGCCAGTTGGAGGCTGAGGTTGCCAGCCAAGTTATGACCTATTTTGATATGCTGAAATTTAGATGTCAAACCAAGACTGCTATGTGGGGCTCAAATTTGTTCTAAGCTCCCAAGGAGATTTCAAGTTTTCCAAAAGAAGAGAAGGATAAAAGAAGAAAATCTCAGATGTCTTATTATTAAATGACACTTAAATTCATCAATATAAATACATCAGAGATACAAATTTTCCCAAAACATCCTCAGACATGATTTCAGATTACCAGAAAGAAATTTTTCCTAGAAATGACCTCTAGAAAATTAACAATGGAGGGGGGAAAGAAAAAAAGTAAGTTCATTTGCAGGTTGATTTAAGGCCCTTCTCACCAAATTTTTAAAAAATGCCAAAGTACAGGAGCATAATAGGAATAAAAACATTTTTCCCTTTTCTTTGTTTATTTTTGTGTTCTTTACAAAAAAAATAGTTTTAGATTTACTTTTTTATTCTTTTAATTTTCCAAAATGCAGTTTAAAAATATCAAGCATTTGATTCATCAAGAGCTACCCACAGGACCACCTAAACTTGAAGAAACCCAGAGCCCAGGGATAAGCTTAGGCTGACATCACAAACTGGCTGGTAGCCTCACAGGGGTGTTTGAGACCTCAGGGTCAGCATTGTTAGTCAAGCTAAACCTGGAAGTTTTTACAGTCTGGAATTGACAAAAAAGCGTCCCTGGGCCTTTGGCACTTTACAGTTTACAGAGAACTTCCATATATTTCAGGTCAACCTTGCAATAACTCTGTGAGGCTTACCATGCTGTATTACAGGTAGAGAAAATGAACGTCCACAAAAGTGGAGAGAAACTCAAGGGAATAAGATTAGAAGAGGCCAGAACTAGGGCCAAAGTACAGGTTTTCAAATTCCATGACAGCTCTCACATCCCACGTGCTGAAGAAATAATAGGGATCCTGCAAGACGGAGAAGGAACCATGTTAGAAAGCACAAATGCCTTGTGGAGTCAATAAGGCATCTTCAGTGAGCATGTTCATTACTGGAAACATGCTTTTCACCTCTTTTACATGCTGTGTTTCTCACATTTACTAACATACGTTCTGCAAGGCCAACTGTTGCCCCTTTTTCTTTTTTGGCTGAGCCCAAGAATAAGCCTAGTTGCTTGCTAGTTGGTTCCCCACCCAGCATACAACTAATGCACTGAGGCATCAGAAATTGCAAGAAAGGGATGTGGTTCACACTTCCAACCCCAGTAGCGACCTCTACATATTTCTATGAAAGGCAAGTTGCAACCCTGCTCTTCTTGTCACCTAAGTCTCTGTCACAGAATGGTAGAGACCATTGCTTCTCAAACTTGAATGAATCACCTAGGATCTTCTTACAATTCAGGTTCTGATTCGGTAGATCTCAAGTGGAGCCTGAAATGATGCATTCCTAATAAGGTCCAGGTACACTGCTGGCCTAGGACCACGCTTTGAGTAGCAAGGGTGTGGAGACTCTAAGAGTTAGAAGGGACCATAATTCATCTTGTTCAGGATTTTCCAAACTGTGTCCCTGGGAAATTCTGACAAGGTAATTTAGGGGATCAATTGAAAGACAAGGAGGAAACCATGAAGGTCTCTGCACACTTGCTTCAATCAGGATGGCTGTTTTTCCTTTCTAGAAATTAGAATGCCTCTAAGATTTCACTTGATAAAATGGTTCTTTTGTTTTTATAAATTTGAGAGCTACCACTTGCATCTAACAACCTCACTTTACAGAAGAGGAACTTGAGAATAAGAGCAGGTGAGTGAGTCATATGAGATGACATAGCAAATTAGTGGCCAAGCAGAATCACAGCCCTGATCTTCCCCACTTGACTCTGGCTCACCTCAGAAATGCCATGACTCAGTGATTTCTCC
This sequence comes from Xerus rutilus, assembly GCA_028644305.1. NCBI lineage: Eukaryota > Metazoa > Chordata > Mammalia > Rodentia > Sciuridae > Xerus > Xerus rutilus. The sequence continues at coordinate 56,658,674 of CM053410.1, read as the reverse complement.
TCTCTCCCTTGGGTTTACCAAAGTACACCCGCCAGAATCCAGCCATGTCCCAGCTCTCTAGAGACAGACATCTTTCTCTCCCCACCAGGGGCTGGCTCTTCAGAATCACCCTACCATCTCTGCCTGACAAGTCAGGGCAGCCAGCAGAGGAGGAGGAAGCTTACTCAAGCAAGGTAAAAGTGAGGCGCGTTCCCAGAGGCAGGGCTGGGGTTGGCTGTGGAATCATTCCATGGACAGGCAGGCGTGTACTTGCAAGACCTCAGAATTCCTTGTCTCCAAGGAGGGGCTCAGTTGACTGACTCACCAGGGCACTTACAGACAGCTTACTTCAATCTGATTTGCAGATGACATGCTAGGGCAGCTGCAGGGCCCCCACTCTAGGAAAGGTTTGTCACTGGCAAAAGAAAACCTGGAGCTGGAAGAGGCATATGGAGGCAGGGGAAAGTCCCCGTGAAGAACACATCTAATGCAAAGTCTGTGAACATGAAAAATCATTCACTCTGATGTGGGGCCAGCAAGATGGGGCCTGGGGCTATTTGAGGAAAGTAAAAGACTCCATCTTCAGTCCCAAGGACTCTGCAATCTCTAAAAGTTTTAAAGAGGCAACTAATACATGGGAAACAATTAGTGGGCAATATAGAACAGCATGTAATTAAAAACCAGACAGTAGAGCTCAAAACATAACAGCCGCTAAGAGCAAAAGAGATCTCTGTGGTCTGGGGAACCTGGGGAAGAAAGCAGTAGGGAGATGGGTAGAGCAAGACTAGAGAGGTCGTGGATGATGGTCCACATGATCAGAGGAAGAAGTGGATGCTATCAACAGCATCCAGAGGGGTGCAATAGGAATTAAATCTTCAAGAACGCAAGGGAGGGTATGGCTAGCTCTGATTCAGACTCCTCCTGGCAGAGTTATGACTAATCCAACCCAGCCAAGGCCAATTCCAAAGTGCTTCTGCATTTTCACAGGGCCTTTCTAATTTCCTGAGCTATCAGGCAACTCCAGAAATGCTGCTAGGATACAGGCAGCAGGAGAATCTGAATTCCACTTTGTGGTGGTCCTAAGCCAACATCAAAGTTACATATCAAAAAAAAATCAATATCCATTCATTGTTTCTGGCTCTGGTTAAAGCTTCTTCATCCAAAGTCTTAGATATACCCAAAGAATAGAATCAGATCAGCCCCAGGAAAGACACCAACCCCAGACATTCAGAGAGGCTAAAAACTTGGTTGGACACCATTCAATTATGAAGGAGAAAACCATTACCGCTTCTCTGCTCCAACACTATCTCCAGTCTGACCTGAACTGAAGGGTAAGAATAAGCCTCATTAAAATCTTATTCCTGACTCACACACAATCTTCTCACATGTACATCTCCAAGGTAGGTATGGCTGAGTGAAACTCACTTCCCAAGGACACACTGCTTAGACTATAAAGCTAAGAATGGAATCGCTAAGCGCTGTACTTCCTATCTCACTCCCTGTCACCTCCCTCCACGGGGTCATGATCTGACCCTGGTGCTAAGCTCAAACCAACTCAGAAGCCTGGCATTCTTCAAATCCATTGGGACGTTCAAGAGTCCTGTTCCTTGACCCCAACCTCTAGGTGGCCCATCCTGGCGTCATAAATTTTCCTTCTGTCCTTCAGCCGCCAGATTTGATTCCTTCTCAAAGTCTATCTACAACCTTCAGAGGAGCTAATGTTCTACATTAAAAATCATCTAAGTCTGTTAGAGCTGGAGGGAAGCTTACTGTCCATTTCCTCCAGCCTCATCACTTGGCAAAGGAGAAAGCTAAGATCCACAGATGTGTAGTGACTTGTCCAGCGTCACACAGTTCTTGGGTAGTGGGCATAGACAAGAATCCAGGTGTCCCAATCCCCAGACCACAGGGAGTTTTGAATCACCTTATGAGAAGTTGGCAATCACTGCCTAAGACCATATCTAGCCTCCACTTCACCATAGCCCTTAGGCGATTTGCAAGTGAACACACGTGCCTACTGACCTCATGGCCCATAAAGGTTCCTGATGGTGGGAAGAAAACAAGCCTTGGTCAGCTGCTGCATTTTATTTCACTTTACTTTAAAGCATCAGCCAGAGATGATCACGGCACCAACCTAGCTGGCCCTCCTAGATTATATAGTCACCTCACAAAGAAAGGTAAAGCATTTTGAAGGGAAGCCTGCTTACACTGCTTCATTAAAGAGTGAAAAGGCAAAACGGAGCTTATTACCTCCCCGGCTGTATCTTGCAACAATTGTGTGATTAATTCAGGTCACTCCCTGATGCTTCTTTTTAGGCATTCAAGCCATCATTGTCTGCGACCTTTTTGTCAAGCCTCAAGCAACAGAAATCCCACGCTCACTCCATCTTCAGTTCTGCGAAAAAGAGGCTGCGTGGGTCTGGCAGGCCCTTCGGAGTGAAGCGAGCACTGGGCTGAGAGCCCAGGACACCTGGTTTCATTTATTATTCACTGAGTGACCTTGAGCCAGTGGGTTCACATCTCTGCATTTCACCTGTGTGGGAGAGTTTGAGTTGCAGGCAGAGAAGTAAGAAAAACAAACTCCTCGGGTACCTTTCCATGTATGGAGTCTGTGACATTGATACCAATACCGTTTTTCTGCTTCCAGTCAGAGTGGAATGAGAGCATGGGAAACTAAGTTACTGAACATCCTCTGTGTGCCAAAGACTGTGCTGGGTCTTGCACCAATCCATGACACGGCATCATGTGAGCCCCAGACGTGGAAACAGTGATCAGAAGTGTTAAGTTCCTCATTTCCAAAATAACAGCGAGTGAGCAACATAGAACCAGGATTTAAATGTGTTTCTCTGACTCAGAAGACATTATGCTTTGCAGTATATCACACTTCACTCAGTAAAAGACAAAAAAGACAAGCTCATTTTACTGAAAGATGAGGGAGGCGAGAGAGAGAGACAGAGAGAGAGAGAGAGAGAGAAGTTCAAGCACTAACAGACTAGAATGGAGAAGGGTAAACACATGCGTGGATGTGAATGGTAAACTGGTTGCTTCCTCTGAAGGACTATAGAGATGGTGCTAATGAAGGAATTCCAGCCCTGGATTGCCAAATTGTTTTGTTTCTTTTTTTATTATTCTTTTTCTTTTCTTTTCCTTTTTTCTTTTTTTGAGAATTAAATTTATTTAAATTAAATTAAATCTAGAATTTTATGTGAAATCATGTAACTTATATATCTGTAGTATCTCACACAAACTCTAACCAAGCCCCCCAACAAACTCCCCAAAATCGAAGCCCATGTCCAGAGTGAACCCATGGCTTCCAGTTTACAAACTCTAGACACTTACTTAGAGGAGATAATTTTAATCTCCTAGTCATGGGAGTGAGAGAGACTGGGGCATTTCACTTTGGGACCCTAGGAAGTTCTTATCTCTGCATTTCCTTTTTAGAGACAGTGAGTTTTCTCGAATGCTCAGAGATTGGGCTCCATGATTCAACCAACCACACCAGCAATTCTCTTCTCTCTTGGGAGGCAAGGGGTGCAGCTATACCTGCATGCCTCTAGAGACAGCAAGAGTGCCCTTTTTTTCTAATAAGCAACAAATTATTTGAGGGTACTTGGTTGAAAACTAGTTTAACCCCTATAGTTAAATCCAATTATACCATAATTATAGGGAGTCTGCACACATCAGAGCTTAGTTGGAAAAGAATAGGAACACCGCAGCTCTTCAAAACATTGGCCAGAGGTAAACCTATAATTTCACCTACTGTTGTCCTGGCGGAACGTTCCTGGGAAAGAAAGCACATACAGCTCTTGGTTTTTCCATCAGAGAACAACCCAAAGAGTGACTCTGCCACTATTCATGTTGGCTTTCTTGTGGATTCGGAAAAGACAGGAGTAGGGCGGTGTCTCTTATTCCTTTTCAAACTGGCCAGAAAATAAGGATGAACTCATAGAATTAAGCACTAGGTTTATGAAGAAATAAGAAATTCTCACTTTTTAAAATTCTTACTATTCTGAATTTTTAATTTTTTTCATAAGTAGGGGTGGAAGGGATACATAGATTTTTTAAAAAACTGTTAGAAACTATAATGGAGATTTTTAGAAGCATCTGCCATTCATTCCAAATGAGCCTAATTTACTTGCCCACAGCCCTCAAATTTGGGGAAATGTTAAATTGTTTCCATTGGCTATGACTGAAACAGAAAGCAGAAGCTTGGAAGGTTTACTATGCACGATATTATAACTTTGAATTTTATTAAATAAGGTTCTTTTAGTGAAAGTCGGTCCCTGGCCTTGTCTCTCCCTCTGTTGAAACCTTTTTGACGGTCTTTATGACAATTGAATTTTCCACTTTACAGAGAACACCAGCCATGGTACCACCTGGGATTAAATATTCTCGAGACTTCACGGAGCCCAGGCTTGATTTTGTGGCTGTAATAGCATATTATAATTCCTCCCTAATCCTCATCTCATTTTTGTGACAAAATATGTGACTGAAAGGGAGGGAAGTTTGAGTCAATTCATCAAGCAGGTATTAGCCCTGACATTGGGCAGGGAGTCATGCCGGGCTCTGTGAGGAAGAGAGAAATGGCTGAGAATCTGGCAGGCATCAAAAGCCTGGGTCTGAGGAGTCAGAAAACCTCATCTCGAGTGGAGATTCTAATGTCTCGAGTGGAGATTCTAAACAACTTAACCTCCACTGCCTCAGCTCTAAAGAGTGTACACTGTGAGGGTTACAGGAGCCAGATGTGAGGGACATCACGGAGGATAATTGTAAGAGAGTGCCAGGACTGGTAGAGGACTCCGCCCCACCTCTGAGGGCAGCTCCACCCAGCGACTCAGAGGGAGGGACCCTACCTGCCACCACATAAGAAGAAGTACCCTGGGGAAGGAGGCACAGGGAGGGGTGTGGGCCCAGAACAGGAATGGGGTGCTCCAGGAAGGAGGGGTTCTTCAAAACTGGGCGGCTTCTGGAGAACATTCTGGATAAAGAGTATAAGCAAAACACAGAGTAAAAAACATGGGAACTGCAGCTTTGGAGAACCAAAGGCAGCATGTGAAACTGGAGTGAGGGTCATCGGGCCAGCCCGAGAAGCCCTCCAGGGCCTTCAGCAAACCCAACCCCTATGAGCTAAGCACTGCTGAGGAGCAAAGTAACAGGGGAGCCACATTAGGCCGGCCTGGGTTCCTCATTTGATGTGGAGACCAGCAGAGATGGAGTCCCCTGTGCTAGAAAATGCTTAACAACCGGCTCAGGAGGACCTGATTTGTAGCATGGTATGAGGGCTGCCACTGGGGCCAGTTTGGAGCCACCAACATGTTTAGCGGCAGAATGGCACACATGTCCTGAAATGTTAATGACCAGCTCTCACAAGCAGATGTCAGCCAGCTGTTGTCCCTGTGTGGATTGGGTTGAGGAAAACTGAGAAAGACCGCCAAGTTATCAGTACCCAACACCAAACCCAGAAACCAGGTACACCTAAGCAGCTCTTGTGTCCATAACATTCTGCATCTTAATCTGTTGGAACCTTGGTTGTGATAGACATCCTCAGCAATTGTGCAGCTCTTCATAGTTTAGGGGAAACGTTTTCTGCCTGTTTTCCAGGCATTACTATCATGTCCCTTTTACAGATGAGGAAACCAAACGCCAAGAATCTGTGTGACTAGATTTGCACACTTAGTAACTAATGGAGTCTGGGTTCAAACCAAAGTCAGTCTCTAAATCTCCCCTGTCGCCACCCATGACCCCAGAGGAGTCTCACAGTCCCACACCTTGTTCATCTCAGGAACAAAGAGAGTCCCTTCCCCCACTCTTCCTCATATTGAGTTTCAAAAGATTGTAAATAGTTTTAGGCCAAAGGTCCTCCCAGCCCCGGGAAAAGCACACCCCAGTTTAAGGGCCCCGTCTCAGCCCTACTTCATCAAGCCAATACCCCAAATTCCTCCTCAAGTGCTTCTCTCCCAGCCAGGGGCGGGACAGCTATCTTATCACCTACACACAATCTGCTCCTGCTTATTAAATTGTGGGATGATCCCATTCCGCTGCAGCGATGGGGCTCCTCCTCTATTTTATTGCTCCGTTGCTTAGAAGTGCTGAGCTCAGCACCAAAGCCTGCTTCTGGCAAGATGGATGGGCCCGCTCTGCTGGTGTGTGCTGAGAGCAGACACCTAGGCTCAGAACTCCAGCATGATTTCCCAACTGAAAATTTGGTTTTTACTTGTTTTGTCTAAAGGATGCAGATATGAGAAGAGAGACTCAGGGGTGTTAGAACCTTTGTTGCCAAAGTTTTGCAAGTCCAATTCTCCCCACTCTTTGTCTACTTCATCCATTTCCCCCAAATAATCTTCCTTCTCTATCAGGCAAGCCAGGCTAAAATACTCCAGCATGAGGCTTAACTTAAAATTAGCCATGGGCACGCACATGCATGCATTTGAACACGCATGCACACATGCACACACGAACTCCATGTAAGCAGCCTGGTGGCCTCAAAGCCTGCCTGTCTCCCTTTGCTGACTCTCTGGTCATTTTCTTCCTATTAAAACTTGCCCGTCTCTGCCAACCTTCATCTTTATTTAGCAAATTTTACCTGGCATCTCATGATACACACACACACACACACACACACACACACACACACATAAGAAAAACAATGCAGAGGCAGCCAGCCAGGCTTAATTCCCTGCCTGGATTCTTGTTGCAGAGATGAGGTAGAAGACTTTGGCTTAGAGTTTTTTCCTCCTAGGCAGGGTGGACTCTTTCAATCCCCTTCCTGCCCTTCACTCCAGGACCCCCAGGTGATAAATCAGTGGCCCAGGTGGATCTTGCAATTTTTTTTTTTAATCTTTTACTCAAGAAGTCAACCCTGAGCCGGGTGCGGTGGCTCACACCTATAATCCCAGCACTTTGGGAGGCTGAGACAGGAGAATCGTGAGTTCAAAGCCAGCCTCAGCAATGGTGAGGCGCTAAGCAACTCAGTGAGACCCTGCCTCTACATAAAACACAAAATAGGGCTGGGGATGGGGCTCAGTGGTCGAGTGCCCCTGAGTTTAATCTCCCGTACCCCCCACCAAAAAGTCAACCTTATCCCACTGCTCAGCCCTACATCTCCCACACAGAAATCTTGTCACCCATTGGCACAGTTCTCTTGCATTTCAGACCTCAGGTAGGTAAATGCTCCTCCATGAAGCCTTCTTGGATTCTAAGGCAAGGTCAGAGCTTCCTTTCTGGGTTCCTACAGAACCACAGCAGGGGCTACTGTGCTGGCCCCTTTCTTGGTGACACATGCCACCACAATGGCTTCCTCACTGCTCCCGCCATGAAGTCCTTGTGTGCAGGAGCTGAGACTTAGTCATTTATGAATCTCCAGCACTTAGTAGAGTGTCTGACACATAGTATTTCCTCAATAAATGTTCAGTGAATATATGAATTAACAAATGACACCAGTCTTTCCTCTGTACTCTCTACAAGTTCTAATTTTCCAAATCCTGAGAGCCCTGGGTCTAGGACGAAAGGGGCAAACTATCTCTAGTCCAGTGTTTCTGGATCTTCTCTCTCACGTTTCATAACATGAGCTGCTTCAGCATCTGGAAGCCATGTATATGCGGAACACTCCCCGCCCTTCTGCTTTCCTCAGGTAGCAGCATTTACATGCTAATTTAGAAAAATAAAATCCCAAACAAGCATTTGCAGTGGGGACAGAAGTTCCCAATCCCAAAAGGCCAGCAGACAATATGCCGAGATTGTCTGTGGTGCTCTGGAAGAGCTGGAGCAGGTGGAGAAGGCCAGAGGGGAGTGCACTCAAATATTCTGTGGGCTCCTTCTTGTCTTACTTCAGCAGGAGGGAGGAATGGGCCCTGGGGTGGGTCTCTTTTACCAGAAAGACCAGGGCAGGCCCGGGAGGAAAGGGCAGTGGAAGAGAAGGCAAACAGGGCAGGTTTCAGCCTGCCTCAGTCCCTCTGTGCTCTCCTGAGAATCAGCCCATCTCAGGAAACGAGGGGCCTCCAGCCCCACCCCAGAAAGAGAGGCCTGGGCAAAAAGCAGCCAGAACCCCCACAACAGGAGCACATCAGGCCGCAGCTCCTGAAAATCTGGAAGGTCCTGGTCCACGATGGAAAGAGAAGAGGAAGGGACACCAAACCAGACCCCAGACTCCCCAGGAACAGAGGCCCACCTCCCCAGCAGACCTTGTCACCAACACTCAGTTAACATTTTCTGAGCACCTATCCTGCACCAGGCCCTTCTGGGTGCTAGGAATACAGGGCTGTCTTTTCAAAGATGAAACAGACGAAGCACGTGATCTAGTGAAGGCAAGAACTCAGGAAGTCAGGTCTGATGTATGAGACAGGTTGGCACAGACAACAGACCTTACGTGCAGCGGGGTGTGGTCTCAGGAAACGGTTTACAGAGCCCTGGCTACTTGCAATCAGCCCAACTCCCCTTGCAACTGTCTAGTGCTCACATTGAGCAGGTCAACTGAAGAGTGGGTGGACAGTGCACTGCAGGAGGGAGGAGGGGCTGGGTCTGACTCACTGACTTGGGTTGAGGCCCTTGGCCCTGCCTGCCTCGACAGATGTCCTACATACCTGGTGGGAGTATGCAGAGTGGGGTGGGGGGTGGGCACATGCTGCTGCCTGGTCCCCCATTTGCTCCACCCTCCCTGGAGGCCATACTGACTCGAGGACCATCAGGGTCCTTTTATTGCCTGCCTGTGTCCTCTGCCCTCTTATTCCTAAAAAGGTGTCTGTGTAGGAACCTGGAGACACAAATGGAAACAGCCCTAGTTCTACCCTAAAGAGGTCATAAAGAGCAAAAAATAAAGGGGTCATAAAGAGCAAAAAATCCACCTTTTCTAGAAGGCCCATGTTCATGTAATTAAAAACAGCCAACATTTTTTCCACCCTTTCCTCTCCCCCATCATCACCTCTATAGACGAAACACCTCCTGTTTCTTAATCCTGTCCCCAGGGTGACCTGTTTTCAAGTCTACCCACCACTCTGCTCACTTTTGAGTTTGTATTGACCCTTCCCAAAATGTAAAGGTCATCACCAAATCTAACCACCAAGTATAATCTGATCAGTATAGAGTAGGGCTATCACCTACCTCCCTTATTTTCTGTCACATATTTCTAATAATGCAATCAAAAAGAAAACTTGCTCTTTCAACAGCCATATCACACTGTTGAGTCCCATGAACCTTAGCATAAGCCTAAACCCTAGGGAATTTGTTTAGTTGTTGTTTTATTTTATTATTCTTATTTTTTTCCTCTATGCTCTTTCTAAACCACATCTTCCCCACACTAAAATTGGGCAATTCCTTCCTGGGCCACAGTCAGAACCTAGCTAGTGGCATGCATTCCTCTTGACTCTGAGACCTAACCAGGAGAGGTCTTAAGGAGAGATCTCCCTGCTCTGCAACACAAAGAGCAGAGTGGAGACCCAGGAGGAGCAGAAAGCTGGCAATGAAGACTTCAGTCGACAGATGGCCCAAGGACTCCCTCCAGGACCTGAGGCCTGACATCACCAGTGGCTTCCTAGGAACTTGCTGTCTCCCTATGTCACATTGTCCTTCCTGTGTCACTCCCAAGAGACTAGCCCACTGCGAATGCTGTGCACTGGAGGCCCTCTGAACCCCGCGCACCATCTCTTTTAGCTAATCAACTACAGTTGATTCAGCAGATCTTTATGAGGCCCTCAGGCACAAGGCTAGGCAGGAAGGGGAAGTTGCAAAGTCAGAAGAGCTTGTAACCAGGAATTATTTAGGACAGACTTGCCCCTAACTCTAAGGCTAGGAATATATGGAGCTAGAAATTTGAGCAGAGGGAATGAGTCTTTCCAGGAACAAGAGACCCATATGGGGCCCACATATTTCTAACCATAGAGAAACCTTGGTTTGGGTATGTGATGGGGAAAAGAAATGAGGATCGGGGGCATATTGTATATGAAACCAAAAAGCAAAGTCCAAGATTGAAAAAAAGTGAAAAAGTTACTGTAACCCTGGATGCTCTTCAATAGAAATGGGAGGAAGTCTGCCCCACTCAACCCCCCAACATTCTCATTCTTCTCCACCCATAAACACACAGTCCATTTCAGCATCACCTCAAAAAGAGTCCAGGGAATGGCTCACAGAGACCTGGAGCTGGTAACACAGGAGAAGGGAGGATCTTTGAGCTCACTTTGGAATAATAGCTAGACAGGTAGGGGACAGGTGGCTTCCAGCTGAGCCACCCTGATGTTCTCCAGACAGACCAGTGTCTTACCAGTCCAAGGCATCCTCCTGGACTATGGCAAATCAAGTAGAGGAAAAGAAAAAACTACTAATACTAATCTTAGGCAGTTAGTTTTTCTTTGCTGTGTCAGCCAAGTATAGATGGATTTCATTTTTCTGAACAAATTTAGAGGCCAAAGAGGACCCCTGGAGGGGAAGAATATGACCAGTAAGAATTAGGCTTATTTTTCTCCCCTGGTGATTTGAGCCTCATTTTCCCTACATTTTGGGGAAGGTCACATTCTTTACCTGTTCTCCTCTGTCCCTCCCCTTTGCCACTGCTCTCTCCTGTCACACTGCAGGCTGACTCTAAGCCTTGTGAGGGCTCCTTCTTCAGGGCTTTGCTTCACAGGGCTTTCCAGTCCTGTTCCTAACCACCCTCCAGACCTCCCTCCATCTTTTGAATCTCACAGACAAAAGTCAACAGTTCCCTTTGGGGGAGGGGGGTTGTCTTCCTAGTGTTTTTCTCATTGGTCTATTTTTATGTCTATTCCTATAGATGTACATTTAGGATGGGAGCTCATAAAAAGTAAAGTCTAGGATACAGGCCACCAGGTATGAGTGAGTGAGTGAATGAATGAGTGAGGTAGTGAATGAAATATACGAAGAAAGGCAGAGAGGGGAGAAGGAAGGGAGGGAAAAGGGGCACAGAGTCTCCAACATAAAAGCGTGTGTGTATCATCTGGGGTAGGGCCTCTTCACCTGCCCAGTTGGCAGGGGAAACCCTGAAGGCTGACAGTCTTGGGAAGAGTCCCTGCACTTCAGAAAGCTACCCCAGGGAAACACTGCCTTCCTCTTAGGGAGTGTATTTTATTGGTCTTTTCTTCTTCCAGGAAGTGGGAGGAAGAGTGCAGACAGGTGCCAGGCCTGCAGAACCAGAGGAGCAGCAGGAGAATTTGTTCCAGGAGCCCTTCAGCAGGGTCCGCAGATCTGAGTAGATTAGAATCTTGACCCGACACTGCCTGTGTGAACTCAAGACAAAAACTCACTTTTTAAATCATCTGTTTCCCAGTCTATCTGGAAGAGGTTTAGATTCTCTGGTTTCTAAGGAGATTTTTGAGCAGGTAAATTCAGTCCTGTGAAGAGACACAGGACAGGACTGTACCAAGATGCTCTATAGATTGGATTCCTTATTTCCTCACCTTCCCCACCTTCCCCTACAGAATGGCCAAATCTGCTTTTGCTGCATGGCAGGGCATTCGCCTTGTGGCAGGCTGGATTCCTAGGCAAAATGTACATTGAGGAAACTTCCACTTCCCTTGCCCTCCTGCACTTGCCAGGGAGAACAGGGAGAGGGGTGCAGGAGGTGGGGAGAGGAAGGGGAGGGGAAGGGCTGGGGCAGGTAGGCCAAAGCAATCAAGGGCTTGCAGACCAACTCTTTTGAAGTTCCTAACAGGTTGCTGACTCCTTCCCCAATTCCTTTTGTCTCTGCCCAATTCCCCAGCACAAGTGTAGTTCTTCCCCCTCCCCCATCCCCACCTCAAGGACTGGAAGGGAAGCAGGTGGCAAAGCCTCTTGGGATATAAAGACTACTTGCTTCTCACAAGAAAAGCAACAAATTCGCTGTGCTAGAAGCCAAGATAAGCTACCAGCAGGGCCTGGGCTCTGACCCTCAGGCCTCTTTCTACTGCCTGGATGGGCTGGATTCCTGAAGTGCATTGTGGAGAACTAGGAACCCCGGTTGCAGACAAAAGTTCAAAAGAACATTGACTCCTGCAGCCCGCACACCTGCGCTTGTGTGAACACACACGTGCATGCAGTCTCTTGCGGCCAAGATAAGATCTGAACATTCCCCTCTCTCTCCTCCTCAGGTTTTTGGGAGGCACCTGCAGTGTCTCCTTCTCCCTCTGGAATGACAGAGACCTCACCTTCCTTTTCTGGCTTTTACAGACAATGAGAAAGTAAGGTTAGCTCCTGAAGAAGGGCAGCACCATTCATGGCCCCCCAGGGGTGTGGACTCTGAGAGGCGGAGCCAGCAGCCAGGCCCTCTCCCCATTGGTTGGGCTCAGCAGGTAACCAGAAGCTTTACTCAGAGGTGCATAAATAAAGAGTGAAACTAGTACCACCTCCTTGAAATGGGCTGAGTTCTTCACCCTCCTCTTGGAAAAACCAGTTTCTCTTTTATTGTCTGTTGCCTCTGTTCTAAAACTTTACCTGAATCCCCAACAGCCCTCCAAACTCTCTCTGTTCCTTTTACCTTTATCCTCTCTCCTCCAATTCCACTTTCCTCTGCTTTCATATTCTATTTTTTTAAAGGGAGAAATGCACAAGTCAGGACCAGCCCCGCCTGTTCCCAGGAACCATTTCTTTTCTGCACAGGTCTACTGAACTGGGTACTTGGTACAGTAAGTGTTGTTCATTTCTTCTTCCTATTCTCAATCCTTGGGTGGTAAAAGACCCTTCAAAGCCTTGAAATATTCTTTTTTTTCCTTTGACTTTAATACTCTTGACCCTCTAGCCATCTCCTTTATGCTACATTATCTTTAGAACAAAAGATGATTTATTATTTTGCATCAAATGCAAAGCTGGGCTATGGTATCTGATGATATAGACACTGGTGCGTACAGGTGAGTCTGAAATCTCTGAATCTGAGGGGCTTGGGAAAAACTAAAGCAGAGTGGCTAGATCAGGAGGCTCCTAGGGCCGAAAGAGAAGATTGCGACAATCTGTGTTCACTACAAGTCAATCATCAACTTCCTCCAAGGCTAAAGTAGCTGATCCTGCTGCATTTTAACCAAATCCCCAGCCACTTCTGTTTGCTTGGGGATTTCCAGGGATCCCAGGCAGTACATCTTGGTGATAATGGGAACTGGTGTGGTAAGGCAGATGCTGAGCAGTCATGTACCTAGAATCCCTCTGTCTAGTTTCATAGATATTTACTTTACTACCTGGGGTTGGCTGGCTTTTCAGTCCAGGACTGCTCTCATGGAAACTGCAGGACCTGTTTCCATTCTTTGGTTCTCATGTCCATATTGATTTTATTAGGAAGACATTTGGGCCACCAACTGGAGGGCAGTTTGGGGACAAGAGAGCAGAGTAGTCACTGGCTGAAACATAGCCCAACACATCCATGATTTGTTTGCAGACCCAACCTAACACTGTGAGTGGCCAAGGTGAAGGCCACTGGGGGACTGAGTTGGTGAAGGCATAGTGGGCAGAAGAATCCAGTCTCCTGAAACAGGTTCTAACTCATCTTTTCTTGTCTCTGCCTTGTAGCAGCTGCAGGTCTGTAAGACAAGGGGAGCTGGACCAGGGGAGGGCCTGCTTTTTCTGAGCTCCCTAAGGGCTATGCTACCTCCAATCTGCATGGCCTTTCATAGTGAACAAAGCCTTTCCAGGCCTTGTCTTCTCTGGAGTGTGCACCCTGGAGGACAAAGACCTCCTGTGAGGGCAAAGGGCCGCACACTTCAAATCAAGGACTTGTGGAATCTAGTGGATCCTACGCGTGGGGAGGCAAAGGGAAGAAGGATCTGGATGAGAAGAATTGACCCTTTTATTTTCAGAGCTGAGCTGAAACCCAAAGACACAGCAAAGGATCCTTCTATTCCAGAATGATTTCTGCCCGCTCTCTCCTTCATTTATGGCTCTTCACTTATCAAAGAAAACAGACTGGTCTCTTTCTTCTCTTTGACTGGGAAATGGATCAGAGGCAGTGCAGGGGGATTAGGTAGTCTGGGGAACTCACAAGCAGGGCACATTGCTCTTTCACCATGGGGATTTGTGAGTATTCAATAAAAGGCTGAGCAGGAGAGGAGGAATTAAACTTCTTCCCCTTAGCGCCCAAATCCCTGCTTCTGGGAAGCCCTGTTCACTCTGAGCAAGATCCTTTTGGTTGAGACCAAGGAAAGCAGGACTCTTCTTCTGCAAGAGCTAGAAACTCCAAGCTTTGTTGAAGGCCTGGCCTAGAAAGACCCAATGCCCAAGGGCTGGATGTGGGAGAAGCCCCATTGTTAGATAGGCCTCCCCGCTCAGGTCAGAACAAGCCCCAGGAAGAAATATTCCAAACAACAATGTGGATCTGCCCCAACCCACCCTGTCTGCATGTCAGTGCTGAGAACAGCCTTTTACGGGGCTTAACGGTGAGCCACAGGCAAGTCTGAACACAAGGCAGAGGCCAGAACAGCAGCTACAAGGCAACTGATTGGTGGGCATTTCTTTTAAGAGAGGACAGAAAACTCTCACTTTGCATCCTTCCTGTTTAACTCAATCTCTGAAAGCCAGGTTTTTATATCCTCCTCCCTTTGCCATCTCCCATCCAGGGAGAAATAGTTGTGTTTCCAGGCAGAGCTGGGAGAGGATGCAGGGCTACAGGAGGCCGGATTTCCCAACTCCTCCATCTATCCCACCTCCGTGTAGAGGCCTGGCTCCAGCCAGGAGTTCTGGTCTTTCCTCTGTTTCTCACTCATCTCTTCCTGATTTCACAAACTGGCCTGCAAAGTGCTGTCCATGCTCTTTGGACAATGCCTTTTGGAGAGGAATGACCATGACCTGCATTACGCTACCTGGTACGCAAGTGCAAATAGGTAATTTTTCTAAAGCAGTGCAGACCACCTGCCTTCTCTAGACAGCACCAACCACACCTAGCTCAGGCATGGCACATACAGTGGGGGAAGAGGGCCAGCATCCCAACTAGGTAAATACAGAGGAGGTTCCACATAGACTTGTTGGGGCAGCTGCTTCATGGATGAGAAACAGCCCAAAGTCCTCAGCCCACAGCCTGCTCTGTACCACTCAGCCACTGCAAGGATGTCTTAGCAAGCCAGCTCCCCTCAGCTTCCTTGGAGAATGTGATGGGGGCGGGGGGGAGTGAGTATTCAGGTCCTCAACATCTCCCAAGGCTGTGATTTTCACAGATCCTGAAGGCCTTTGGTGGGGCAACACCCCTGTGTGTAGAGGCCACGTTGTCATATAACTCACCCTCAGAGGAAAAGATCCCCAGAAAATCCATGTGTTCTCTTGTCCTTCATTCCACCGGAGTCTGTCTCATACCAACCAGATTTCAGTGGAGTGAAGCTCAGGAGGCATGGAGCTGTCACAGTACCACCACAGCAGCCGCCGCAGCAAGAGTCACTCTGACTTGGAAACAGAAGCAGCCAGTGAGAAATGTGGTTGCTGAAGGAGACATCTGGAGCTCACGTCCTTGTGCAGAGGGACAGGCGATGGGCAGACTGGAAAAAGCACCACAGATGGGAACTGCATGATCTTTCTTTTCTTGATGCTGTGGAAATGTGTGTTTTCCGTAACTTGTAAAAATTAAAAGTTGGCTGGCTGCTGACGACCCCCCCTGCCTCTGTGCTTTGTGCTATCAGATGCCAACTCCCCAGCCTCCTGAGCCACCTCCCCTTGGGTTTAAATCCTAGCCAGGAGCCTGAAGAATCCACACTGGCTCCTTCTCTCCTTGAGGTCCCCAGGCAGGTGGCTGGGACTCTATTTGCAATCAGCAAAGAACCCTGCTGCCCTCCAGCTCCCCGTGGTGCCAGCAGGACCTGCCGAACAGGGTAAAAAACTCTATTAAGATTTTTTAAACCCATTTATATTGTAATAAAATAAATGTAAATAAGATTTAAGCGAAGGCAGATTGCAGATATTTCAGATGCTGTACAAGATATATCTCATAGCATGGGTGTAAATTCTGCAAAGGTTAATGCAGTTAAACATATTTGACACATAAAAATGTCAGATCCAACATTAATCATTCACCAATTGTAATTGCCTTTATATGGGTCTCTTCTCCCTAAGACATATGCTTAAAACACCAAGCTCAGTAGAAATCTGGGAGGAAAAAAACAAATAATACTTGTCAACTGTCGGGGTCTATGATTTGCTTTGATAGATTTAGCACTGATTTCATTGGATTTACACTCGTATGTTATTGTGGGGTTTTGTTTCTGTTTTTTTTTTTAACTACACAGCTCTCTTAGGGAAAGAGTTGTGGGACAAGGGGGGCCCCTAAGTCCAAAGAAATTAGGCCCAGTTATGAAGAAGATGCCTTGTGAAGCCTTTATTCTCTTGCCCCCTCCTCAGAGAGAGGGGCCTCCTTCAGGGAGCCGGTCTGGCTGCAGAGACAAACACTTAACAAAGTCAGGCTCTTACCTGTCTTCAGAAAAACCGGTTTTCACCTCCAGAATGTGCCCCAGGCAGCCAAACTCAGCAGTCCCCATGGTCTAGTGGTGTTTTTCTTAGGAGCCCAATATAAAAGCAACTCCAGCTTTGCAAATTAGTATTTGTCACTGGAGGATCCAAGCCCTGTCCTGACCAGTGACCTTTGAGGTGGGGTTGTGCCTCTTCACCCTCCCGCAGACTATCCCTGGGAATAGAGAAGGAAGAGCTAGTCAGACTGAGGTGGGGCTCAGGGGGAATAAGCATTCTCCAAACTATCTTCTTGCTTCTAGTTAAAAAGAATTTAAAACCTAGTCCCCATCACGCATTCATTCTGAGCCCCTAAAAGGGATAGGGAAGCTAATCCACAGGTTTTTGGTTTTTGTTTTTGTTTTTTAAATTAAAACCTCTTTACTCATAAAAATTACATAGTGAACCACCAATTGGGTGGTGGTGTGGTCGGAGTGTGGAGCTAATTAACTAGCACATAGCTCCTGCTCGAGGTTCTGAAAGAAGTCCCAAGATCAGAACAAAAAGAACGCCAAGCAGACATGATGTGACATTTCTATTTGCAGCTTGGTTTGAGCCTTGTGACCTGGAATCTTTTCAAAGGAAGAAGTGTGCTTATGTATTTCTGTGTCACTTGGCTCAGGTGGGGGCAGAAACAAAAAATGGCCAAAAACAGTGACAAGAGGGTAAACTGTCAGACACCAGCCAGGGCACAATGCTGTGACTAAAAAGGACTCTGCCCGCCACACCCCAGCTCCCACCAGAGCACTGTCTTTCCAGCAAAGATGCAGGGCTCTGCATTTGTGGCACTAAGGTCCAGGGGGCCCACACCTTCCCACCCAGGCAGCCCAGAATGCTGCTCCGCCTTGCAGAAGGAGAAACCCCTGAGTCTGGCCCAGAGCAGCCTGCCAGGGAAGCTGGTGTGTGCCGGAGCTACAGAGAACTGCCCATCCATCTTCCCGTCTAGCCCCCACTCCTTTATGTCTCCTGTCCTCATTGCAAAATGCAGCTCGCCAAAACAACACAGAGAAAATGGTTTAATCAAAATTCCCTTGCAACAGCAACAACAAAAAATAAAATTACTCTGCTTTCTATATTCACGATCTTTTATTGAGGTGAAAGGCAAATATCATTGAGTCAAACCCGAATAAACAAATATATACAACCACTGGTAATTTAATATTTTGTGCTAATGGTATACACTGTAGATACAACCCAAGAGGAGTAAATTACAATCCTATCAATAATACATTGCATCCGGGCTCCAGTTCCCCACTACACAAGAAAATGTGCATTGGCAAAGAGTCTCCGAATATTAAAAGCCATGCATATAATGAGGCTGTGGGTACACAAGCTAGCAACTCCCACAGGACTATTTTCCAGTCTTTGTTAGCAGGGTCTTTTATGGGGGAAATAGCCTACCTTGCAGCTTCTAAAGCTGGTACTAAATGAAGACCTCCTACCCATATTCTCAACAGATCTCTGGGTAAAGCTTCCATCCTAGAACAACCTGCAATCAGGGCACTGATTTGCAAACTGCATAGACCACTGCATCCATTTGGATACCTTGGATTATGGTAAATGTCCAGGGTCTGCTGGAGTGGCTTAGGATGCTGGACAAGGGACTCCAGAGAGCTCAGTGCAGATGGCAGTATCTCAGAGAAAAATCACATAGCTCATCCTCACCTTGACCCCAGTCTCCCCAAGGTGTAGGACCTGCCAAAAGAAAGGAGGAGGGAAGAGAGGAGGCAGCAGGAGAGATGACAGGCCAGGAGCTTATCATCTGCAAAGGAGGGGAGATTTATTTTGGGATTTAAAATGTTCTAACTACTAAAATTTTGACAGTGCATTCAAATCCCCTACTCATCCCTCCAGAAGAAACAAATGACAATCTTGTTTGAGAATGGGGAAGAAGTATTTCTATTGTAGTAAGATTAATAACATGGATGAATTAGGTTAATGTTTGCAGGAAGGCTAGTTAATGTACCAGTCACACACTGGTCTTTGATGTCCCCAACTGAGGACAGATGGGCTTGGTCCTTCCTTGTCTATTTTTTAATCAGACCCTGGAAGAAGAAGGAGAAGGCAAGGCAAGGAGGGAGGCTGTCAGGCCAAAGGAAGGGAATACAGGCAGCAGTTCCAGTCTCAAGCCTGAAAATGAAAAGCCCTGGTCAGACACCAATTCTTCAGCAGGAAAAGAAGCTTCCTAAATTGCTGAGACCTAACTGGGCTTTCTGGAGAGAGACACCTATGCATCAGAGAAAAATAATGTGAAAATTTTCTTTTGTCTGGAGACAAGAAGCAGCATCTGGAAGTCTGGTCATAGCTTTGCTCCTTCCTCCCTGCAACTCCCCTACCATCCCCCTTCAAAACCTCTCTCCCCTTTAGAGGGGTAAAAAAGGCCATTTTTCTTTGCTGCCTGTCAGAAAGCAGGGACCGGTGGGACACCTAGTGGACAGTATGGTAATTACACCCACATTGGACCCCACCACCCCCATGGCTACCCAGAGCTGAGGAGATCTGTGCACATTCATATGATAGGAAATAACACAACAAGCATCTCCCTGGGGGAGGTGATATTGAAGTGGACTTCTGGGTAGATGCTGACCTAAATTGTAGCTGTATCCAGTTCTAGTTGAGAAGATATTGGTGGCTATGAGTAAATATGAATACAGAATTCATAGATAAACAAATACACTCTATGATTTGCCAAACAATTCCCTCATTATTTAAACTTTACTTAGAGTCATGTTGAAATTAGACACCATCCCCTAGGACCCACCAAGCTGAACAGCCAGAAGAATTTCCCCCAAGACAGTGCATAGGTGAGATACTCACCCAAGGCAATCCAACAATGACTGCTCAAGAATACAGAGAAGTTCCTGCTTGCCCCTAAGTGGTTGCCAGCAGCGGCCTGAAGTTTCTGAGTCAGCATGTGAGTGGTTAAGAGGGGTCAAATCAAATCTGGTGCCAATTTGATCTGGCCATGGGACTTTGGGCCAGCCACTTAACCTCTCTAAGACCCAATTTCCTTATCTGTCAAGTAGAAATAATGATAATAATGGCAAGTACTTACTGAGAGCCAGGCACTGCATGCTTTGTGTAGATTAAATAATTTAATTCTCCTAGCCATTATAAGGGTTTATATTTCAGTTTTTTTGGGTTGAGAGAGGGTAAGGGACTAACCCAAGGTCACACAGCTTATAAATGGCAGAGCTGAGATCAAAACCTGGCCTCTCTCTGGCTCTGGAGTTCACAGTAGGGACCATTAGTCTACCCTATTACTTAATGCTACTATGAGGATTATGCAAGATCCTATAGTTTGGATCTGGAGTGTCCCCCAAAAGCTACGTATTGAAAGGTTGGTCCCCAACTTATGGTGCTATTGGGAGGTGCTAGAATTGTAGGAGCTGGCGCCTAGTGGAAGGAAGTTATGTCATTGGGAGTGTGCTTTTAAAATGGTATTGGGACAGTGGACCCTTTCTTCACTTCATGACTGCCATGAGGTGAGCAGCTCTGCTCCACCATGTGCTCCCCACCATAACGTTCTGCCTCACCACAGGTCCAAGCAATAGGCCCAGAAGCCATGGACTGAAACCTAGAAACCTAGAGCCAAAATAAACCTTTCCTCCTTTTTTTTCTTTTTCCTTTGTAACCAACAGTCACATGGAACTAACCCTGTTTATTGAATTTATACAGCAATCAGTCTGTTCAGCCTTCCTGGTAAGGAGGACCCTTGAGCTAAGAAATGATGACATCACAAAATACATCATTATCAATACAAAGGCAGATGGCCATTCAGTTCTCTGAAGAGCATACAGATCCATAAAATAGCATAGGATTAAGTGAATAAGCTTGTTCAGTCTATAGCATGAAGCTAATTATTACCTGTAATT
Source organism: Xerus rutilus (assembly GCA_028644305.1). Taxonomy (NCBI): domain Eukaryota; kingdom Metazoa; phylum Chordata; class Mammalia; order Rodentia; family Sciuridae; genus Xerus; species Xerus rutilus. Next base: position 56,638,431 of record CM053410.1, on the reverse strand, counting down.
AATAGAAAATCCTTAAAACTGTATATATTTGAGCAATGAACTTGTCATATGATTTTGTGTAAAATTCTTTTTTATAAACCATTCCTCCTGAAGCTGGGTGCAGTGGCTCATGCCTGTAATCCCAGCGACTTGAGAGGCTGAGACAGGAGGATCGTGAGTTCAAAGCCAGCCTCAGCAAAAGTGAGGTGCTAAGCAACTCGGCGAGACTCTGTCTCTAAATAAAATACAAAAGGAGGATTTGTGAGTTCAAAGCCAGCCTCAGCAACTGGGCGAGGCACTTAGCAACTCAGCGGGACCCTGTCTCTAAATAAAATACAAAAAAGGGATGGGGATGTTGCCCAGTGGTTAAGCACCCCTGGGTTCAATCCCCAGTACCAAAAAAAAAAAAACAAAAAAAAAAAAACGTTTTCTCCTTAGAAGTTGATTTTCTCAGGTCTTTCTTCAAAGTGACAGAAAACTAACATGAGATAATGTAGGAAAAGTGCCCAATATTTTGTGTACTTGAAAATATTATCATAGTTCAGTATCAAATATAAGTATATTTGAGAAGTTTCTCTAGTGTCCACCTACCTGGGACAGGTAACCAGACGCACACCTCTAGAAACACAACATTGAATTTACTGTGCAGTTTAGTGACAACTCTGATCAGCCTCAGCTTCTGGAGTAATCATCTCTCCTCTCATCACCTTCATTTTAGGTGAATTTCCTTTTTTGACTTTATGTTTAGTATCTGTGTCAGACTGGAGAATACTTGAGGGCTTTCCTTTTTTTTTTTTTTTCCAAATAGACATGGCACAAATCAGAAATATGTAACAATCTTTCTAAAGTAAACATCATTTCTAATTTTTACTCTATTTTTCCAGGGAAAGGTAGAAAGTACTAGTGAAAAAGAAACTAGTGAGTAGCGAATGATTTTTTTAAAAAGTTTTGAGCACACAGAAAGTAACATTATTAAGAGAAATAATAAAGCAAGACAGAGCAAACAGATGCTCAGAGAGGAAGCGGTAGTGACCTTACGGTGACACCCTGACATTGCATTGATGCTGAGCTCAGCATGAGAGGAGCAGCTTTGTGCTGAATCCATGTGGTATAATCCCATTAAAGTGGCTTCCAAAGGTGAGCAGTTCTGCCACCAGGAGCACCAGCTCCAGGCTGGAGTTCATTCCTAAGACTTCTCAGAAATGGGAGCAGGAGCCATAATGCCACGAAGACCCCCAGGGAACCTGACTTCATATCCCTGCTGCTTCCTGTAAGTATCCAGCTGGTTTAAAAGTCTGAGAATTTGGGCCTGAGAGCAGTCACCTGGCAGTTTCCAGGATCAGGAAGTTCTCACCTGAAGAGGGACAGACAAAGGACAGACCAAAAGAGAAGCTAGCAACTTTTATAGAATGCGTTCCTTTTCCCATAACCTGACCCTGTGACCATCTGCCTTCCATGAATAAAGAATGCCTTGACAGAAGAACATGCCCCTTTTTATAACAGAGCCATATCAATTACATTCCATTACTATACCATTATGGCACATTGCATTATAATCCAGCTGTTAATGGCTTCACCTCAAAAAACCACATCACTCCCCTTTGCCCTCCTGAAAGCCTGGCTTATAGCCAAGTTGCTTTCTCTGCTGCAATTAGATCCAGGTGCCTTTTTTTCTGAGTCAAACCCGTGCCAGCAATGATAGCAACTTCCCTGTGCAATGATAGCAATTTCAAGGGGGCTCTATTAAATATTTCTTGCTACTTGAAGGCTAATTTTGAACATTGTTATGCACTAATTAACTGTTGCTGCTTTAACTTTAATGTGCATATTATTTGCCTGGGAATCCTGTAAAAATACAGATTCTGACTCAGCAGACACAGGCTGAGCCCTGAGATTCTGCATCTTTAACAAGTTCCCAGTGTTGCCTCTGTGGTGCCTGGACCACACTTGGGATAGCAAGGAACTAGACCCCTCAAGATTCAAAGCTCAGCTTCTCAGATTATTCCTTTCAGTGCAGTAGAAAACCAGAATATACCACCCCAAATCTGCCAAATGGGAATAGGATTATTCTGAGTTGAAAGCAGTCGAGTAACAGCTGATGCAGGAAAAGCTCTTTTCCCTCTCCCTTCATGGCTTGAAAGCAGGGCCTAAATTTCCCTTTGTAAAGGTTACAGAAATTTCAGCTTGTACTAGTGACTCCTTTCCTACAGCAGGGAGAGAACCATTCCAGAGTCAATTTTTATCAGCTGAGATGAGTGCCCTGCATTACAAACCTCAGTAACAACCCATGTTAATCATATACTTCCCAGTCAACTGCTCATCACTTTTCCCTACCCCAGGAGTCCCAGAACACTTTTCCTCTATCTGACCTCTTTACCATACTTTCTCAACCTTTGTTAAAAATGGTATATAAGCCCAGAATTCCAGTCTTCTGCCTGAATCATGTTTGTGTGTGCATGTGTGTATGCATTCTTGTACATACCTAATTTATTAAATTTGTTTATTCCATACCAATTTGTCTTTTATTGTCTTTTATCACTTGGATTTGTGGAACCCATCTACTAGCCCTGAGAGGATAAAGGAAGAGGGTTTTTTTTTTTTTCTTCCTCCACTACAACACAAAAAAATGAAAGATAATAGGACCAGGAGAACCGAGGCAAGACTGCGAGGTCATAACCATGAGATGACACGGCACTTTTTAGACCAGGCCTTGCCAAAATAGAGGTCTAAAACCAAATGGTCAGGCAGGTATCTGTAGATTCAGAACCAAAGGGCAGAATCATCCATGGGTCCAAACTGTGGACCCATAAAGAGGGAGGACAGACTGTGGCCAAAAGAAGGCAGCAGTGGTTCAACAGCCTAAACACACAATGGAGGGGTTTAGGAAGACGCATTCCTCAGAATCAAGGGAAGCAATGAGTCAGAAAGCCAAGCAGGCTGGTAGACCCCCTCCCCCCAAAAAAAGGCATCCATAACAAGAAACAGACACTAGGAAGCTTAGAATCAACCTTGCTAGAGGCAAGTGTTTGCCACAGTCAAAAGTTCCTCAATTCTCCCCATCAGGGCATGGATGGCACAAAGCCCACAGATATGAGGGAGGGAAGGAGCTGCATCTGCACGCACTCTAAGGAACGTAGCAGTATTGGCAGCAGATTCTGACATCGCACCATCAGTGTATTGCTGACCCACATTCTTTTCATCAAAAGATGTTTCTCAAAATTGAGTCTTTATTGAGGAGACACGAACCTAACCCTGATTTGAATGGGCATTGTAACTGCATATGCAATGAGAGGTTAGAGAGGACCTGTTTTATTCCTTCCCTCTATAACTAGAAGGAAAGCACCCTATTTGGTATTCATATTCTGTGTTCCAGATAAACTGTCAGGTTTCCCTGCCAGATTTTTATGGATAATTAGAAGGTTGCAAGAAGCAGATGTTACGAAACTATCTGTGACTAGTCCTTAATGGTGGATGACAAGAACTCAGCACCATATCTTAATTACATAAGACATAGTGAGAAGTGTAAAAAATAGAGGGAGAGCTTGTCAAAGCCTGACAAGGTATCAAACGGTTAATCACCCACGTTGGACCTGAACATTTATTTACTACGTAATTCAGAACATGGCTCCCACCTCCTTTTAGTTGAATAATTTTATAAGTTCTGTATTCTATTGTGTTGCTTTATTTCAGGTTTTAATAATTGAAATATAAACTCCTGCATATAATTGGTGGTTTTTCTGTTTAAAATCTCCCCAAACAAGAAAGGGTACATATTATTAAATACAGAGACAATTTTGCTGTATCAGATCTTATTAAGTCATACAAAAGGAAGATACAGTGCATTGGAAAACTGAGTTCCTCTCCATGAGGATGATGACCAAGACCAGAATCTGCTGAGATCTTACCCTATGCGAGGTCATTCATGAGCACTTGACTATGCATCATACCATGAATCCCCAAAGAGACTATAAGAAGTAAGTTGGCATTTCAATTAATCTCATCTTACAGAAGGGAAGTTACTTAGAATAATAACAATAATAAAAAAAATAACTACTGCTACTGACAGTTATTGGGTACTTACTGTGTCCATATATTGTCCCTTACATATAACGTCTCATTAAGCAAGGCTGTTGTCATAATTACCTTTATTTTCACTTAACAGAAGAGGAAACTAAGGGACCAAGAAATTAAAGAACTTACCCAAGTGATTTTAGGTGGTAAAAATAGATTTAAATCTAGAATTCCTCATTCTGAATACAGTATATTTAACTCCTGGGATATATATACTGCCTCAGTTTCTCTATATGTGCTCTCCTGAAATTTGTATGTTGATGTACCTCAGAATGGGACTATATTTAGAGATCAGTCCTTTAAGGAGATGATGAAGTTAAATGAGATCCCATGAGTGGACCCTAATCTACTCATGACAACTGTCCTTATTGAAAAGAGCAGGACCCAGACAACTATAGAGAAAAGACTACGTGAAGACAGAGAGAAGCCAGACTTCTAAAGCCAAGGACAGAGGCCCCAGAGGAAATTCCACCAACAGGTGTTTAGCCTCCAGGACTGTGAGGAAATTAATTTTCATTGTTTAATCCACCCAGCCTGTGGTACTTTGTTATGGAAACCCTGAAAAACTACTACAGTGATCTCATTTAAATTCCTAATTTCTGTGTATCTTGGTTTCTTGAGTAAGAGGTCTAAGGCACCTCCCTGGTGTGGCCACGCCATGTGTGGTATCTCCAACATTCTTCAGCCTGCTAGAAATTCCCAGCGAGTACTTGCTTCCAGTGGCTGCACGAACTAACCATGCTCTTCATGTTCAGCCCTTCTTACTCGTCCAACCCTTTCTTTTGTCCTTTCACAAGAACATGGAAGATCAGGTCAGAAATAGCGGAAGCAGCCCTGGACAGCCGTGAGAAGTGAAAGCCCACTGAGTAAACTCATCAGGAAACCACAGGGTAAAACTTATATTACCCCAACCATTCAACAATTATTTATAAGCTCATTTATATTTACATGTATATAATGATATGTAAATTTATAATCATCCCTGTTTAAATATTACTCATAGAGTTCTAAGCAGCATGCTGGGTGCTGAGATAGAACACTAAAAACAAAAGCAAGGTTCCTAGGCTCCTTGAGCATATAGTAGAAAAATAAAACAGCAATCAAACAATTACACTATTTGTTGAATCTATAATTTACAACAAAAATAGATGCTTGAAAGGAAGAAGCAAAATTCCTCGGACTGTATACAGACCCTTTTGTTCTCCAATCAAAAATGAGGCAGAAAGTGCAAATACTTCAGAAAGGGAGAGGGTCCTGACTTAGTCATACCAGGCTATGAATGACTAAATCAGCCCTTTTCCCAGAGATAAGTTATATGAGAAAAATGAAATAGCAGAGGTGATGGGGTGCTGGGAGTGGGAAAGGTTACAGAAAAGAAATAGTGAAAAACTGAAGACAAATGTTGGCTGCTCCTCCATTTTCCCCGGGGCCATATTGCTTTGAGTTGGAGTCTGTTAGTGTTTACCAAATTCCTGCTGAAGGAAGACATGGTTAGAGAAACAGGCTTTCTAGAAAGATGGAAACATAACTTTGGAATGAAAAAGTCTCTTCTTTGCAATATCAGTAAGATTTCTCCTGAATCAGATAAACAGGCACACACCCAAGAATAATTAAACAATGACAACAACTCTGTTCAGACTACCAGCCCTTGTTTTCCCAGCAGTAAAAGCCACATACATGCATTTCATTCTGCAACAAACAGGGGTTGAGAGCTTATGATGAACTAGGGTACTAGGGCCAAAAAAAAAAAAAAAAAAAATGACATGAACCCATTCCGTCACCTAGGAGTTCACCATGCAGTTCACCATGGGGGGAGAAATTCAGGCTCATAAATAGTCGTCGCATTATAATGTAACAAACAGAGTGACCAGGGATACAGAATTGTAGAGGAAGGGGGCTTAGGACTCACAGTTAAAGATGGATCAAAACTAAGAAAGTCTAATCAGGAAACTTCCTGGGTGATGACATTTTGAGCAAAGTCTGAAAGCAGAGGGTGAGCCATACAATAAACTACAAGGCTGAAGAAAGTATTTGCCTATCAACAGTTACAAACTGGTAGAGAGAGGGCATTCCAATTATAGTAAAGGTGGTGGAGTTTCCCAGCAAGAAAACTATGAGACAAAGGTACCATTTAGGGATTGCTCATGGGATCAATACTCGTAAAAGGGAGAAGAGGAAAACAGATTTCGTCAAAGGGAAATACAGAAATGTGATGCAGGCCTAATGAAAGACCCACAGAATGGTCTGGAGTGAACTCAGATGGACCTTTAGAGTTATGCTGTGTTGTGGGTGAAAAGGCTGAGCCTTTCTACCCCCCAGATAAGTCATCATGTGTGGAATGCCCTGGAAACAGCCTACCTTCCAATGTCGCTTTGGCTGACATGGTTTTCTCAAGGAAGGCAATTCCCCAAAAGAGCAGACAGCCAAGAGCCATCTTCCAGCAGCTTCTCCACATCAGCTGGGGAAATTGGTTCTCCATTCTTTTTTTTTCCTACTAGAATGGAACCCAGGGGTGCTCTACCACTGAGCTATATCCCCAGTCCTTTTTATTTTTCATTTTGAGACAGGGTCACACCAAGTTGCCCAGTCTGGCCTTGAACTTGAGATCCTCCTGTGCCTCAGTCTCCTAAAGAGGTGGGATTACAATTGTGCATATGGCATCCATCACTCTCTATTCTTGAAAGGGAGTCTGGGTGGTACTTCATAGAATACTCTGCAGTCCAACTTTTATGCCACTTGGTTCTACTGCTTCACCTAAGTTCTAGGAACAGTTTCTCCAGAATTCTTATGAGATTTCTAGTTCGGGTGGGGAAGGGGTCTTGGAAGAAGGTGGTAAATAGGATGATGTGGCTCTCACCACTGCAATTGGCTTTGTAATTACAAGTGATATCATTAGCTTCTTCCTCTGCTATCCACTATAGGTCCCCTCCCTCAGCTCCTATCTCTGCTGCTCTTTGTGTCTTTCTTTCTTGGTAGTGTGAGCCAGTCCCTTATCCTGAGGGATCTGAACTCCTGGGCACCATACCATCCCTGGGCAGGATGGCTGCACTTGTCCATTTCCTACTAAGACCCATCAAGAGAGTATCAAGAGATGCATGTGTGAATCACCTGAATGGCAAACCTACTTCTCTCCACCCTGAGAAAGTAAAAGCAGCCCTACCTCCATGCTGACCACAGGAAACTTCTCCAGCCTGACCAGCAACTCGTCTTCTTGCCTGAAGTGCTAAAACAATAATAGTCTATATTTCAGTGAAACTCCTGCTGTGTCCCTTGGCAGCAGTATTTTCCCTTTGGAAAAAAAAAAAAGGCTTCCATATATGCAGAGTCCAAAGTTGTGGGTGCAAGAAACATATGTTTCCCAAGAGGTTCGCTGGGAGGGGGCTCTAGTTTCCACCATTTGGTTCCATACTTAGAAATTCTACCTATTAGATGCATAGCATGTATAAAAAATTTTAAGTACACACTCTTTCCTGAGCAATAGAGCCTCATCCCTTGAGAGGGTACTGCTGTAACTTTAATTGATCATTCCACTCTTCTAGGTCAGCAGCTTCTTGGTGGTATATGATAAGATATGAATTATGTTCCTTGGAGGAATGCCACGTTATATGGGATCCTGTGCCAGTGGATTCAATACTCTACAAGCCCCCAGTAGTGATGCTGGCTGAGGTCCTGTTGGCAGCAAAGGCAAATCCATATTTAGAATACAAATCTACTCCTAAAATCAAGTGCTTCCTCTTCCAAAGTAGAAGAGATCCGATGTAGTCACCTTGCCACCAAGTCGCCAGTTGGTCTCCTTGAGGGATAATGAATCTTGAGCCCAGTTTTACTCTTTGTTGGTCATTTCACAGTAATAACAGATAAAATAACCTTGGGAACTCATGCTATGTGCCCATGGATATCTTTCATCACTGCCAGCATTACCCTTACATTCATTGAGTCATTGTACCAACACAAGAGTAGCCCATGAGAAATCCTGAATAAGTCTTTCTATGTACCTAATTCCATAGTATTGATCCCATGGTAGAATGTTCCCTGTTACGCATAACCTTAATATGAAGATTTGACACCAAATATTCACCTTCTTCTGCCCAACCTCATCCTCTAGCTCAGACTTCCTTGTCCTCACTCTTCCTATCTTTCTCTATCCAGGCTTCTTCTTAGCCAATTGATCCATTCCCCATAGGCCATGAATTCACATTTATTTGGCGGGGGGAGGGGTACTGGGAATTGAATGCAGGGGTGCTTATCCACTGAGCCACATCCCCATACATTTTCTGTATTGTATTTAGAGGCAGGGTCTCATTGAGTTGCTTAGGGCCTTGCTCAGTTGCTGAGGCTGGCTTTGAACTTGCGATCCTCCATGCATCAGCCTCCTGAACTGCTGGGATTACAGGTTTGCACCATCATGCCCAGCTCCACATTTATTCTAAACTTGGGCCATTTATTTTCACTTTTACACATAAAACAAAACAGATGACTAGGTAGATTTCCTTTGCTTTTCCCACTGAACATTTTCCCTCATCACTGGCTTAACATGTAATCTTGTCCTCAAGTAGAGATATAGTTCAACTGTCAAACATATGAAGCCAATCCATGCATGAACCAAAATTGGGCTTTTTCTTTCTTCATTAACAGGTTATAGACACATGAATGTGTAGCCACATACATGAGCTGAGAAAAAGATTCTGATACTGCAGTGGCAGAGGTCATGGGATCTAGGGTACTTGATTGTGCAGCTTGCTTATGTCCTCTGCTCCTGCTTGTGACTGAGGCAATATATCTATTGCCTCCAACACTGAAAGTCAGGCCCTCCTGACCATGCAACTTAGTGAATCTAATCAGATGTAATTCATGGTGGTGAATTCCAGATTGATGGTTATGTAATGTCTGATAGTCACCAACATTCTATCTCTACTGAGGAATAGTAATACTCCATGACTTGTTTTCCAAAAGACATATAATTCTCTGCTGAAAATAGCATAGCCTTGTCCCAAAATCCCAGATGTATATGTTGGGATTATCTCACTGAACTTTCTGAAACTACAGTGCATCTTTTCCCATCACTGGCATCACTAATATAATTAGGTCTGTCTGATTGTATGGTTGATGCAAAAGGCATTTACTGCAGCCTGGGCCACAGTGAAGTCCTTTTCTATTCTCAGCTCCACTCAGAACTCACAGTCTTTTATGTCATCTAACATATGAGCTGTACAATATTCCAAAGTGTGGAGTATCTACTTGCAGCATCTGAACAGGTACTGTTCTCTTCTTCATGGTGGTGCAAGCATACTAAGGTACCCCTTATTTTGAAAGTGGCATCCCAGTGTGTTTCAATCATGGACTCCTAAAAATGTTACTGACAAAAAGACCCCTAAATCTTCACAGGGCTAATCTTCCACCCTCTGGAATGCATATCTTACCAAGGCCTCCAACCTGCCCATCCAGTCTTAGCAGGATTTTATTAATATGGGAGATCCATGATCTGTGGGATGTCCAAGTGACCCAGCTCTTTTGGGACAATATTTTAAAGGACGACAGAAGCTGCAAATATATACCAATGTCAAATCCAGGTTAATATGGATTGTTTCTCATTATCATTTGGGGTAGAGACATAAGGTACCTGAGGACAGGTCAGTCTGTTGTAGCAAAAGGCAGTTGTAATCGTATCTACTACTTGGCTGAGTTTTTGATCATTAATTTTCATTGTACAGGAACTATTTTTACAAAGGCTATATTGATGAAGTAAGTGGACATGATGATGGAGACCACCACCTTTATGTCCTTTAGTTCTTAAAGCCTAGTTCTTGAATTCCACTGGGATGTCATACTGTGATTTATCTACCACGGAGTGGGGGTGGTGGCATACTCAGGGGCTTTCACTTCATCTTCCCCATGGCTACCTCTCTTAACCCTTAGGCCAAAGACCTCAGAGAGGATTGTGTCAACTACTAAGTACGTCTATTCCAATCATACTTGTAGACACCAGAAGAATGGCCATTGGCTGAGTCTAAAGACCTATCAGACCCACTATGAGCCAGATCCAGGCCAAACCTCTATTTAATACCTAGCCTCCATATGCTCCCACTCTATCAGTTAGGCTGTGATGACCGTTTTAGTTTACAGATAACAATGATCAATGTCTACTCATTTCTCATGCCCTAGAATCTTTAAAATGTTTAAGTATTCTCCTTTCTCAGTGAAATAGATGGATGCAATCCTTGAAAGGAAAGATGGGTAGACCTCTAATGCAGTGTATGCTCTCTCTGGTGTTAGAGTTCCTTCTCCTAGAAATACCTTCTCTCCTCCAAGTCAGTGGATTCCAGACCTGAAATTGTACTCAAATATGAAAACCGATCAAGGAATCATGACATTTTCTTGGAGTAACTTCTATTAGCCTTCTAATCATTCATCCCTAATATGTTTTTATTGTACAGCTTGAGCATGGCTCTTGCTGGCTGCCCACATATTTTGCCCCGAGGGATGCTGTGTTCTATTAACATCTCCTTAACTCTTTGCTGGTCCTATGTCCTTGGATTCCATTATAACTTCATTGTTATTTATGATAATCTCACTCACTTGGCTTCATTTAAGCACTGCTACCCAGCCACTGGTGTTACAAGCTGTTAGCATCGCCATTGCTATTAGTGAGTTCATGTCCATGGCAGTGTCTCCTACTGTCAGCCCTGGTCTACAGAGAACCATCATTGACCTTAGTGCCTCTCTCAACAGTGCATTCCTTGTTATCTCTAGAACCTTCTATGGAACATAGTCATCTGGCACATTTTCCAGCAGTACATATTATATCCACTTGGATATGCTTACTTCTCTGAGCTAATTCATTCTTCCACCATCTGCCATGTAATCCTGGCATTTCTAAATAAATTAGTGTACCCTCTCCTCCCAGAGCAATTCCCTTTCTCAACTTGCTTAACCATTTTTATTTATTCATTAAATACTTAGTTAGTTATTAATATGTCCCAGGCACTGTGCTGGATATCGAAGGTACAAAAATAAAAAAAGAAAGAAAGAGTAGGATCCACTCCCTACTATCAAAGGGCTCACAATCCAATTGAGTGTGTGTGTATGTGTGTGTGTGTGTGCTTATTCTACATAAAATAGTTGAAAATGAAAGCAGAGAGCACAGGTTATATTTTATACTCTTGTGTGTCACATGGTGTATTGCTAAGAAGGGGGCTTGGGGGTTGCCACGTGGGTCCTGCTCCACGAGTTGGGGTCCAGAAAAGATGAGGGAGGGGTCTTCAGGGAGGAAGACGATATGGGGTCTTTCTGGATGGTGGCAGTCCACGGAGCCAAAGCGATGTATTATACTCTTGTGTATCACATGGTACAGGAAAAATAAATGAATGAGTGTGAAATAAAATAAAGGAATGCAAAATTTAACTGACCTACCAAGGCAATGGCACTGTGTACAGAAAGCACCTCTGCCCTGTATGCATGACTCTTTGCAGCCTCTGTGTTTTTTTGGCCAGTCATTAGCTTTCTTCTTGGGAAGCCTCTGGTTTTACCTGTCTCCCTGTGATAATCAGGGATGGTAGCTGCTCTCTACCTCTGTCATGGCATGGAAAGGGTGAGAGGTAAGAGAGTTCAGATATGAGTCTCAAGATACTTAGCAAATACACTTCCCTTTTTCTGGGTTATTCAAGGGTAATAATCATCTTTTCCTTTTTAAGTTCCCTACACTTTCTGCTCACAATATCGCCATCAAGCTTTGAGAGACAGAGCAGCTAAAAACCACTCACAGCAAATGACCACTGATGAGTCAGAAACTCTTAAAAGCTGTAATCAGAGGCCAGTGTGGTGCAGGTGCATAATGCCCAGTGGTTAGGCAAGCAGGAGTCACCTCCAGGTAGGATAACGATTATTCCCATCCCATGAGTACAGAGCGCCACCCGCACTGAGCATCCACCAAGCACCTGCCTTTTTCTCATTAATTTACCTGTGACATGTTGCCACACTTAATTGCATTTGACAATTAGTAACATTTTAACACTTCTTTTAATGGAACAATTAAGAGTGCTTGTCTCGGTTGCAAGAAAATATATGAGCTGATTTTTTTTCAGAGGAAAAGAAAAAAAGACCAAACATAAACCCCTAGTGATAATTCAGTTATAGACAGCTTGGAGGTAAGCCCTTTCTCTTTTGCATTTTGCAAGAATTATGTGCAAGCATGCCTTTTCGTGTTTGTTTGTTGCTTGGTTTCCCTGAATGAGCATTTCTCCACCAGACAGCTCCGGGCTGTCCGGGCAACCACGTGGTATTAATTACAAGGAAGAATGGATGCTAAGCAGTTGCTGTTACTCATTTCTCACTTGTGTTGTTGCATTGATTGCTGGGGAAAGCAGATGCCCCAAAGGCAGTTCTTCTCACAATCAATGTGAGCCCTGGGGAAGGCTGGGAAGGAGCCTTTGCGCCTTTGTCCTGGCTTTCCATTCCCTCCAAGTAACATTCACGTAGGGGAAGTGCAGACTCTTTGTTCCCCTTGGGGCCTCTGAAAAACTTTTAAAATGGCTATTTTTATTATCCTCCCCCTCCTCTATTGGCAACAGAGAGAAATTATGCTGTTCTGTTATTCTAAAACGTACCTTACAGCAATAGTTTACAAGTCTTTGGACTCCCAAATAATTCAATATTGCCATTGTAGATAAGACTGCAAAAGGTATGCTTCAAGTCTCGTCTATTAAGAGCTGTGAGGAGCACAGAATTAAATACGTCATTTGCAAGTGGTTTGATGCATTTCATTTGCCAAAGCAATCATTTATTAGAGCAGAGGGTATGGGTCACTGAGGTGATTTCCATGTTAGAAAAAATCCCAAGAATATGATCGATGCTCTGGTAGAAGCTTTGTGCCCACCAAATTCAGGGCCAATTCTACAACCCCCCAGGCTCTATGCCAAACCACTTTCACAGCCCCCTGCTATCCTGGTGCTAGGCAACTGGAGACCTGCTCTCCCCAAAAGACTTCTCTCTTACTGATACGTGGTTTTCCTGCCATTCCTCCTGCCTGGGATGCCCTCTGCTTGTCCCATCCCACCCATTCCAAGACCTCTAGCTCATCTACTTGGTCTCCACAAAGCTCCAGATTCTCCCCACAATTCTATGTGACATCTCACTATACTTGGATGCTTCTCACATTGCTCATCATATACTATGTTGTCTTGCAAGCACTGGGGCAATTTACTTCACCCTGAGCAGAGTGTAAACTCCTCTGAGGCCAGGAACTCTGGGTTATTTTTCTTTAAATAATCCACACACCCCAGCTCAGTATTGTTATTTGCATTAACAATAATAATTATATCCAATAATAATTATACCTTTTGGTAAGTATTTGTCAAATTATATTTGTATTGAATTTTCACATATTAAATCTGACTTTAAAAATTATATTGGTTTGATTGGTTTGATTAACAAAAAAGTGCCTTTTTTGTTACACCCTCCCACCTCCACCTCCCTGTGGCTAAGCCACTAGGAAGGGCAAGGAAACCCTTTCTGCTTTTCGAGCTTCAATCTTAACATTCCTCAAGCAGCTGAGGTTGGTGCATAATCCACTCCAGGGTGGTTGGGCATTTGTAACCCAAGCACTGTAACAGTGTCCCCCAAGGGAAAGATACAATCAGAAAAGCAATAATGACTTTCCTTGAGCTGGGATGAATGACCTCAACTCCCAGGTCACTAGGGCAACCATCTTCTGAAATTCACCACAGATTTACCACAATCCTCTCTTCTCTGTTCCACACTGACACTTTTCCTTCTTCTGTCTCTCCACACATGGCAGCCTGTATCCAAGGAGCCCTGATTGGACGATCTGAGAATCTCAACAGAACTCTGCTGATTCAGGAGGGAAGGAGGCTGCCAGTCCCAAAAGATGAACTACGTCCCTCTTAACCTGAAAATCCCCAACACTCCCACATTCCCAACATGCGTGTAAACACATGCACACACACACTCAAAAGGTTGACTGCACACAGTAATGCCACATCTTGCTAATTATATTACCTTTTCTGGTTATTATTATTAAGGTCTTGCTTTCAGGACATAGAGAAAACCAACCACATAATGATCAAAGAGACAAATGGAGCATGTCACTGCAGCAACTGTGCAATGATAATGAGTTACATAAATCAAAAGTTCGGTCATTTACCTATCAGATTGAGCAATGAATAGGGATTTTCAGT
>CM053410.1:56498847-56623688 GCA_028644305.1 Xerus rutilus | reverse complement strand
CTCCCCGGATCTGTGTAACATCTCCTATTTCATCAAGCATGTAGTACCTATTCTTTAAGGCCTAATTGAGGCACCATGTCAGAAACAATATGGACCAACACCCCGCTTCTCTGGTGGTGGAGGAAAAAAAACATCAAGTCCTCGCTACCTCATATTTGTCCTTTGTCAGAATTAAATATGAGCTTGACGCAACGTGGGTAATGTGTTATGGCTGCAGTTTCAAAATGGGAGCTTCTGCCAACTTAAGTGTCATTATGAATCTTCTCTTGACATCCAGTGGCATTTTTGGGGTTGTAGCTAAGAGAGCTTATTAGTTAGAATAGTGTGTTCAATTCCAGGGTTTCAGCAATTCATCTCCCTTTGCTCTGAGCTAACAGGCTGAGTTCCAAGTGGCTGTGAGGGTCCTGAAAGCCCTACAATATTTGTTGCAATTCCTACCACCACCTTTTGACATTGGAAATCCTCTTTATGTCCAAAGTGTGTGTGTGTGTGCTGTTTTTGTTTTTGTCTAATTGGTTTTCTTTCTTTTTCTTTTTTCTTTCTTTCTTTCTTTTTTTTTCTTTTTTTTTTCTTTTTTTTTTTGGTTCTTCCTGTCATTGAGAATGTACCTGAGAAGAATCTGTTGTGAATTGTCTCCAGAATAAACCCTCCAAGACTCAGTTTCCCCATCTGTTATGATCTAATATTTGTGCTCCCTGCCTGCCACAAATTCATATGTTGAAACCAAACACCCAAGGTGATGGTATTAGGAGGTAGCATCTTTGAGAGGTGACAAGGCTCCACCCTGATGACTTATATTAGTGCCCTCATAAAAAGAGGACCCAGAGAACTAGATAACCCCTTCTACTCTATAGGGACACAGCAAAAAGGCGCCACCTGTAAAACAGAAAGGAGACCCTTGTCAGACACTGAGTATGCTGGCACCTTAATAATGGACTTCCAGCCTCCAGAACTGTGAGAAATAAATGTCTGTTGTTTATAAGCCACCAGTCTATGGCACTTTTTGCAGCAGCCTCAATGGATTAAGACATCATCCATAAGCTTAGGGAGCTGGACTGGATTGTTCTAATAGCCCCTTCTATCTTTGACATTCTAGAAGTTTATGAATCAGAAAGTGATGTTTCAGTTAATAAACGTGCAGTAAGGGATTAAAAGAGTCATCTTTCCTCCTGACAGTTTTCCTATCTGGTCTCATGTCTTAACTTTACCTGAGGGTGATGCTGGACAGTGATTTACTTCTTACTAAAATTCCACCATACAAGATGCTCTCAGAAGAGTTTTTGGACTTTTTTTTACATCAGGGCACATGCAAAAAATGATCATGTTTTTGCACAACACTGGAATAATCAGAAGGGATTATTTGTAGCCAGAGATCACTTGTTTCTTTGGATCCAGGTTCTGGTCATCACCACACTTCCTGACCTATCAACTCAGAGAATTGAAATCTTGGCTTGCCATAACCCACTGATGTCGTAGACACTCATTGGAAACTCTTCCCTGAGGAAGGGGGACTTTATTCCCTACATATTAAGTCAAGAAGTCAAGAGGTTAGCAGAGGCCAGAGCAAGATGTAGGCATCATTGACTTCCAGCACTAGAAGGGACTAAGTATTAAGAATTAGTGCTTTAAGACTAAAAAAGACCTGTATTAAAATTCGTTAAATAGCAAACATGCTATTTAACTCTGAACATCAGTCTTCATCCTCCAAATGTGGATAATATCTGCTTCATGAAGATGTCATGAGGATTAAGTAAGTTACTGTTTGTAAAATGTTTAGCACCATCCTGGGTCCTCACTAACATCTCAAAAAAATAAAAGTTACTACTGTTATCATGTTACCACCATCTAATCCTGATGGTAATACTAATATCACTTCACCAAATAGATATACAGTTGATTTTCTCTAAGAAAGGGCATTTACCTCCTTCTGAGGCAACTCATTAAATCTTCAAGCATCCCATATCTCCTGGTTTCAACCTCTGGATCTATACTTTCTGTCTGTGACTCTTGGAAATTGTTCATTTTCCCCATATTGGTAGGAACTACAATGTCTTTCCTATACAGCTGAGAGAGCAAGCCTGCCCTGTTAGGATCTGATCTTAGAAGAGCTTTTCAGCTGGGATTATCAATGGAGGCCTACTTTGGGGTTAGTGATTCAAACACTGCTCCAAGCAGATTCTTCAAAGGCAAAGCAATATATACCTTGATCTTGTGAACATTAATTCCACATAGATTTATAAAAATAATTGTCAACAGAGAACAGCTTTGTTTTTTAAAAATGCTAATTTCATATCTACTGACTTCCAGGCGCTTCCTTAGGATGCAGATCTGTAAGAACAAATTCCCTCGTAATGTAGACTAGTATTTTATGCCACATTCCAAACTAGGAATGGAGATCCAAATACTAAATCTCTAAATATTTATAACTTATAAGTCAATCTAAAAAATTTCTAAACAGAATATGCTGGGAGATTGTGTAGGTCATTAGCTAACATAAATTGAAGTTGGATAAATGTGAACACGCCTACATGAAAGGCAATAGCCTCGAATAATACAAACAAAAAACAAAAAAACAAAAATCAGAGGATTTCAAGCATAGGATTTGAGTTTGTGAAGCAAAGAGCTCCAGAGAAAGCAATCCAAATGCATTAGAAAAATGTGGGTGGTGATAACACTTACCATTAGCACAGTTACCGAAAGAGAGTGGCATTAGGAGTAAATGAGATGCTGTGCACAAAAGTACTTTGTCAACAGATGAGTCCTTAGACTCTCAGGTATTTGGGACAATTCATTTGGGAACACGTTTCCTTGTAGGAACAGGGACCTGGGCAGTAACTCCCTTGGAGGGCATATGTGCTATCCAATACTCCACATATTCCTTCATCCAAAACAAGGCTTCATAGCCAATTATCTGCTCTTAACAAAAATTTTATCCAATATGAGCCAGAAAGATAAGGGATCATTTCAGAGAAGCAGAGATCGTTTCCAATTAGTGGTGCTTATGACATAGCAAGGAAATCTTACGATTGGTTCCCCAATGTCAGCCAGGACAGGGAGATAATATCACTCTGGCTGCAAAGATACAAACCAGAAGGGTCAGAGATTTTCAACATTACTCGCTCGCGCCCCACAACCTCCCCAGGTTAGTTCCTGTTTTCTTGGTGCTGATCTTTCTCTTAGAGACAATTCCTAACCTGCACTTCCTAGACTCATTCGTTTGCACAATTTATTCTAATTCTCAGTGTCATGAACTCCAAGGAGACTCTTTCAATCATCACCAAGCACTTTGGCAATTTAACACCTTCCAAAGCTTCTTCAAAACTTTCTTCTCTATACCACAAGGATGCAAGTTAGTGAAGAGAATTGGTAGAAGCCACAAGAGGAAAAGGGGGTTCAAGAATTAAGAAAAATCAGAGAGGAGTAAAATTCAATGGAAAAAAATCTCTTCTGAAGGGCAACAATCTAATTTTCACTTAAAAATTTCCTGAACTCCACCACAGATTTAGTTCTTATGTTTCACAAATTACGTGCAAACAAATGCAAAAATAAATGTTTTAAAAATAAACGAGTGGTCTTACAAATTATTAAGTTACACAACTCAGGGCTGGGGTTGTGGCTCAGTGGTAGAGTGCTTGTGTAGCACATGTGAGGGACTGGGTTCGATTTTCAGCACCACATAAAAATAAATAAAGGTAAAAAAAGAGACATTTCAAAAAAAATTACACAACTCTAGATATTATAAGAATTGTGATTATCCCAAATTGCAAAAATTGTAAGGCCACGTTCCATGATATAAAGAGAACCAGTGCATTTGGAGAGCTCAAACAACCAGCTTGTTTATATTAGAGAGGTTTTTAAAAATGTCAAACCAAGTCAATTCAGTAGCCATGTATAAATAAGTCCTTCCAATAAAGAGGAATAAGAATGCTTAAACATCTGGGGCTGGGGTTGTAGCTCAGTGGTACAGCGCTTGCCTGGCATATGTAAGGCACTAGGTTTGATTCTCATAAAAATAAATAAATTAAGCAAAGGTATTGTGTACATCTATAACTAAAAAAAAAAAATAAGAAGAAGAAGAATGCTTAAATACAAAGGTATTGTGTACATCTATAACTAAAAAAAAAAGAAGAAGAAGAAGAATGCTTAAACCAGAAAAATCTGTTCAGTAAGAGTAAAATCCTACATGGGTTGATAAGGACAGAGAAGTTTGAACAACAGCAACAACAAAAAAGGGAATTTTCTTTGTGTGTATGATTTTTGATGTTGTTTTGTTTTGTTTTGTTGTGGTGCTAGAGATGGAACCAAGGGCCTCACACATTGTAGGCAAATGCTCTACCTTTGAGCTACACCCCCAGCCCAGGGCCAGGGACCAGACTCAAGCAGGGCCTCACACATACTAAGCAAGAGCTGCAGCCCTGAGCTATACTTCCAGCCCAACAATAAATGTTTTATTGAGTTCCTTGTTTTAGACTTGAAGTGGGAAGAGGGAGAGATAAGAGTAGGGATCGATAAAATAAGAGAAAGCTCTGTAGGAGAGGAAAAAATCTTTTTCTTCTACCCATCTCAGGTTCTCCAGCAGACGCTGGACTTACAAAAGACAGATTAAAAAGACAAAAAAAAAAAAATAGAGGATGAAAAATACAAATATTCCTCAATTTACGATGAGGTTATTTCTTTTCTTTTCTTTTTTTTTTTTGGTACTGGAGATTGAACTCAGGGGCACTCGACCACTGAGCCACATCCCCAGCCCTATTTTATGTTTTAAGTAGAGACAAGGTCTCACTGAGTTGCTTAGTGCCTCGCCGTTGCTGAGGCTGGCTTTGAATTTGCGGTTCTCCTGTCTTAGCCTCCCTAAGTGCTAGGATTACAAGCGTACACCACAGTGCCCGGATATGAGGTTATTTCTTGATAAACCCATCATAAACTGAAAATACCAATAAGTCAAAAATCCAATTTAATTGACCAAATATCAGGTTATCCTAGCCTACCTTCACCATGATCAGAACACTTACATTAGCCTACTATTGGGCAAAATCTTCTAATACAAAGCCTACTTTATAATAACGTGTTGGATATCTCATGAAATTTATTGAATACTGTGTTGTAGGTGAAAAACAGAACGACAGTATGGATGTCCTTTCATATCATTGCAAAGTCAAACGACTATAAATCAAACCATCATAAATTGGGAACTGTCTTGATTTTCTCTCTATCCTTCATAATTTTGGGTTGGGACAGATTCTGGTAACAAATGGCAGATTAACAATAGAAAAACAAACTGAAGCTTAATAACGTGCATAACTCATATATACATGGGAAATTCCTAGATAAATAAGTAAATCTCAAAGAATTGGCTTTGAATTCAGCCTTAAATACCACAATCTGCTAAAACAAAATGAGAAGGGTGTGGGAAAGGCTGGCTATGGGGACATGCTCAGGAAAAGCCAGGTAAACAAGGGTAAAATTTTATTCTGTAGATTAAAGCTGGTGCCTTCTCCACTGATAAAAGACTATAGTGATTTAGACTCATTCCTCTCTTTCCGTAGAAAGGAGACTCCTAAAA
Organism: Xerus rutilus; assembly: GCA_028644305.1. Taxonomy (NCBI): domain Eukaryota; kingdom Metazoa; phylum Chordata; class Mammalia; order Rodentia; family Sciuridae; genus Xerus; species Xerus rutilus. The sequence goes on along the minus strand of CM053410.1, from coordinate 56,618,125 downwards.
TGGAGATTCCTTTATAGATTTAAATTTCTCTTAAAAATGGTAACTTCTCCTCTGTTTTCAGAGCTTCTCTTGTGTCTGTGGTTTCTCATGATAGTCAGCTCAAAAATAATCCTTATACCAAAGAGGTATATCTTGGGGTATCATATTCTGCTCTCCTATAAAATCAAACAGAATTTTATTAACATATGTGTTGTACATAAACATGGGAGCACCCAAACATGAATAACTCAAAAGAGTGATGAGAATTTTGGCTTATATGCCATCTTTAAAAAAGAGCAATACAGTGGGGTATAGTGGCGCATGCTTATAATCCCATCAGCTCAGGATATCAAGTTCAAAACCAGCCTCAGCAAATTAGCAAGGCCCTCAACAACTCAGTGAGATCCTATCTCCAAATAAAACATATGTATATTTTTAAAAGGGCTAGGGATGTGGCTCAGCGGTTAAGCACCCTGAGTTCAATCTCTGGTACAAAAAAAAAGAAAAAGGAATATATTTTTATAGAAGTTGCAAGAAAAAGTAAAAGGACTCCGATTTTCTAATGTGACAAATTATAATAAGAAAGCAAATATATGGGGGAACAAATAGATGATTAGGGCTAGTAAGGTTGGTTATGAAGACTCTTCTGGTGCTGTCTCTGGCTGACAAGAGTCTAAAGTTGGCTCTGGTAATTAACTTTGTCCTTCCTGGTAGAGGAGGAGGGAGGATATCTTTATAAATTCATGTCCTAGTTTTAGGCCATTAAGGGGAGAGCAGAGATCTTTTCTTGTATGTGTTTCTTCCCGATTGCCTTCAGTTCAAAATAATTCTTTTGCCAAAGTGGAGTAATTGGGGGCAGCATATTCTGCTACCCTACAGCTGACTGACTGTTTAGTGGAAGGAGACAATCCTGATATAACTAACCGTCTTAGATACCTTGCTAAGAACTGCAGTTATGATCCTTGTAGTTTTTAAACTGACAGAGGATCCAAATATTTGAAAGTTGCATATTTAGCATACAGGTTATGAGTTTAGTGTAAAGATTACACGACCAGGAGAAGATGAATTAAGCTACTCGGCAAGGCTTTATTGAAATGCATGCCCTCGGACCAAATCCCCCGTCCATCAGAGCGTGTAGGGAGAAATGGCGTTGGAGATTCCGTGCATAGAGAATTTCAAGAAAACCAGGTCAGAAAGGGGAGGGCTTGGGAACAGGAAGAGAAGGCCAGAGTCCTTCCTGGATAGGTCAGGAAAACTCGCTGATTGATAGGAGGCTAGTCTACACATCCGGCTTGCAGCTCCGCTTCATAGCTGCTGACCGATTCCCTTCATTGGGCATCTTAGACCCTGACCAGACCTAACATTTAGAAGAGGACAGGTTTCATCAATAGATGGACAGAGTGCCCATAGTCACTGCAAGTAGGGGAAAGGTACATTCCCACACAAGTTGTGTAGTATACGCATCCAGAAGATTAGCATGAAAATTCCTGGTAGCTGTGGGACACCATGACTCAGCAAGATGGACACAGAAAGATAGGTAAGAGGACAAGAGAGAGAAGGCCAAATCACAGATTACTTAGGTACTGTGTTGAGGCCTTTGAAGCTAATCTATATACCAATGATTATAAAGCTCTTGATCGTCTGTGGGTAAGAGTGTTTTCCCAAATGGGCCATGCTAACATTTTTCAAGCTTACACACTCTCTACTGAGAAATGAGTCCATTTCTCTTCTCCCTGAACTGGTCAGGCTATAACTAATCTGATCAGTAGAGAGAACAGAATCCATAGCCTTACCACCCTGAGCTCGCCAGATATCCTCTATCCCAGCAGCTAAACAGGGTCAGGCCTAGTTAGTACCAGAATGGGAGAAAACAGCAGAAGTGATGCTCTAGGATTTCTGAGGCTGGACCATTAAAAGAGCATAGTTTCTCTTTCTCCTTCTCTCTGTCTTTGTCTGTTCCTGCCACCATGATGTGAGGAAGTACAAACCACCTGCAGAGGCACCATGCAAGTGTCCTAACCCTCAGTCCTAATTAAGTTCTAAAGTTCTCAGTCAATATCTAGCATCAACCCCGACACAAGTGCATGGGCAAACCTTCAGATGACTCTAGTTTCTATCTGTCAAATCTTCCAGCTGAGATCCCAGACATTGTGGAACAGAGGAAATGCCCCATTGTAATTCCTGACCCATGAAATCCAGGAGCACAGTAAATGGTTCTTCTGTGCCAATAAGTTTCAGGAAATTTATTGTGTATCCATAGTAACTAGAATATCATCTTTATAATAAGAGGCTTAATAATAACAGTGGTTTATAGATTTTCACATTCACTACTCACTTAGTCCCCAATGGGGGTCATAGTATCACGCTCCTAATTTTATAAAAAGGCAAAGTTCCTTGATTAAGAGACAGAGCTAGTAGATGGTAGAGCTTGCATTGAAATCAGAATCTTCCAAATCTGTTTTAGTCAGCTTTTTCACTGCTATGACCAAAAGACCCGACCAGAACAACTGCAGAGGAGGAAAAATTTATTTGAGGGCTTACTGTTTCAGAGGTTTCAGTCCATAGAAGACCAGCTCCATACCTTGGGGCTCGAGGTGAGGCAGAACAACATGGTGGAAGAATGTGGCAGAGGGAAGCAGCTCATATGATGATCAGAGAGCAGAGAGAGAGAGAGACTCCACTTGCCAGATACAAATATATGTCCCAAAGCCACGCCTCCAATTTCCACCTCCTCCAGCCACACTCTACCACTTCAGTTACCACTCAGTTAATCTGTATCAGGGGATTAATTCACTGATTGGGTTAAGACTCTCACAACCCAATCATTTCTCCTCTGAACCTTCTTGCATTGTTTCACATGTGAGCTTTTGGGGGATACCACATCTAAACTATAACAGGCTCCAAATTTTGTTTTCTTTCCACTCTAGCTCCTTCACTAGGTAATACTGCATGAGTAGGAGATTGACTCAATTAGATCTAGAAGATGATTCTGATGGTAATATAGCATGTTATGTGTACTGGTTCTGAAATCAACTTGCTTGGGTTCAATCCTTGGCTGTGCCTCCTATGAGCTGTGTGATCTAGGCAGTTTAAGAAACATGCCTGAGTTTCTTTGCTGGTAAAGAACTTAGAAAAATGTGTAGCACATCAGGCATCCTCAGTAAATGTTGATCATGATTATGAATTATGGACTTTCTCTTAGATCCAGGAGAAATGCACCCTTCCTGGGACTCCCCCAACCTCTATAAGGACCCACTGTGACTCATGTCCAGCCATATCCTGACCCGTAGGGCAAAAGTATGTGAAGTCACAAGGAGACAAGCACCCAAGCCTGTATCCTTTCCTCTATAGCATTCTTGGTGTGTACAGGATCCTGGAATTCCCTCCACATGTTGTTACAAACCTGTTTCCATGGTACAAATGGTTATCTGCCCTGGTCCTTTATCCTAAGAGTAGACTGTGCTATTGGCACAATTTCCAAGGCCTAGGGGTGGCCAAAGCTTGGCTGTTTGTATGGAATGTGAATGAACCTCACACATGCTAGCTCAGAGTTCTCACTGTGTGTGCAAGGCCTTTTCCACTATGGGATGGAGTTGGGGATGTGAAGAGAAGAGGGTGTGGATAGTGGGCTGGGGGCCAGAGCCTGCTCTCCTCAGGCTGCCATGTTCCACCATGTAACTCAGAGGAATCTAAACATTTTAAATTTGATTCTGGGCTTCCATGTTGTTATGAAATTATATTCGTTAAGACAGGAGGCCAGAATATATTCTGCTTAGAGAGTTTTTTTTTTAGATTGACTTATAAGTTATAAATATTTAGAGATTTAGTATTTGGATCTCCATTTATTTTCTTATCCCAAGTTTGCCTGGGTTAGGATTGATAAATTGATCAGGAAAGACACAAAAGTTAGGGAGACCAGATGAGCAGCATTTGTAGGCATTGAGGTGACAAATTGGAAGCCAGATTATCTACTAGCCTCTTTAAAAGGGAAAAACAGAAGTGAGAGACATTTCATCAGTAGAAATTAAAGGCTTAGCCTCAGTGGAATGAGGGGTTTGAGAATGGCCTCAATAACATCTCACACTTCCCTAGATGGTTCTCTGGATATAGAAAGGGATGATGTAAAAAGAAATAGTCTTACAGGAAGGAAAACAGCAAGTTTGGTTCTGCGTGTGCTGTGTTTAAGGTACCAGCAGGCTATACACATAGTAAATACTGTGGCTCAAAATATGGATTTGAGAAATATTAAAGTATGGAGTTGATGCAATGACCAGGGTGGGAGATGAGAGTTGGGTAGCATCATGGAAAAGAAGAGCACCAAATATGCTCTGTCAGAAACAAATGTCCTTGAAGTCTCAGGAGCTTAACACAACACAGGTCTATTTCTCATTCACATGTGTGTATTGTGGGTCAACCACAGCTATCTCATGTTCTCTTTCCAGGATTCAGGCAGGTAGAGGGACATGGCTGGCTTGGGCAAAAGGAAGTATATCATGGTTTTTATGGTCTGAATATTTCACACCAAATTCAAATATTGACTGTAACCCTAAATATCTTGGTATTAGGATGTGGGGGTTTGTGAAGGTGATTAGATCATGAGGGTGGAGCCCTTATGAATGGGATTAGTGCCCTTATAAAGAGTCCCTAGAGAGATCCCTCATCTTTTCCATCATGTGAGGACACAACAAAAAGATGCTATGAGGAATGTATTCTCACCAGACACCAACTCAACCTGCTCCTGAACTTTGAACTTCCCAGCCAGAGCTACAAGAAATAAATTTCTGCTATTCATAAGCCAGCCTGTCTGATATTTTTGTTATAGTAGCCCAAATTTACTAAAACATATTGACTCTTAAAGTTCCTTCTTGGAAATGGAGAAGGGCCCTGCTGCTCATATTTCATTGCACAAAGCAAGTCACATGGTCAGAACTGCCATCAGTGGAGTAAGACAGTATAGTCCCTCCCAGGGAGAAGCAATTGCTAGTTGTGAACATTCCAGAAAAATAAGTCTTGATGTCCATCTCACCTCCCTCCTTTCCCTGTTCTGCTCCTGGAGCTGTCTAGCCTGGGAGTGGGGTACAGAGCTACTTTTTAAATAATTAAATGTAATTAAACAGATCATTTGGGGAGAAAAGAGGGAATGAAGTGCCAGTGTGCTAAATGGGGGCAAATAATATATAATACAGGTGAAATAAGGCACTACACTGGTCAGTAAGAACCTATGTATTATCTATTAAATTTCAACTACTAGAAAAAAAATCTTTCCATAATACCAAGAAATGATATAGAGGAGGACAAGATTTCCCTCTACTCTCTTATATTTAGTGGCTGGTCCTGCAGAATAAACCAAGGAAAGGAAGTTTAATAAGAGAAAAGCATACAAGCTTTATTTAAAATTGTGTTACATGGCACAGGAGGGCTTCATAAAGAGGAAGGAAAAAATCCTCAAGAAACAGGTAGGCTTGGAGGCTACAAAATAACAAAAGTATTTTGGTGAGCTTTTCATCACTGTGACCAAAAGACCTGACCAGAACAACTTAGATGAGGAAAAGCTTAATTAGATGTCACGGTTTCAGAGGCTCAGTCCATAGTCAGCCACCTCCATTGCTCTGGGCCTGAGGTGAGGTAAAATATGATGGCACAAGGATGTGGTAGAGGAACCTGCTCAGCTCATGGCTGCTGGGAAGCAGAGAGACCATGCAAGGAACCAGGGAGGAAATATCATCTCCAAAGGCACACCAGCATGTGACCTATTTCTGCAGCCTTGCACCACCTGCCCACCATCAAAGGGATTCATCCACTGATTAGGTTACAGTGATCATCATCTACTTGTTTCACTTCTAAACATTCCTGCATTGCCTAACATGAGCTATCCAAGGGATACCTCACATCCAAACTGAAACACAAAGGATGGCAAATTTGTAGAGAAGTAACAAGATAAAGGAAAAGTATTTCTGTACTTTCTAGGAGTGTTAATTGCTGGAAGGTAATTATGTGGGGTACACTAACGGTAGATAAATGTTACCTAGCAAGGTTTGTTTATATAAATTATTTTCAGTGCCATCTCTTCTCTGGTGATAAGATTGTTCTCCCCTTCCTGGCATAGGAAATTGGATGGGAAGGGGTCACCTTCATCAGGGAAATTTATGCTCTTCTTTCATACAAATGGGGAAGAGCAGAGAGCTTGTCCTGTGTCTGCTTTTCCTCAACTGCCTATAGTTCAAAATAATCCTTTGGATAAAGTGTCATACTTCAGGGCGTTGTATTCTGATCTCCTACATGATCTAATATATCCAATACATTTAATGATTTATAGCCATAAGGGAGAACAAATTTTTTATCAAGCATTACTTTATATTCATTAGTCACTCCTCTCCATTAACTTGGTGAAGTGGTTATTAGTGTCTATCTTGGTCTATTCAGGCTTTTATAGCAATTAAATATAGACTGGATGACTTATAAACAGCAGAAGTTTATTTCTTACAGTCGTGGAGGGTGGGAAATCCAAGATAAAGGTACTGGAAGATTTGGCAACAGGTAAGCACCCACTTTCTGAGTCATAGACAGCATCTTCTTGCTGTGTCCTCACATGATGGAAAGGGTTAGGGGTCTCTTTCAGGCCTCTTATAAGAACACTAATCCCATTCACGAAGGCTCTAGCCCCACCTCCTAATTTTTCCCCAGAGTCCCATGGCCCAATATTATCACCTTGGGGGTTAGGATTTCAATGCATAAATTTTGAAAGGACACAAACATTGAAACCATAGCATTCTACCACTGCTGCCCCCCAAATTCATGTCCTTCTTACAGGAAAATGACATTCATTTCATCCTAAAGCCTCCAAAGTCTTAACTTTGACTTCAATCAACTCAAAAGTCTAAAGTCCAAAGTTTCATTTAAATATCATTTAAGTCAAACATAAGTTTGCCTGAGGGTACAACTCATTCTGAGGCAATTTCTCCCCAGCCAATGAGCCTGAAAAATCAAGTAAGTTATGCATTTTCATAATACAATGATAGGACAGGCACAGGACAAACATTCCCATTCTGAAAGGGAGAAAGAGGAAAGAAGAAAGGAATGACAGGTATCCAGCAAATCAAAACCCAACATGGCAAAGAACTGTAGATCTTAAGTCTCCAGAACAATATTATTTGTTGGCTCATCGCTCTGCCTTCCAAGCCCACTGAGGTGGAGTTCCCATCTTCTAGGTGGTGGTCTGGCCCCCATGACTTTGGGTGACCCTGCCCCCAGGGCTTTGCTGAATGCAGCTCACATTGTAACTCTCTAGGATTGAAGTCATGAGCCTGTAGCTTTCCAAGGTCAGATGGAGTACCAGTGGCTCTGTCAGCGTGGGGTAACCAGACTGACACTACCTCCATGGATCCACTGGGCATTACCCTAGTAGGGGCTCTGCTATAGCCTTACCCTTATAAGTTCTGTTCCTGACCCTGAGGTTTTCCCGACATCCTTTGAAGTCTGGATGGAGACAACCTCACCCTTGCAAACTTGCAGGATGTAGCACACACCATATACCAAGCACCCCCCAGAGAGCATCACAATGGAGTGCTGGGAGTGGGGTCTAGAGCCAGCAATGGGAGGCTCCTCCTTCAAGAGTGTCCTTGCACTGTGAGCTTACAAGGAGGAGGGCAGTCTGCTCATCTCTGAAGTGACTTTGAGGTCATACTTCCATGTCTTGAACAATAGGTCCCAGCTTCTATTTAGAAGTCTGCTTGTTCTTCTCACTGTCTTGATGAATAGCTCCTAGCTTCTCTTGAGATGGCCAATCCATATCAATTTCTTTATCAAATTCAATCAGAACTTTTGTGTTCTCTCTTGAATAGTTTTCTCATTTTTTTCCCAGTATAGATAGCCTGAGAATTTTCCAGATTTTTAAGTTCTGCTTCTCTTTTGATTAATGATTCTGTCTTTAAATAATTTTTCTTCTCACATTTTACCATAAGCAGTCAAGAGGAACTAGACTACACCTTCAACATTTTGCTTAGAAATAACTTCAGTTAAACATCTAATTTAGTCTTCCACAAATCCGATGAGACATTAGGAAGCAATTAACCCAAGTTTTGTGCCATTTTATAACATGGATCACCTTTCCTCTGGTTTTCAATAATATACTCTTCATTTCTGTCTGAGACCATATCACAGTAAATGTTACTATCCACATTTCTGTTCCTGTCACCTAAGATCTCCTCTAAGAATATTAAGGCTTTTTCTACAATTATCCTTCTCTCCTTCTGAGCCCTCATCAAAAGCATCCTTCATAGTCTATTCACAGAAATTTAGTCTTTTCTTTCTTTGGAGCATGTAACTCAAAATTCTTCTGACTCCTACCTATTATGAAGTTCCAAAGACACTTCCACATTTTAGATATTTATCATAGTAGAATTTCCACTTGTTCGTAAGAATTTTTGGTCATAGTGGTTTTTGGGCTGCTATAATCAAATACCATAAACCAGATAGCTCATGAATAATAGAACTATATTTCTCAAGGCAGATTTGGTGTCTGATGAGGGCTCACTTTCTGGTTTACAATGTCTTTTCGCTGTATCCTCACAAGGTGCAAGGATCAAGAGGTCCCTTTTATCCTTTTTATAAGGGCATGAATTCCATGCAGATAGAGCCCCCATGACTTCATCACCTCGTAAAGGTCTCACTCACCTGCTAATATTATTTTGGGAATAAAGATTTAAACAAATAAATTTAGAGAAGAGCCTACTCAAACATCCAGATCAGAGCAGTGTCATTTTACAGATGATGAATGTGAGCCTCCGGGGGCCTAGTGACCTTCCTGAGGTTAAACAGTTGGGGAGGGCCAGGGCCTAAGTTCCAACGCACCCCTAGTCCTGATCCTCTCTTAATTATGTGTTTTTAGCATTCAGGGAACTGCTCAAACAAAGTATGGAAGAACTAAGGCACAGACTGCACAAAACAAATGCCAGAGAGAGGGAGCTAGCCAATTGGATGCACCAATTCACTTTAGATGGCGATGTTTTAGTGGGTGCTTAGAGGGAGCGATGCTTTAACTCTAAGGATGGACTCTCAAATGATACTAGACCAAGCATTGAGCAGGGCAGCTGGACTGCAATTGTGAGAAGACTATGGCATGAGGGGAAGGCAGGAAAATCATATCAGCCCCATCCCCAGCCCCTCAGTACTGGGAATTGAACCCAGGGCTCTTCACCACTAAGCTATATCTCCCAGCCCCTTTTTGTTTATTTATTTTTAATTTGGAGACAGAGTCTTGTTTAGGGCCTTCCAAAGCTGCAGAGGCTGGCCTCAAACTTGTAATCCTCCTACCTCAGCTTCCAGCCTCCAAATTTCTTGGGATCACAGGCACACACCACCGGGCTGGAATCATATCAACTTTTGAAGTCTAACTGAGTAACTATTGTCTCTCTCCAGATTTTTCCTTATCTCCCAAGCAGGTTCAGACTCCAGGTCATGAAGAACTTTGTAACTCTCTTAAAATAACACATTCTGCCCTCCTATCACATGGGTAACAGCATCATCTTCCTCGGAGATGTGAACTTTCTGATGGCTGGGAAGTTTGTTCTTCTGTTTCTCAGTGCATTACACTTAGTAGCAACTCAGTGCATCTGTCCAGTGGAGGATTGTTCCTCAAACACTCCCCCCTCCCTCCAGGCAAAAAGAGTGGCCCTCGACAACAGAAAACTTTAATGGCTATTTTTCCAAGAGGCTTAAGGAGGCTCCTTCTGGGAGGGGTGTAAATAGAAAGAAGAAAAGATTATTTTCAGAACATTAGGGGTTGTAGTTATTTGAAGAATCAAAGACAGCTTCTCTGTCAACTCAAGGATGTTCCTTTGCATTTAAAAGCAATGCCATTTACTTACAAATTATAGTGGTTTTGATGCAAATGAACCACTCTAGGACAGTTTCCTCTTCCCAAGATGAGCTAAGAAGTGGTGGGAAAATTGACCAAGAATGCAGAATGCTGAGCCTGACCTGAGGCCGGTTAAAATAAAGTTCCAGGTTTAATTATTCCTATTTCTAAAGAGGCAATTAATAGCAAAGTGACAGGAGGAGGCTAGCCGAGGGTTTTGCTTTTACTTATGTGATTCTCCGTGTGGGTGTGGCAGGTAGAGCACACAAACTTTGCCCAGACAGTAGAGAAATGGCTGGGTGTAAAGGCAGTGTCCCAGGCAAGACCCAGCCCAGACCCGCAGGGGAATTGTGGTTAATCACTGAATCCTTTTGTCCTCAGTTTCTCTGTTAAATAGGGAGACTCCTCTCTGCCCTTATGGCAAGACCAGTGACAGAATATCAATCTAGTGGCTGGTATCAGACAATTTACAATTTACAAAGAGCTTTTGCATCCATTATCTCGTCTGATTTCCATAAGACCCTGTATGGTGGGAATTATTATCATCTGCATTTTCTAGTGGAAAACTAGGGTTCATCGAGGTTAAATTGCCTAAGTCACACCATCAATTAGTGATAGTAGCATGCTGCTGCTAACTCCAAATCCCTTTAGGCTCTTCTTTGCTCATGGAAAGAACAATAATGAGAACACAAAATATGCCTATTATAACAAACCCATATTACTTCCCAAGTGTCTGGCATGACCCAAGGATCTATCCTTATGCTAATTCATTTAATCCTCCCAACAAACTAATGAGGTAGATATGATTATTATTCTTACTGTGTGGATGAGGAAACTGAGTGAAAAAAGCCAATATCATACAATTTATAAGTGACAAAGCAGCGATTTGCATTTAGGAAGACTGTCTCTAGAATATACGTTCTTAAGCACTGGCAATTGTTTTACCCATTTCCCATGGTAGAGTTGGAGAAAGAATGGGGCTTGGTAGTCTCATGTATCATACTACTAATACATGAGAAAGATGTGTTAGTAAAAATGAAAAGATATCCCTATACTTTCCCACCCCGAAAATCTTTCCTACTAACAATCATGTTGCCAGAAATTCCATCACTGAACATGAGAACCTGAAGTTCTCATCCATATCAAAGATCCTGCAGACTATTTGACCTTGACTGAGTAGAACATCATGACTGTGAAGAGATGGAATGTTGCAGGTCAAGAGTCAAACTTACCTTGGGCTATCTTAGTCCTTTTAATAGACATTCACTCTCAATCTTTCTATCTGACTTAACATCCTCATGACTATTAAGTAAAACTCTCATAATGTAACTCCAAGCTCAGCAGACCTCTAGCCTCCACGGACCTAAAGCCTTGTAAGAATGCTATAACATCTGAAACCTATGGAAGAGATTTCCCTACCTTGTTGTAGTCTGCCTTCCTGAGGCTCTACCAATGCATTTGGCAAATGTAATGACTTAAAACCTTCTTCGTTATGTGGCAATAAAAATTTATGTAACCTCTGACTCAGGAGGCTGAGGCAGGAGGATCTCACGGTCAAAGCCAGCCTCGGCAACTTGGTGAGACTCTGTCTCAAAATAAAACATAAAAAGGGCTGGAGGTGTGGCTCAGTGGTAAAGCACCCCTAGGTTAAATCCCAGGACCAAAAAAAAAAAAAAAAAAAAAGAATTTACTTAACCTCTTCCACAGTGGAACATGTTATTCAGAGTAACTAGAATCCATGTTCCCAGGCCATGGTCACTCATATTTGGCTCAGAATGAACTGTTTTCTTATTTCCTAAAAGCAGGGTTGTTATTTTACATGGACAAAGTTACTGATTCTCCTTGTTCAAATGCCTTCTCCTTGCTTGCTTCTCCCATCCCCCCACACACAGGCAGAGTAAAGTCTAGGTTTATAGCAGTCAGCCATCCATGACTTCTAGCCCCTCTTACCTCAGCTCCTGCCCTTCCCTGCTGTACGCCTGCCTTCCAGACCCTCCAAACCTGTGAAAGCTCCCTGAAGGAGCCCTGATCTTTTACTTATCCATGCAACTTCACTTTCAGTTTCCCTCATCACTTGTTGAACTTAACCTCTTAAGTTTTGCTTAAGATGCTCCCAGATCATTTTCAGCGCCCTCCACAGAGCGGCTCCCAGAGCAACCTGGGTGTTCTCTTTTCATAGGTCGTAATGATTTGAGCAAATAAACTGGGAAACATGCAAAGGAAAAGGGAATTTTTCTTCATCTTGGTATTTCCTAGTTCAGTGCCTGGTATTCCACAGATATTTGATTAAGTTTCCCTAAGCCCATACTATTATCAACACTGTATTATAAACCAGATCACTAGTATCTTTCTTCCACAACAGAAGTAGCTTTATAGTTCTTTTTCCCAATTGTTAAAATAATGAATTCTTATTACAAATATTTTTCATTATAACAGAAAAGAAAATAAACAACACCGGTAATATAACCACCAGAGGTTACCTTCTCTTTTGGTGCAATTTCTACAAGAGCAGCTTGCTAAGTAAGGATGGTGCCAAAGACATGTGCCTGTCAATAGGGCCAGGAAGGAAGAGGAGTCCTAAATTATAGAGCCCTGACCTTGCCAGACATCTGGGAATTGAACACTCACTGTATATGTTCTAGATCAACTGGGAGAAGCGTGAGGTCATGAACCGATGAAGAAAGAGCACCTGGAAGAAAAATAAGAACAAAAGCTACAAGAAAAGAATAAAGGAATAGGCTTCTTTGCTTCCTTCCAGAGCAGACATGTGGAGAAAATTTGCAAAACTTCAGCCTTTGATTCAATTTAAACAGCTTCCAATCCTCAGAGAGATCTACAAAAAGAATGTGTTGCCCCCTCAGATGGGAGAGTACTTGTCCCTAGATGTGTTCAAGTTGCTGCTGAGAAATATTCATTCATTCAGCATTTATTGAGCACCTGCTATTTGTCAAATGAGGTACTAGGTGATCAAGAACCAAACTAGAATGAGGCCATGTGAACCTTTTCTACAAGAGGTCATCCATCATGAGCAGGAGGATGTGGTTATAACAGATGGGTAGACCAGGTGACTTCTGACATCTTTTCTAATGATGGCATCCAGTGAGTCTCATCCCTGAGGTGTCTAGCTCCAGCAATCCTCACAAACACACTGTAGCTTGAATGTGGGTAGAGAAGAGAGGGAGAGGAGGGCTTCTTGGGACATACTTCTGTCCTCCTTGTCTGAGAAGACTTATTTCTTCTACTCAATGGAGGAGATAAAGAATGGTTGCATTTTCACATAGGTGCAAGACAATCTACTTTCTAACAGGTTTGGGTTTGTATAACATTTTTTTTGAGTTGCTAGGGATGGAACCCAGGGTCTCACCCTCGCTAGGTAAGCTCTCTACCACCGAATTATACCCCCAACCCCTCCAGAGCATTTTATTCAAGTTTAAATCATGTGAGTATCTCAGTTCATGACCAAAGAATTCATTATTTCATAAAATCATCAGCAATCAGCTCTTCAAAGTTACAGACTCCCTTATGCCTTTCCAATTTGATTTGATCCTACACAAATAATAATAATTCTATCAATTTTTTTTGTAACATCCCCACATCCCAGCCCCCCCCCCAACACACACACACTTTTTGAGACAGGGTCTTACTAAGTTGCTTAGAGCCTCACTAAGTTGCTGAAATTGGCCTCAAACTCATGATACCCCTGCCTCAGCCTCCTGGGTCGCTGGGATTACAGACATGCACCACTACTCAAGGCTAATTCTATCAATTTTGAGGTGGTCACCTATGTGAGAAATCAAGGTTCATATACTTAACTTCCTGGACCTTTGTTTGATCAGCTGAACTCCTTCAAATAGGTATAGCAAGTCCTTTCCAGGTCTTGCTATGGTCTTAGGATCTCATTCTACCATCACATGTGATAGGAATCGTCAAGAGAAAGGAGAGACCTCCTATGGAGAATCCAGATGACAGTAGAGAAGACACCTGCAGCCAGGGCAAGTCACTGGACTTTTGGTTAATGAGGGCTTTAGGAGCAGATGATGTGGCGCTCCCTTTCATGTGACTATCAAGCACTGTGCCCCCTGGCAATGACCCTGACCCAGCCCACTTTCTGGAAACCCAAGCTATCCCCTAGTGGTCCTCTCTGCCTGACTGCCTCACACTGTGGGTGTCTGTTCACTCCAGCCACACCCCAGCCTCAGTAGAATGCCTGGTGGGTGCCAGATTCTCTGCCTCTTTCCTTCTTTCCCAGCCTATCCTCAGTTCCAGAACCTACATTGCCTCCTACACTCAACTTTTATTTATTCTTTTTTTTTCATAAGATCTCTGAATGCAATTTTAATGCTATTCTAAATAATTAGTGTGTGTGTGCACTGGCACATGCATGCACACCCACGCACACACACCCACACATACACATACAAAGAAGGAATTTTCCTTTAGCTTTACTGGAAGGAAGGATTGGTCTTCAGAAGCACAATAGCTAGCAGGAAAAATGTTTGTATTTTATTCTAGGAAAGGTCACCTTCCTGTCCCATAAGAGAAATCGACTTCTCCTAATGCAGCAAAGAAAAAGCCAAAAAGTAAGTTGAATTGTTGACATTTAAAAAAAAAAACAGGTTGGACATAAATATTCTGCTGCATGTTCATGGAAGTCCCAGCCAAAGCAGCTTAATGACTTGCTGGCTCAGGGAAGGGCTGAGAGTGCTCCAAGGCTGGCCAGGAAGACAACCAAGCCACCAGGGAAATAATAAAAGACACCAGCAGAGGTGATGCCTGGGATGGACTCCACTTGACCATTAACTTCAGGGCACTTACCCCAACTTCAGCTGCTTTGTTCTGGCTTCTGGGATTGAATGGCCTGGTGGGATTCTACTGCAAGCCCAGGCAGGCAGCTGGGTAAGCTATTGGGGTGCTCCTAGCAGCACCCTCTTCAAAGAGGCTACTTAAGGCAACACTGGGAAAAGAGAGGCCCAGGGAAAGCCTTTGCAACAAGGATTCCTCTTTCAAAGCTGGGATCTGAATTCCCATCAGCAGGGCAGCTAGATATAAATGTGTATATTATTCTCTGCAAAGAGTGCCAATCAGATGGATAAGTTGAGACCAAAATCCAAGCCTGCCACAGGGCTGCATTCACCAGGAATCAGTATCCTTTCCAAGTCCCACAAAAGTACCAATGGGTTAGCGGCTTTCCCTAACCAGTTACTCTTGAGATTGCAGTGTGCCAGTCATTCCAATCAAGTCTGTGGGTTGTTTCTCCTGCCCCTAAAGAAGGCTGGAAGCATCAGGGCAAAACACAGCATTGACATTGTCACCATGGTCACATCCTCCCCACCACCACCCTTACTCCTCCCTACAGACAGGGCTGCTTGTGATTGAAGGCAGACAGGGAATTTGTTCCTTGTTCAGCTGCTCCACTGGGGGACTGTGCGCAAGTAAGTCATCTGCTCTCCTTAGAGTTTGGTGTCTTCCTTCCCAACATGAGGTCAATCACAGTCCCAGCTACTTCAAAGATTACTGTGTGATTACACAAAACAGATTCATCTCCTTTTGATCTAGTCCTCAGGGATCTCAAGCTAGAAAGATCCTTGAGAAACAAGCAGACCAACCTCCATCCTGTTCTCTGCTCAGTCCTCAAGCTAGTGAGGACTGGGGGCTCTGCGATATACTCAAACCCTGCTCCTTAAAATGCCTGAGAGTATTTTACCAATGACACTGTCCCTAGGGGCTCACAGGGATAGTCTTATGCAGTCACAGGCCCTGAGACATTTTCCATCTCTCTAAAGCTTTCATCTGTGAAGGGGAGGGAAGGAAAGCAGAGAGGAAGTCCTTCACAGAGCATGCTCAAATAAGCCTCCCTGTCATCGGTTGCCCTCTGTACATGCTATCCCTGACATAATGTGGGGAAATCTGACATGTCCTCTTAGTGGTGTTCAGAGGCTAGTTTGGGATGCTATTGATGCTGCAAATGTGGTACGTCCCTTCGCCCTTCAGCCCAGCTCCACTCTCAAGGCAAAACCCCTAGTGAGATCATTATTTGCGTCAACTTTCAGCTGCAAAAGCGGGTGCTCCCAGAGCTCTCCAGCTAGAAAACCCCAGGGGCTGGAGATTTAGTAGCCCATCAGGCACAGGACTTCCAATTTACGGTTCAGAGAAAAGAAACCCTATTAATCTGGCACCTTTTATTCCACTGTAAATCCCAGCCATATTTAACTCAGCCTCCATCAAGCTTCCCCCCTATCTGCCAACAGCAGGCCCATAATATAAAGCTTGCCAATTCAGGGAGAAATTAAGATCCTGCTTAATATTCCAAGGGTGGTCCTTTTCACTGGCTTCCTTTCCAAAGTGTCCCACCATGTCCTTTTAGGTGGGAGAGGAGCATTCATGCTTTGGCTCAGGGAAGACTTTTAGCCACGTGACTGGAGGGAATGAGGCCTGGTTTTCTTCTACCTACTAAAGAGCAACTGGAATGGGCCTGTCTGTGAGGGTCCCATGGTGACAGTCCCTGCCTCTCCTGAAGCCCAGAGAATGAAATGACTCTCCAAGGACGTGAGGTTCAAAGTGACAGAGCCAGGCCCAGACACAAAGAGGGAAGGGAAATGTATGTATGTATGCATGCTTATAGGTGTGTTCAGTGAGCTTCTCCTGTGTTCAGGCATTTTTACAGACTCTTTTCTAGTAATTGCTTACCACCTGCAAGGCCAGGGTTATTATCTCCAACTAAGCAAGAAACGGAGGGTCAGACATGCAGCTGGTAAGAAGCAAGCAGGCCTGGGATTAGAGTTTGGGGCTCTAAAGGCAATTTATTTAGGGTCAACACTTATTTGCTAAGAGCCTGCTACGTGCCAGGTGTTACGCTAAGAACAGGAAGTGAATGAGAGATCTCTTTCTTCCATTCTAAAGGGAAGAGATAGAAATAAAGAATTAAATTGAAAAAGAAAGATGTCAGAATAATGACCACTCTGCAGAGAATGAACATAGGGTCTCTGAAGACTCTGGGGAGGCCACTCTGAGGAGGTGGCATTTAGGGAGAGCTCTGAGGGCAAGAGCCAGCCCTTTTAAACACAGAGCAAAGGTGAATAGAAGCCAAGAAACAGCCACTGCAAAGGGTCCAAGGCAGGGACAGTCGAGGCTGGCTATTTCTGAGAAACAGGAAGAAGGCTGGGTGGGAGAGGTTGGAGGAGCCTGAGGTAAGTGCAGATCAGGAGGCAACTGCCCAGTGAAGAGTTTAACTTCTATTCCAAGGGTGTTAGAAACCACTGGAAGGTTTAAAGTGTGAGACAGACATGAGTCATTTGATTGAAAAAGAGCCACAGGGCCATACCGCTTGGAGGAGTAACAGATGTGATTGTTTCCCTGGTTAATAGTTTCAGAGAAATCCCCTCAGATAGCCAAGTGGTCAGCTTCTTTACGATGTTATCTAAGTCATAGCTCTTGAAATTCTTGCTAGCGAGCTTTCCTTCAGGCAAAGAAAACACTAAATCTCTTAAAAAATGAAAACATAAACGGGTAAGAACCCAATAAACCTGTATCAGTACTGGCACCTCACAAGCAGTTGACCAGATAAGTCATTCCCAGCTCATGGATGTGCGTAATAAGTCCCAAGTCAGGGATGTCCTGGAGAGAAGACCCAGAAGAGGACAGGCCTGGATCCCAGGCTATACAAAGAATCCCTCAAAATCCAGTAATGTGGACAGCCTCTCTGCCTAACTGCCAAACCTTACTTCAATGTGCATGAAACTGTTAGAAAGCTGAGTAAGTAACTTCTTGTCTCTTAATACAAAGTGGCCATTATAAGTACAAAGTCCACAACTCAGGCCCTGGAGGATGATAGAAAGCATAGTTCCCCTTCTGTTTTATGAGGCATCCAACCACATTCACCTCCTTATAGGCTTGCTTGGAAGTGATACCTGGACCACTGGGCATCCTCAGTAGAACTACAAGGAGCGTCACTGATTGTCTGGTAGGACCAGGTGTGCACTAGCAAGCGGGAGAGCACTCTGATGGCTGCAAG
The DNA here is from genome assembly GCA_028644305.1 of Xerus rutilus. Taxonomy (NCBI): domain Eukaryota; kingdom Metazoa; phylum Chordata; class Mammalia; order Rodentia; family Sciuridae; genus Xerus; species Xerus rutilus. The sequence goes on along the minus strand of CM053410.1, from coordinate 56,600,279 downwards.
TGGATCCTCTGGTGGAGGGTGCTCCTGGGTACTGTGCAGGTCAACTCCTGCTCCTCACAGTTTACAATGCTACTCTTTTAAAAATAAGGATCATTTGTCTTCATAAGCCCACCGAGCCAAGTGCAGTGGCACAAGCCTATAATCCCAGCAGCTCAGAAGGCTGAGGCAGGAGGATCAAAAATTCAAAGCCAGCCTCAGCAACTTATCGAGGCCTTGTCTCAAAATAAAAACTTAAAAAAGGACTGAGGCTGTAGCCCAGTGGTTAAGCACCCATGGGTTCAATCTCTGGTACTAAAAAAAAAAAAAAAATCCTTCCAAGAATATTATGCTAAGCAAAATAAGCCAATCCCAAAGAACCAAAGGCTGAATGTTTTCTCTGATATGCTAATTCAGGAGGGCGGAGAATAGAGGTATTTTGCACTAGACAGAGGGGTGTGAAGGGAGGGGAGGGGGCATGGGATAGGAATGATAGTAGAATGAGTTGGACATTATTTATCCTATGCATATATGCATACATGACCTGTGTAACTTCTACATCATGTACGACCAGACAAATGAGAAGTTATAGTCCATTTATGTATGATCTGTCAAAATGCATTCTACTGGCATGTACAACTAATTAGAATAAATAAAAAATATATTTTAAAAAGCCCTCCAAGGAGATAAGAAGGACTAAGGTCCTCTCCTTTTAGGAGATGAGAAAATGAAGGCAGGGGTTTAGTGACCTTTAAGAAGTCACTTTGCAGTAAGGCAAGAGCTTGGATTTGAATCAGGTCCTGGAAGTTCCAACTTTGTGCTATTTCAAATGACAGTGATCAGTTGTTGCCCAAGTGAGTAGCAAGTCATCCTCTTTGCAGCCCTGGGAGAGGACTATGGAGATTGAGTGGCAGAGAAGCTATGTAAGAAGCACCATGCAGAAAAAGAAACATTGTGTTCTAAGGGAACTTAATTGATCTGATTTATCTGAACATGGATAAGAAACTACCCAGGTCCTCACAGTACAAGGAGTCCCAGTTTATTGTGCCCTCCCTGAGGCAGGTTTTAAAAAGTTATAAAAGACTGCATTTTTATCTCTTGATGCCTACCCTGTAGATTAATCAGCTCCCCGATCTCACCGACTCCCCCTCCAGCAGCACACAGCAGGGAGGGCACTGGGGCTGTTTCTCAGCGTGGGGAGAAGCAAGAAGGAAGAAGATGGGGATTGGGGGTGGAATTTCTGTTTGTTCCTGAGCCAAATATACTTGTCCCACTCCAGGCCTTCAGGGAAGGGAGTGGAACTAGATTTAAGGGGCTTCAAAGAAAAATCACAACTGATTGGCAAGTCTGAATTCCATCCAAGTTGGGGAGAATCATGGGGTGAAAGGTGGTGTGGGAGTGATTGAGACTTTTAACTCCTTCTGTTGGAGATGTCCGTCCTGACTAAATCTTCTAACCCTGAAGTAGATAAAAATCGCATTTCGTTTAGAATGCAAATTCCTAGGCACCTTCCCAAAGATTTTGATTTGATTCAGGAGACTTGGAGTACAGCATGAGGATCTGCCCTTCCACAAGGACACTCAGAGCATTCTAATAAAGTAGTCCACAAGATCCACAAGATATTTTGAGAAAAACTTGGCTGCCTGGACCAAATCCAAAGCCAGGATTTCCAGAATCCCTTCCTCAGTAACACTTTATTTAGAGAAAGGTTTAGAGCCCACCAATTCCCATCACTCACCTCTCTGTTCCTGGTGCAAAGCTGTTCCTCAGCAACACAATGCAAAGGAGATCCCCCTTCCCTGCCTCTGACTGCACTTCCAGATTCCATTCTAGCCTGTGATGCCCTCCAACCTTTCTCCTCCAGCACCCTGTGAGATAGGCTCATGGGTTATAGGCTATGTAGTAAAAGAAATGAGGACAGGAGGCAGCAATAGCCTAGAAAGGCAGAGAACACTCTATCAGTTCTATGGTGGGGTTTATGGGAGAAGTAGAATAAAAAAGCAAAACGGTCCCTGTTGATAGCAGGATCCAGATGTTTCCATTCAACAGGACTTGCATGTGAAAAACAAAGAGACTGAGGCTATGGAGTGAACACACCATCCACATGGACATTGAGATGCCCAGACTGAGCCAGAAACTTTCAGTGAAAGGATGGCATGCCCAGCAGACGAGAAGACCATAGCAAATTATGGTTGTTAGGAGCTAGTGAAGGACCAAGGCTGAATCCTGACAGTGGAAATCAGGAAGGAATGCCTGGAGGATGTCAACGTGGTCTCCAGACTGGATCTGGGGTAGGGGTAGTGGTAGAAAGAGAAACAAACAAAAAAAAGAGTAATTTCCAAGGAAGATTGTTGCAAAAAAAAAAAAAAGTGGTCTTCTCAACTGGTGTTAATTAACAGAGTGTCATGCAATAGCTTAGGAATCAGACATATCTAGGTTGTAGCCTGGCATTGCTGATTTCTGATCTTGCAACCTGGAACAACTCACTTCATCCCCCTTTGCCTCAGTATGTGTACTGGCGATAAAAGCATGCCTACTTTGTAAGATTTGATAAATCAATGAATGTTGGTGATTAGCACAGTGCCTGACATATATGAAATATTCCATAAATGTTAACTATTATTACTAATATTAATTTTAAAAATTAATGCAAAGATGAAATAAACTAGGAAAAGTGAGAGTGTAGGGAAAATTGCTTGGCAATTCTGGCACAACTGACCAAATGCCCATCCATCCCATTTCCTCTCCCTGGGCACACACTGTATTGCTCAATCTCCTTTGCAGCTTGATTGACTCTTTTTGTGAAGTAAAACCTTTCTATGAAGTAATTTTGAATATTTTCTAAGGAACCCATCCTGGACACAAGAAAGCAAATAAAGATTATATAGGGCTGAACAAATAAAATTAGAGGATTCAGTTCTCTTTAAACTGGGAATAAGGGTTCCATTCCTTCCTCAACTCCTCCTGTGGACAAGGCCCTGTGTTCTGCAGATCATCGTACAGATGAGACATATCTCTATTGTGGAAAGCCAGATAATAGAGAAGGGCATTCTCTAGCATTCTTCAGAATGCTCCCTCGAAGTTCTCTTACAAGGGGAGGGACGATACAGCAAGATGCCCGTAACAAAGCTGGGCGCGGTGGCCCACCCCTGTAATCCCAATGGCTCAGGAGGCTGAGTCAGGAGGATTGCAAGTTCAAAGTCAGCCTCAGCAACTTAGTGAGACTCTGTCTCTAAATAAAATATAAAAAAAAGGACTGGGGATGTGGCTCAGTGGTTAAGCACCCCTGGCTTCAATCCTCAAACCCCCCCCCCAAAAAAAAAGATGCTTACATCATGAGTTACTGTCTTCCTCGACAAAGTTGCCCTTGCTTGGTGCCATTTCCAGCACACGCTGCCATATTCTCACCAAAACTTTTAAATTGTGGGTAGGTCCCAGGAGAAGGCTGTGCCATTCATTCTGAGAACCCCACAACCCTGACTTAGTGCTACATTGTAATCACCTGGAAGCAGCCCATAATCTTAACAGGATATATAAATGGAGACCCTCCAATGGAAATATTTAATATTCCTTTAGTGAAGCAATATTCAAGGAGTGTTCCTTCTAGGTATAAGACACCATGCTAAGGGTTTGATGTCAAATCATTTAAAGTCCCAATTTTTCTGGAAGCTTTTCATTAAAATTAATGATAGCAGTAAGGAAGGTGCTATACAGAAGTGATGAAGATCTAGTTGTCATCTCCCTTTCATCAATGCCTTCTGTTTTGAATTACCCTGGGCAAGCCTTCTATGTGAGAGACAGTTTCAGTTTCTTCATCTTTACAATGGAATATCACACCTCTTCCTAAGAATCTGTTGAAAGAGTTCATGCTAACATTTCAAAAAATGTATATTCTAGCCCAAATGTAAGAAAGTATTGCTAAGCGATTCCCAGTCTATCTTCCTTTCTGAAGATCCTATCATGATGAAAGGTGAGAGAACTTACAAGTGGCTTTGAGTTTTACCAAAGTAAACAGGGTTGAAAGTCCATTTCAGGCTGAGTTCCAGGAAGACAAAATCACTAGCCAGAGGTTCATTCTGAATCCCAGCTGGTCATACTCCTGGATGTGACCTGAACCCTTAAAATTATCCCTACCTTAACCTGGCTTTCCTGTCCTTTATCAGTATGTTCTATAGGGCATCCTGCAGTCGTCTCTCCTGCTTTGCTCAAAAATGTGGTCTGAGAACCAGCAACACCTGTATCCATTGGGTGCTTGTTAAATGCAGAAACATAAGTCCCAACCTACACCTCTGGAATAAGAATCTAAATGCTAAGGCCATTCCCAGATGATTCAGCATACTTACAGTTTGGGACACCCTATCCTAAAATATAAGGTGACTTCCATCCAGCTCCTTATATTTTTTTCATCCTAAAAATAATGATTAGTCTGTGTTGACAAGGTGCTGGGTGCAGAAGTTATACTCTTGAGCCCCCAGAATAGCAGGGGAAATGTCTGAAATCTCATTGGAATAAGGCAGGTTATAGGCTGATAAGAGATGGCAGTGACTGACCCACAGTGAGTCGATGCAGTAGAATGTGGGAACTGTTCTGATAGGGATGGCAAAGGACTATGGGAACACGGGAAGAGCGAAGTTGGCATGAGCAGTTGAATCAGACTCCACAAAGGAAGCAATGGTGGGGCTTACCGTAAAGGATGAGTAAGAGCGGGATGGGTGGAGCAGTAAGAGTGGAATGATGGACATGAAAGCAAGAGGAGGCCTGTTCTGCTCTTGGCTGGAGGCCTGAGCTCTGCCCTCACCATGGGAAAGCTCTCCTCCACTGGGCACTCTGCCAACAATAAGTGTGGGGCCTTGGGCAAGCCACTGCTCCTCGCTGGGCCTCATCTTCATCTAACGTAGATCAGGACTGGGAGATTTTCAAACTAGAGAGTCCTTTCAACTTTCAGCACTGGCCAAAGAGGCCAGACTCCGGGTCTTGCCTTTAGAACTCTGCCAAGTGGATCCATTTTCGGTGTTGGGCATCTGCTTACCTCTAAAAGGAGGCGAAGGAATGTGAAGTGGAGAGAATGCCACACATTTATGTTGAAGACCAGAATATACCACCCCGAGGTGTGACTGCAGAGGAGTTCAGGATATGCCATCCCAAGTGATGCCACTTTAGCCTACTGAGGATTTTGTACCAAAGGCACCTGAAACACAACAAAGGTAGGGAGAAGCTTTCTCTAAACTCCACTTCCCTGCTCATAGATGGGGCCTCCAAAAGGAACTCAACTGTCATAAATTCCTCTGGGAGTTTCAACCAGGCAAGGTGGATTTATCACAAGAAAGGAGACTGGAAGTCAACACCACATCCAAATCTTGTCGCAAATGATCACGTGCCCCATGTGTTCTTCTAAAGGCTCATTCGTCTTTCCTAAAACATCCCTCTATCTATCCTCCTCTCCATCCTCTATTAAAATGGTATATAGCTTTCAAATCTCACTTTTTTTGGTATTCACTGTTTTTCTCTCAAGATGATTCCATTCATATGATACTAAAAATAATAAATCTGGCCGGATGCAGTGGCGCACGCCTGTAATCCCAGCCTTTTGGGAGGCTGAGGCAGGAAAATCGCGAGTTCAAAGCCAGCCTCAGCAACGGCAAGGCACTAAGCAACTCAGTGAGACCCTGTCTCTACATAAAACACAAAATAGGGCTGGGGATGCGGCTCAGTGGACGAATACCCCTGAGTTCAATCCCTGGTACCAAAATAATAATAATAATAATAATAATAATAATAATAATAATAAATCTGTGTGTCTGTTCCCCTGATGATCTGCTTGTTGTCAGTGTACTTTGTAGACCCTGCTATGGAACCCAGTTATCTTCCTTCCCCAAAGTTCACAAGTATGAAACTGATGGAAGGGGGTGACTTCTAAGATTTCAGGCCAGTGCTAACACTGGATGTTTAACTAGTTCTTCAGCAATAACTCCAGGGTAACTACCCTGTGCCCAGCTTGGACTTTCAGCCTGATGACCAGAGACTTCCTCTAACTATATGTCCCATAGCTATCATTTTCATAAATAGTTTTAGAAGAATTCCTTTCTTAAATTAAGTCATATAGGCAAAAACATAATATAAAGAAAAGATCAAAAATAAACCCATTCGTGGGCAGGTTAAATCTTCATTATTGGGTAAAGTTTACGCGGAATACCCTTGCCTCTGTCATCACCACCCCAGCCCTGCCACAGCTCCCCTGGATTGAGCATCTAAAGGAACAACACCCAGGCAGTGCTGCAAGCTAAGGTAAGGACTGCAGCGAGTCCTGGGCTGTGGAAGAGCCTCCTTAGAGGCAGGCAGCATGGGGACCGAGAGAAGTGGCTTGGAAGGAGTCAGGGAATGAAAGCAGGGAAGAGAGGATCGGATATAAGAAGGCAAATACACAAAAAGGAAAACAGAGACAAGAACAGAAAGAGAGCTTCCCAAAAGGCCATGTAAGTGCTTTTACGAAGCCTACAGGAAGCCTAGTGCCTGCTGCATTCACAGCCACCCTTTACAACAAGTGGTCCCATTCATCTTTTTTCATGTGCTTGCTGTTGTAGGTTGAACTGTGTCCCCCCAAAAGACAGGCTGAAGTCCTGATCATAGCACCTCAGAACATGACTTAATTTGGAAATAGGATCCTTGCAGATGCAATTAGAGCAGAGTGGGCCCTTACTCCAAAATCACTGGTGTCTTTATAAGAAAAGAGGGTTCAGAGACAGAGATGAACAAGCAGAATGCTCTGTGGTGGTAGAGGCAGAAACAAGTGCTACGCCTGCAAGCAGAGGTACACCAAGAGAAAACTCTCCCCAGAGTCTCAGGGGGAACATGGCCCTGCTGACACTTTGATCTTAGACTTGTAGCCCTCACAAGAATATACATTTCTGTTGTTTCAAGTCATCCACTTTGGAGAACTTTGTTATGGCAACCCTAGGAAGCCAATACATTTGCTATGGTACTAGCAGTAGGTTTTGCTAGAGAAAGCATCCTACTCAGCAGATCAGCAGGACCAGGGCATAGTCACAGAAAGCTGGGCACAGAGAGTTGGCATCCCTGAGCCAGCCTGGCTCTATCTATCCACTTGGGCCATTTCTACATGGTGGAGGCAAAGCAAGCCCATCACATCCTCTCTCTGAGCCACATAAACTCAGAGACGAAAGAAAAGGAGAGTGGGAAGGAGATAGAGCGAGAGTAGATTGGAGTCCAGCTCACTCAAAGCAATGTTTGCCTTGCAGAATCCAATTTGTCCAATCTGTGGCCAGAAGGAAGAGGCATCCCATACAAAAGAGATTTTAAAGTAAAGAGCAGTATGAGCAGGAATTCCTCCAGAGGTAAGGGTGTAGACAGGCACTGAGAAATAGGCCTACTGCAGGGGCCAGGCTTCACCCTTATAGTGACCAAGACACTAAGGCTTGCATGATGGGAAAGGGAGGGAGTCCAGAATGTTCAACCCTCCCAGATAGCCCAGGAGGGCATCCTTGGGATACAAGTTTCAGTTTTAAAACAATCCTGGGCAAACCAGGATGAATTGGTTACTCAATATGATAGTAAAAGATAAAAGTGGAAGAAGTAAGGTTTGCATGGTAGAAGTTATAAGTCGGCCCCCAGCTGATGTGTGCAAAAGAGATCTAGACCAATCTAGATCAATTCAGATCATGGTCCTCCTAAGTGCTGAGCAGAAGGGCCTGTTAGTGGGTTAGGATGAACTGGTGCTTAGGATTCACTCAGAACTTCCACTGTGACCAAGGACACTTGGGACAGGGATGGTAGGTGATGTGAGGACCCCCTTTTGCAGTCCAGGAGACATTGCCCCATCCAGTAGAAGGGAGGAGCCCCTCACTCTGATCTTACCAATATACCTCCATGTCCAGTGGGGCTGGGCCACCATATTCCTCAGCCCCACATGGAGCCCTCCAAGAGAGTGAACCCAAGGCCCTGTCTACAGGGATGCTTTCCAGATTTCCACCCCACCCTGCCACAAATTGCACATGGGATGCTCTGAAAGATGCATGAGAAATGTCATTTACCAACTTATTCCCACCAGGTAAGAGGTCTCCTGTTGATGTTCCTGTGTCCTCCTGGTGTACAGCCATCATAGCTCTTTTCACACTTTGTCAGTGTCATCGATTTTATTTTTGACTTCCTGTGCTTGAAACTAGTTTCCTTTCTAGCAGAGCCCACACCTTGCTTATCTCTTAAGCCCTAGTGCCCAGGAAAATGCCAGGCACGTGGGAGTTTCTCATGTAGTGTCTGGCAAGTAAGTTGATTAATTAATTAATGAGTTCATCAACGTTGATCAACATGATCTTTCACTCTGAGTCAAGTGTCTAACAATTGCTAAATCTTATGACCCAGCACTTTCTAGATTTGTAATGCATCGGTCATTAAGCCACCTGAAGGCAGTTAGAGAGAGAAAAGTCCTGCAGCCTCTGAGAGTCACCTGAGAGAGAAATCATTGTGGCCAGCTCAAAGGCAAGGCTTATGTCAGAGCAGCTACAAAAGCTTGGGGAAAGAATACTAATTACAACAGGCTCTTCCTTGATGGTCCAGCTCCTTCCATTCTCACCTGGTTTTGTGGCTCTAAAAGGAGGAAAGTGAACATTTGCTAGAGAGCAAACCAACCACTGAGCTCCAGACAGATGCAAAATAAAGGACAAATAGAGTGGCATAAATTGTCTAGAAGAACACTTGGCTTGAGCACATTGTGGCATTAATCTTGTCTTGCAAAGAAGGCCCTCGGTGATAAGGGTGGAGTAGTGCTTAGGATTCACTCAGAACCTCCACTCTGACCAAGGACATTCGGAATAGAAATGGTAGTTGATGTGAGGATCCCCTTTTGCAGTCTGGGAGAATTTGAGAATTTGGGGCTCATCTCTATTCCACTATTGTGCATCTTCAGTTGGGTGCCATAACCTCTCTGAGCCTCCCTTGGTCCATCTCAAAGTTTGATTAGTCATTCTTTCACCCCAGGTCCATCCAGTGGGCATGTGAAACAACATACCTCAGGCATTTTGAACTCTTCTGGAGATGGACCCTAAAGCAATCTAAAGCAGAATTTTCTGTGTCTTAAAATGACTCCCAAAGCTCCAAGGACCATTATTTTAGAAAACCTACTGATGGACTGAAAGTTTATGAACCTGAAAGCTAATGTACCTTCTTCCTCCATAAAGAACTGGGCACTGCTGGATTTTTGCTACATAGCAAATGAGACACTCATCTGGGATGTCTGTTGGTAAATAAAGCTTATCTTTTGTAATGTGTGTGCATTCCACTTCTACTCCAACACTGCCCCAAATCTTTTTGTTCTGAAATTTAAAAAAGGATAGGCCTAATGTTTCACTGACCCCCTGTGGGCATAAGAAAGAAGTACATTCGTTCTCTAGATCGGGATTTCCTGCAGTAGGCTAAGGAAGAACTTCTTAAATCTTAACTACCTGATGGAAAATTCATGTGAAATAAGATCCCACATGCTATTTCATCACTCATCCTAGGACCCCTCGGGCCCTGGTGACAGTGCCTCCTCACAGTCTAACTGGTACCTAAGTCCATTTTTTAAATTCGCACAGTAGCAGAGCAGGCAGGATACAACAGGAATTCTGCAGAATCGACTGAAATACAGACTCTTGAGTTCCACTCTCAGACAGAATCTGATTTGGTGGGGCTGGGTGGACCTGGGAATCTACATTATTGATTAAGCAAAACTTTTTAGTGCTTTACAGTTATACACAGTAGTTGGGTTCATACCGACGAACTCATATATGCATGGAATTCAATTTCAATTCTTAATCCCCCCTTTATCCTTCCTGGCCTCCTCCCTACCCCCTGTTCACCTTCCTCTACTCTACTAAACTTCACTGGCCTATTTATTTGATTGGTTCTGTTTACTTACACATAAAGGTGTAATTCCCCATGGTGTATTTATATATGCACATAACACGATTTTTTAAGAATTCATTCTGCCTTACCACCTCTTACCCATCCCTCCATTCTGCCTCTCGATCTCCTTCAACATTATTGATCTTCCCTTTGTCTTTATTATATCCTATCTTTCCTTCCTCCTTTCCTTTATTTTACTCCAGCTTCCGCATATGAGAGAAAACATTCAATCTTTGAGTTTCTGAGTTTGGCTTATTTCACTTAGCATGACAGTCTCCATTTCCATCCATTTACTGGCAAATGCCATAATTACATTTTTTTTAATGTCTGAGTAGAACTTCAATTATGCAAATATATATATATATATATATATAAAACACACATACACACACACACACGTATATATATCCTGAGGTGTATGTGATGTAGATTCACTCTGCCTCCTCTTTCTATGGTAGCACCAAGAGGATATTTGCTCCACTTTATAGTATATTATACATATATAATATGTGTACATATATATCAATTTCTTAATCCATTCATCTATTGACGAGCATCTGGGTTGATTTCATAATTTAGCTATTGTGAATTGTGCTGCTATAAATACTGAGGTGACTGTATCATTGTAATATGTTGGTTTTAGGTCTTTGGGGAAAATACCAACAAGTCAGAGAACTGGGCTATATGGTGGTTCCATCCCTCCATATTCGTTTCTAGAGTGGTTGAATTAGTCTGTAGTCCCACCAACAATGTGCAAGTGTACCTTTTCTCCACAACCTCACCAGCATTTATTATGGTTTGTATTCTTGATGATTGCCATTCTGACTGGAGAGAGATAAAACTTTAGTGTAGTTTTGATTTGCATTTCCCTGATTACTAGATATGTTGAACATATATTTTTTTGGCCATTTGTGTTTCTTTTGTGAGAAGTTTATATTTAGTTATATATTTTGTGATAAGTTTATATTTAGTTTAGTTTATATTGCCTATTTATTGATTGGGTTACTTGAGTTTTTCTCGTGTTAAGTTTTTTGAGTTCTTTGTATATTCTGGATATTAATCCCCTATCAGGGTAGCTGGCCAAGATTTTCTCCCATTCTAAAGGCTATCCTCTTCACATTTCTGTCTCCTTTGCTGTGCAGAAGCTTTTTAGTTTGATAGCAACCCACTTGTTGATTCTTGGTTTTATCTCTTGCAGTTTGGGGGTCTTGTTAAGGAAGTTAGTGTCACCTATATGAGTACTGGCCTTACATTTTCTTCTAACAGCTACAAGCTTTCTGGTCTAACTCCTAAGTCTTTGATCCACCTTAGTTTGAGTTTTGTGCAGGACGAGAGATAGGGGATCTAGTTTCCTCTTTTTACATGTAGCTGTCCACTTTTTCCAGCACCAGTTGTTAAAAAAGCTGTCTTTTCTCCAAAATATATTTTTGGCACCTTTGCCAAATATCAGATGACTGTAATTATGTGGCCTTTTCTCTGTGTCTTCTATTCTGCTCCATTGGTCTTCATGTCTATTTCCATGCCGACCCCATGCTGTTTTTGTTACTACAGCTCTGTTACTATAATTTCAGATCAGGTATTGTGGTGCCTCCTGCTTTGTTTGGGATGTGGTTCAGTGGTAGAGCACTTGCCTGGCATGCAGGAAGCTCTGGATTTGATCCCTGGCACTGAAAAACTAAATAAATACATGAATAAGATAAAACATAGAGATGATGCCCTCAGGGTAAAAGAGAAAGAATGGAAGCTGTACTTGTTTTTAACCTAGTTCTAGAAGGGGCATGCCCAGTCTGTTGGCCATGGACAACAACCCTGGTGCAATGTGGAAAGGGACTACATGTAATGTATGGGGGTTATCTTGAAGCTGACTACTGCAAACTCCTTTTCCTGCCTTTGCCACCCTACTTGGTCCACACAGAACCAAATACCTCCTCCTGGCCGTGCACTGTACTGAGCACCAGTGAGACAGCCATGAACTCCAGCCTCCACCCTCCTGGAGCTTTCTGTGTAATGTAAGAAATATATGTCAGTCAAGTAGTCACAAAAGTAAAAGAAATTAAAACTGTTTGAAGAAACTGAGAAGGAAAGCATGCATGATATGAGAGTATAACCTGGTGGAGGGCATGTGATTTGGACTGAGGAAGTTAAGAAATGTTTTCCTGAGGAAGAAAACTTTTTAAAATTTTTATTCTTTTATTTGTTTAATTAGTTATACATGAAAGTAGATTGCATTTTGACACATCATACATAAATGCGGTACAACTCATTCTTCTGGTTGTATATGATGTAGGGATACACGGGTCATGTAATCATATATGCACATGGGATAATAATGTCCGATTCATTCTACTATCTTTCCTACCCCTTACCCCCTTCCCTCCCTTCACTCCTTTCTGTCTGATCCAAAGTACCTCTGTTCTTCTTCTAGCCTCCTCCCACTTATCGTGAATTAGCATCCATATATCGGAGAAAACATTCAGCCTTTGGTTCTTTGGGATTGGCTTATTTTGCTTAACATGATATTCTCCAGCTCCATCCATTTACTGGCAAATGCCATAATTTCATTGGAAGAAAATTTTTAAATCAAATCCTCAAAGCCAAGTAGGAGTGAGCACAAGAGTAATACTATCTCAGCAAGGAAACAGGAACTTAAAGCCATCAGAAGAAGATCTTGGCACATCCAGGGACTTGAAAGTCTAGTGTAGAGAGAGCTCAGTGGGCTAAGGGGAGATGCTTGAGCTCTCCACTTCTGTTCTTTCCTCTCCACTTCCTTTCTCTCCTCCTTAAGGTCCAGGTGAAGTTCTCCTTCTCCATGAGCTCTTACCTATTCCAACCCTCACTTGGGTCCCTTGTCCAATCCTAACACTAACACCTTGCAATTTCCAAGTAGTTATGCATATGCTGTACTATTGCATAGGTTTGTGTCTGTTCTTTCTTTATATAAGAAACTCTCCAAGGCTCAGAGCCTTAGCTAGTTTTTATATTCTTGTGAAAATATTACAATGCATGACATATAATAGACATTCAACATGCCCTAATAAATTATAATGGATCCTGTGGTAGGATTGAAATCTACCTGCACATTTGTAGAACATATGATTGTACTCTCTTTTGCAAAAGCACACACATGCGTGCACACACGCGCACACACACACACACACACACACACACACACACACCTATCTACTGAATAGGCTCTGAAAATGGGGATGGTAGGACAATCAAAACCCAGCATTAACCCTGGGTTATTTTAGTCCAATAAAAGGAAAGGAATGAGGACTTCTAAATGATAGATTGAACATGCATAGTTACATTTGCTCTCTCCCAGAACTTCACTAATATCACTGAATAAATTTTTGAAGTATAAACTCTCAAAAACAAACAAAACCCCAAAAGGCACAAGCAAAAAAAAAAAATTAAGCTGGAAAACTGATATGAGTTGTAAGTTGGAGATTCAGCAAATGAAAAAGTTAAATCCTAAGCTGGTAGTGGAGAAATGTAGCTAGTGTAGCAATGTATACAGAGAAACCTCTCCACACTCAAGGACTGAAAGCACATAGCAATTCTAGAAGTGGGGATGAAGCTGGACTGAGAGCAGGAAAAATGGTCTCATGTCTTCTCAGAAAAAGCCACTCTCAGAAATATACCTGGAATGAACCAAATCATAGAAGAACTACACATATCATATGACACCATTCTTATAAAGCTCAAAACAAAAGCATATATTGTTTATCGAGATATATATATGTGATTAAACAATTTTAAACATGGAAATAATAAATATAAACCAGATGATAAAAATTAGGATGGTGAAGGAGGCAAGGAACTGGGAAAGAGAAGCAGAGATGTAGGTACAAAACCATTTGAAATGTCCTTAATGTTCATTTTATTAATATGCTTCATAATTTACATGTTACTTATGTGTTTTTGCACATAATATTTGCATATGGAATTTTGTATGATTATCATTGCAATAGTTTTGCTCTAAAATACCCCCGAAGGCTTATGTATTAAAAGCTTTGTTCCCAGTTTGGTGCTATTGGGAGATTGTGGAAACTTTAGGAGGTGGGGCCTAATGGGAGATTTTTATGCCCTCAAAGGGGATATTGGGACCTTGGTTCTTCCTGCTCCTCTCTTTTTCACTTCCTGGCTATGAGGTGAGTAGCTTTGTTCTACTATGAGTTCTCTGCAATGAAGTACTGTCTTACTCAGGTTCAAAAGCAGAAAAGCCAGCTGACCATGGACTGAAGCTGTGAACAAAGCTGTGAGGCAAAATAAACCTTTCTTCTTTTTAAGTTTATTATCTCAGGTATTTTGTTATGGTAGCAGAAAGCTGATTAATACAATTACATAATTAAAAATATAAAAAAATCATCAAATCTCTTCATCAGCTGAGTAATGGCTTCTTTCCCACTTAGGAAGAAAACTAGAGATTTAATCTTTAAAGAGAGTAAAACAGAGCATCGTTGGAGTGATAGATACCAACCAGAGCTGAAGACAGGGGGTATACTGTAAATAGCATAAAATTAATATCCGTATTCAGTATTTATGACCTTCAACTTTGTCCCTCCAATCAGTTTCCACAAAGCTTACAGCCAGGCCTATAAGGCAGATACTTAAAAGATGTTGCTTTGGGGCTGGGATTGTAGCTCAGTGGTAGAGCGCTTGCCTCACATGCGTGAGTCACTGAGTTCGATCCTCAGCACCACATAAAAATAAATAAATAAAGATATTGTGTCCATCTATGACTAAAAAAATATTTAAAAAAAAAAGATGTTGCTTTGAAAACGTGACCATGTCAAAAAGAGAAAGCTAAAGATTTTGACACTGGATGTTTCTCAACAAATGCCCTATCCTGATCACCTTGCAGAAAATGGTTGATAGTCAACAGACCCCACGTATGTGCTCAGAGATTTCTGTCTGCTTTTTGGTAAATAAATAAATAAGAGCAAACAAGATAAATAAGAGCATAAATAAGAGCAAAAGATCAGGGATTCCTAAATGTATGAAGACAAATAAATAGATAAACACCCAAATCAAAAAGAAAATAACAACTTACAGGAAATATAAACAATGCAAGGAAAGCAAAAAGTTTAAAGGCTTTAATCAATATTCTCAGAAAGATTGTATGCCCATTTCCTGGTTCATACACACCACCTTTTCATTGTGACCTCACATGGCAGCAGAGGTGAGCTCTCTGAGGTCACCAATTCCATTCATGAGATTTCCACCCTTGTGACCTAATCACCCCACAAAGGCCCCTCAGCCTAATACTATCAGTTGGGAATTAGATTCCACATTTAGTCTACTGCAAGAAAGAATAAAATAAATCAGTTTGGAAGATCCCATATTTAAATAAGAAATTCTATAAAGTGTCAACAGAAAACTTGTAAGCATACATGAAACAAATTAAGAGAATTCCCCAGAACAGAAAGATATGAATTTCCAGATAGAAATGGTCCACAAAATACCCATCAAAATAGAAATGGCTAATTTCATTTATTTCATATAAACATGAAATTTCAGAGCACTCAAGGAAAAAAAATCTTCTAGAATCCTTTTGAAATAGTGGGGAGTGGGAAGGTACAGATTATATATTAAAGATTGGTAGTTAATCAAAATGCCTCTGAATTTCTTGATAGCAACACCAGAAGCTTAGAGACTGAGAAATCCATCAAAATTCTGAAGGAAAGTATTTTCAACCTAGAATGCTATGCTCATAAAAATATGAATTAAGTATGAGAATATAATAATGAACTTTGATGACACCCAAGATCTCAAGAAATTCACTTCCTATTCTTTAAATTTACATCCTCTCTCAGGATGACATTGGCTGCCTTTTTCCTTACAATTCTTGTAGAATTTTTTTTCTTGTAGGATTTTTGATCTACAGTTTTGGAGTCTGAGAGACTGAAACCTAAGACTCAAGACCCTTTTATATTTTTAAAAGTCATTGAGGTTCCCAAAGTGCTATCGTGTATATTCACTACATGTATTGAAATTTACCATGCAAAAATTAAAACAAAAAATTATTTTAAATATATTTTAAATAGCAGTAATAAGCCTAGCATTTGTTAACAAAACAACATATTTTTATAAAAAATGTATTTTCAAAAAATAAAATAATGCATTGTTTTATCTTCCACAAATTTTTTACATGTCTGACTTAATATGTTTAGATTTGTATATCTGCTTCTTTAGTCAATCTTTTTGGGTCTGATTTTTAATGAAGTAAATGAAGAAAACCTAACCATACAAAGGGAAAAAAATTTCAATATCCCTTTCCAATAATTGTGGTTATTCTTTGATTCTCTCCCAAAATGCAACAAAAAGAAAGGTTACTTTTAACATGAAATCTGAAATGGTATCAATGAACTTTATGTACACTAAAATCTACTAGACTATCATGTACTTTTTAATGGTTATTTTTTCCATGCATGATTTAATAACAGCATGCATTGGTCATTTGGAAAATAATATTCCAATGAATAGTACAGACCTTCCAAACATATTTCATTACACAACATCAAAAATAATCACAATCATTAATATCACCACCAATGTCATAAAGTATTTTATTTTAAAAATTGGAGAACTGTCACGTTCACAGTAGTAAATAAAAGTTTTCCAAAATTCCAATTTTCCTTAAAAGTTCACTTTTATCACAGGTAGGAATATTGCTAATTGTTTTCCTTGAATTGACTGGACCATTTAATGCATGTATTTAAAAATACCTGTCAAATACCTAGGTCTGAATGATGGTAGTTTGCCTTTCAGTCATCCTTTTAAGTAAAAATGCTGCTCTCTAGAAAAGGCATCTAGTTCAGTCCACAACTCAATCTCATAACTACTTTTCCTCAAGATGCTCATGGTTCTCAGTAGAAGCGCTTTATGAATAATTCTTGTGTTGTCACACAAAGTACTTTCTAAAATCTAATGAAAGAATTCTTAAGGAAAACCAACCTTAATGTCAGGTAGTGAAAAATATGATTCCTACAATTCAGTGTGCTGCTTGGTTAACACTAAGGCACCAGTGGTTTTATACACCACAACTTTCACACCATCAATGCAATGTCAACCCAGTGATAAAGGAATATAATGTCTGAGTATTTGTATGAAGTGTTTTGACCTCACAGATCTCTTGAAAGAGTGTTAGGTACATCCAGGGATCTAGATACCACACTCTGAGAACCACTGTCCTCAGGCATTCATTGTAAAGGATGGATTAATTCCTCTTCAAGCATCGAGAAGGAAATTAGTTGTCTAGCATCCTTAGGGAGAACTTAGCAAATTGTCACTCAAATTCTGTAATCTTGTGGTTCAAAGGAGAAATCCCTTTTGGAAAAGCTTACTAATGTGTGCATGTGTATCTTTGAGACAAAATAAAATTAAAATGTATTAAGGGAGGTAAATTGAGACTCTGAGACTGCAAACCTAGACTCCTGTATGCAGGGACTCAGTTGGAGCTACCAACAATCCTTGTACCCTCTCCTCTGTCCTCTCACCAGGATCAGGATTGAAGAGGAAACAAATCAAGCTATCAAGTTCAGGGGCGAAACCTTATGATATGCACCCACATTAGTAGACATGCAGCCTAGAGGTCTAGACCAGGTCAGGAGACCAGGTGCTTATGTTGTATGGTGTGATGTGGTAGGAAAATCACTGACTTTGCCAAGTTACATTTGAATCCCCATTTGGCTACTTACTAGCATGGGACCCTGGCCAGCACACTTCAACCTTCCCCTCTCCTCATCTGTAAAATTGCAATTATATTTATCCTTATGGGTTTTGAAACTGTTAAATAAAATAATGACTATCAAAACAATGACTCTCTGATTTGGTACAGAGATTCCCTATACTATCATATGCACAAAGCAGAAGCACATGTCCCTGACTTCATAGAACACAGGACTTCCTTGAGGTGTCAGCACAGCACGCACAGAGAAAGAGGTGGCACCACCATGCCCTGTATAATCTTTAACCTGACGTCCTGCCTAGAGGGATCCTGGAAGCTCTGAGGGGCCATTTTTCTCTCCAGCCATGTCCATCATACAACCTTGAGACACACCATTCTCTACTATCCTTGTGACTATATTCAAGAAATCCAGAAGAAAAAAAAACTAAGCCGGGAGAAGCAACCAGGACCAGGGCACCAATTCCATTGCCCAGCAAATGCCCCTGAGAATTCCAAAGCCCTGTCTGCCCAAGCAGACATTTCCTCCCACATACAAGGGCAATCTAGATGCAAGTATTGAGTCCTGAAAGCTTTTTTTTTTAAGGTGGAAAAATACTAGCTTGAGTGGGTGAGCATGAACAGTAGGATCATCTACAAAGCTGACTTCCTGGGTTTCCTGAGGGCTGGACATCTACCAACATCTACCCATCTGTGATCAGGGGAAGGTCAGCAAAGGCCTTGCTCCTGTGGAGGCCCTGGCTGGTCTGTGAGGAACTCTGTGGAACTCCTGGAGCTCTGGAATTTTGAGGATAATATCAGAGGCCTGGTGCTTGCAGACTTCATCGCCATTTTAGTTTCCTCAAAGAGCTTAGTTCCTAAGAGGAGAAAAAGAAGTTCTGCTAAGGACGCAGCCTGGATTCTCTGTTTCATAAGTATGGTCCCTCACTTTGGGGTGGGAACCTTGACTGCCTCCCAGAAGCAGCACAGACATGGAACTTCCTGCCCCCAGAAGATGGCTTTTCTGTATGCTGAGCCAGAGAACTGGGCTCAGCATAGATGCCACACCAACAATATGACTTTCACTGACAGAGGTCACCAGGAAAGATGAGACAACCACTCCTGAACAGGAGACACAATTTAGAAATCAGCTGTGCCCATGTTCCACCATCTGCTGCTGAGCAAGAGTAATTAAAATGGAGGGAAAACCTGTAGACAAGTTAATAACAGTGCTAACATCTCAAAAGTATAACTGGAAAACAGTCCATCATTAAGGTAGAACAGAAAGGTGGCCCTCAGGAAATGCCCCAACATACAAAGGAGATGAAAGAAACAAGAGGTACAGGGGCTAATCTGAAACTTCTCTAGCTTTGTTTGCCTTCAGGGGAGTTTTTGCTCACATTTGCTTTGATCTTGTTCCCCACTCCAGGAGGCTGCTAGGGAGGATCACCTGTGGCAAGCTTTCCATGTCCACCACAGGGATGCTGTCTCAGCCTGGAAGTCTCTGGAACACACACACTTCAGGAACTGAGCTCTGCTAAATGGAAGTCAAAGAGGTTGGCTGGGTGTCTTTCTTTTGTGTTTAGCGGTGAATTCAGATGCTCAGCAGAGCTCCCAGCAAGAGGTATGACGGGTATGACTTGCCCCAGGTTTGGCACCCCAATAGCAGGGACCGTTTCAGAACTACTGGTCGGACATTTTGCAGAATAAGTACAATAGCATGAATGGAGGGCCCAGAGAAAGCAGCCTGCTGCAGATAATCAAAGCCTGGTCTCCAGAATATGCCCTTCTAAGTCCACAATGGCTCCCCAGCACCAAGTTCTACAAAGCACACTATTCAATGTCTTATAGGGTCTTTAACATATTGCCCATCTTTCCAGCTTCACCTTGCTAATGCCCTACTCAATCTTTCTTTCCTCTAACTGCACAGAACTTGTCCACACTTCTTGCGAATTCCAGCCTTTGCAAATTCTGTTCCCTCTGCTGTGGCAGCTCTTCTCTTCCTACAGAGCAGTAGATCTGTCAAGGACCCACTGTACAAACTTGGCCCTCTTGGGACACTTTGCCTTTTTGTTCCCTTTAATATATTCACATTGTATGTAAATTATCCATTTGTCTGTTTAATAATAATCTAATATTAATGATCATTAATTGGATGCCATATGTTCCAGGGACTGGCCTATCTGTTTACATATATGATCTTGACACCTCACATAAACCTATAAGGTGGGTATTATTATTCCCATTTCAAGAAGTTCAGAAATGTTGTGAGACTGGCCCAAAACTTCACAGACTGAATTCACCCCAAGGTGGCCTGGATCATAAGACTGAGCTCCTCAATGGCAAGGACTATGATTTATTCATCCCTCAACCCTTAGATTATATCAGTTCCCTAAGTAAATATTTGTAAAAAAATAAATAAATAAGGACATATAGGGAAACGTATTCGTGTTAACTGCCAACTCCAGCAGGATGCTTATCATTCACTGGGTCCTTTGCTTAGCATTCTACTCGCCTCCCTTGTATTTAATTTTTGCCAAAATGCCTGTAAGGTACAGACTGTTATTATCAGCATTTTTCATGGCACCTGACATATAATAGATGCTCAGTTAGCACATATGGAATGAATTAACCTCCACTTTATAGGTGTAGTAACTGAGGTTAGGAAATATTCAGATAGAGAGTGTATAAAGTTGACATTGTAATAAAGATAATTCCATCAATTATTACAATAGCTCTCATGTCTCAGGCCTGATAAAGGGCTTCCAGATGCTCGCTGACTCTCAGGCAAGACAGACAGTGCAGTTACCCTGAAACTCCTCCAGCAGGAAGCTTCCAGAAAGCCCAATTAGCAGCCTTGCCCCCCGCCTTGTCCTGGGCAACCCTAGATCCCTGGAGAAGCTGCCATCATCTCTCTTCCTCCGATTTTATCGGGACTATAATTGTACATTTCTCCGCTTACCTGTGGTGATGAAAGAGCATCAGTGTTTCCATAATGCATGACTCAGGGAGTGGGGCTGGGCTCCACGCACTACTTCTCATTGCAATGATGCAGCACCAAACAGCCATCCCTCATCATGTAGAAAACATTCCCCACACTGCAGCGTCTCTCTTTGCAACAGCCTCCAAGATATTCATGTGATAGACCATATATTTGCCTGAATCAATATTTCCCTGATACTAGAAAGCCTGCCATCCATCCATCCCTTTTTTTTTTTTTTTTTGATGGAGCCCTTCTGTGTCGCCTTTACTCAGCAAGACTGGTCCACAGGCCCTCCTTCACCACCTGATGGATGACGTCTAGATGAATGATCGCTTCATAAATTACCATCTTGGGAGCAGGAGCCCCTAGAACTCAGTCAAGCCTGCCCAGCAATTGAGCAGACAGCAAGGAGACACAGTGTGAAGGGCAGAGGTTCATAGAACTTAAGCCAGGAAATCTCTTTGTCCAACATTCAGATTTAACAGATAAGGAAACTGAGGTTTAGAGTGGCTGAGTGACTCATCCAAGATCAGATAGTTGGTTACAAGCAGGCATTGGACTCCCACCAAACTTGCCATCCCCAGAAATTTTGACTTTGTTTTTGGTTTTTTGGTTTTGTTTTGGAAAGATGGAGGGGCGTGGTCCCTGTTCAACTCTCAGGAACAAAGGAGAATTCAAATTCAAATCCTTTCTACTCTGCACCTGGCAGACTCTGAGAAGAGCACTCAAGTCCCTGCAGCCAGGTATAGTTGTGCACACCTGTAAACCCAACAGCTCAGGAGGCTGAGGCAGGAGGATCACCAAATTCAAAGCCAGCCTCAGCAACTTAGCAAGGCCCTAAGCAACTCAGCAAGATCCTGTCTCAAAATTAAAAATTAAAAATTCTGGAGATGTGACTCAGTGATTAAGGATATCTATCATCAAAAAGACAGGCAAAGCCAGGCGTGGTGGCGCACATCTGTAATCCCAGCACTTTGGGAGGCTGAGACAGGAGAATCGCAAGTTCAAAGCCAGTCTCAGCAACAGCAAGCCACTAAGCAACTCAGTGAGACCCTGTCTCTACATAAAACACAAAATAGGGCTGGAGATGTGGCTCAGTGGTTGAGTACCCCTGAGTTCAATCCCCGGTACCAAAAAAACAAAAGACAAAAACTGGAGGCTTCATTCATTGCTGGTAGGAATGTGAAAAGGTGCAGCCACTTTGGAAAACAGTTTGACAGTTCCTCAGAAAGTTAAACATAGAGATGATCCACCACCCAGCAATTCCACCTCAGTTTGTACCCAAGAGAAATGAAATCCTAGGTCCTCACAAACTTGTGTACATGAATATCATACCATTGCTCATAATAGCCAGAAGTGACAACACGAGTGTCCATTAGCAGATGAATGGGTCGACAAATGTGGAATATCTTTATAACAGAGTATTTTTTGTTCGTAAAAAGAAATGAAGTATTGATGCCTTCTACAATATGGATGAAATGTAAAAACATGCTAAGTGAGAGAAACCAGTCACAAAAGACCACATATTGCATAATTCCATTAGTATGATATGTCCAGATTAGGCAAACCTATGTACATAGAAAATAGAAATACAGTTGCTTAGGGCTGGGGAGTAGGGTGGCGAGTGGGTGTGACTGCTCATGAACGCAAGAGATAGGAGACAGACAGATGGGGATGGTGGGAACACAAGGTTAAGGGAACAATTCTATTATATGGGCCCACTGTGCTGACCCCCACATGTTTTCTTTTCCAAGAAGCAATTTACCTGCAACCTTGCCTAGCTTAAGTGGACAGGGTAAGTCACATTCTTTATCTGCAAAAAAAAAAAAAAAAAAAAAATGCAGGCCTGAAATAATGTCAATAAGAGGAGCTCAAGTTACACTGAAGGGGAATATTTTCATGACCCTTACACAGACCAGATCCCAGAACTCAAGGAGATAAGAGTAATTCCTCCTCACCCTAAAATCTGTAAGAATTTATCATGAGAAATCCAATTTGAACCAGTCAGCATGGGCCAAAGTGACCCAGAGTTGTCATGGCAGTGGAGACTTCAAAGTCTGATGTCATTCTGCTATCAGTCAAAAGTCAAGAGGTGCACCTAGACAGAATTCTCTAGAAACTTTTCTGAGATCCCAAAAAAACTGGAGTATAGGAGAGGCACGCTGTCCCTTCTCTCTGAGAGGACCGACACTCCCTTGAGAGTGTGCCCTTTTCCTCCTTTCCTATCTCTTCTTATAACTCATGCCTGTACTCTGAGTGAGATGCCTGAAATCTTTCTGACTTGATCATAAGAATCAGGATTTGGGGCAGGGGTGGGGGTGTCTTTGTGTTGCATCAGTTTCCTGAAGGCCCCATTCCTATAACACAAGGTTACGTTCTGAGTTAACAAAAAGTTTCTAAATTTAGATTGTAGTAGGGGTCACATACCTCTGTGAATATACTAAGAACCATTGTGCTGTATGATTTAAATGGGTGAATTTCATGGCATTTGAAGTGTCTCTCAATAAAAGTGTTTTTTTTTTAAAAAAAAGAATACCATGGCGGGGGGAGACCTCACCCACCAAAGCTTATAACCGACGGCCAGTTGCCAGAGCCCATCTTCCTGCTCTCAAGTAGCTACAATTGCCTGAATTCTCTCAAAGCACTATTATTCCCTAGATGTTGTTTCGTCTCTCACCTTCCTTCCTAGCCTAGTTACTTGTGTCCCATTTTTATCTATTATTCTAAATAGCCTCAAATTTTGTAAATGTACAAAACAGAGCAGACTCGATGGCATTCCTGGAAGACACTCCCTCTGGTATTCTGTTATTCCTTTGTCACACAGGGAAGAACAGAATGCTGTTTCGGCCCACACAGGAAGCGGGCCCAGGTCAGGCCCACGGGAGCACTGCACACATGGAGGTCATTGTCACAGTCTGTGTGGTTGTGCGGGTGGCATGGCTGGGAAATCTCTAAGGGGGTAAAATCTACTGCCAAGCAATGGCTGAGATTTGCAGGCTGGGCCTTTCTTCAGCTAGGGATTCAAGAAATATGTGTGAAATTCTTCCTTTGGCTCTCAGTTTGACATTCTGTAACCAAAAGAAGATCAAGCAAAGTTGCTGACAGGGTGGCCCCCAAGGACAGACGGAATTAATTCTTCAGTGGTTTTAGGTATTTCTTTCAGTAGGAGGCATTTTCCTTTTGGAACAACACATTGTCTTTATTTGGACTTATAAACCAAAATTTGTTCTCCCTCTGGCCACCTGCAGGGTGAGCCCTAGTGAGCCCTGGATGAATAGAGAAAGGCTGGGATTTTTTGGGGGGAAGGGGGGGCAAGGAGAGTCACTTAGTGCTCCCAGGGGATATAGGAGGCTGGTACAAGTCCTGTACTTGGGCATAAAACTAGTGAACAGGATGGGCAACACCCCAGAGAAGGAGCAGGAAAGGGAGAGAGCTTCACCAGGCACCAAACAGCAACACAGAGGTAAAGAAGTGGAGGGGGCGGAGTCCCTCTGTCTACAGCAAAGGGACCAGGAGGTTCTTACAAATGGGAGCCTCAGCATCTTCTATGGAAATGGGAGCTTGGTCTAAAGTAGGCTGCAGAGGGCTTCCTGCAATCTAATTCAATTCTTTTCCCCCAGTGAAGATCAAGTAAAGACAGAGGCAATTCATCTTCACAGTGTGGCCCCGAGTGGTTAGCTGCTGCCAGTGTGTCCCCGATGCTTCATTTGATGGTCACTGACATTGAAATAAAAATACACATCAGTTGGCATGTGTGTGCGTGCATGTGTGCGCGGCTTCAACGGGCATGAGGGCATGAGTATGCGCATACACACGCACACTACCCCCACATGTCACTGGCACTTGTAGATGCTAGAGCTGTTGTATAGATGCAAGGAGCCCGGATGAATTGCCTGTAAGCCTGAGTTTGGTAATGAACCCATGGTTTTCTTCTTTTAGGACCAAAAAATTTGGAAAGGGCATTCATGCATCGCCACCTAATGGTAGTTGTACCTCATTACAGTCTTGGATTTGGACAAACAGGTAAATGCGCCCAAAGGATAAGGATGATGAAAGGTGTAAACTTGGCCTTCATCTTTCAAATGTATATCCCAGATTTACAGCTGCAGCTCATGGTTTCTCCTTAAAAAGTGTGTGCAGTGCCTGTTGCCTCAACACAGCTGTGGCTGTGCTTCCTCAATGCCCTTTTCCAGTTCCTCTACCTTTTGGCTGCTCCCAGCTATTCCTCCCGTACTTTATAGAGCCCCTTTGTCTCCTTTAGCACAAAGTTTTGATCCTCTTTTCCACACATTCCTGAAGTCTGTCAATTCCAGCTGTTGTCACTCACTTTCCCAGATGTAGGATCAGGCACTGAGGACAGATCTCATTTATCACAAAATTTTGCCTGGAGCCAGCCTGCCATATCTTCATCTTATGCTCCAGGTTACAGCCAGGCTTTGCAGCTCCAGTTTCCAGGTTGGAAAGGCCTTAGTGGCCTTTGTTATATACTGGTTATGACACGTCACAACCCCTGAGTTCAGCTGAATGACTTTTGATGGCTTTTGAGAGCTAATGGAGATTGGAAACCCAGAGTACCAAGAAGAAAGGAAGGGACTTTGTGGTTCAATCTGACCACATGAAGTTGTATCCATTGAAACAGGCTGGAATCTCCCTTCCCTCTGAGCTCAGCAGTTTCTCTCCTTAGTTTCTTCCAACAAAAAGAGAATGGGTTATTGTTTCCTTTTAAAGGCTGAAATAACAAAGCGTAGAGATGTTAAGCCACTTGCCTGTGACTCTACAGTGGAGATCAATAGAACATTAGGACCTGGGTCTCCCAATTCCCAGGCCTTGGCACCTCCTTCTGGGGTCAGGCAGACCTGGGCTTCAGAGACCCGATGAATGAGCCTCTCTGTGAAATGACATTTACTTTGCAAAATGCACATTGGTTGGAAAATGAAGAGTTCTCTTAAGTGACAAGTGCCTAACTCTACTGCACCTTCCTGAAGAGTCCTGTTCTGGAAACTCCGTCCATCTGTGTTAAAGTAAATGCATGAGCTGTTCACACACTCTCCTCTCAGCTGCAATAGTGAGCTTCCAATGTTCTACATGGAGGTAGAAAAGCCTGGTTGTGACAAACACCTTTCTCTCTCTCTCTCTCTCTCTCTCTCTCTCTCTCTCTCTCTCTCCCCTTTCCTCCTCTTTCCTCCTTCATCTTTACCCTTCTCTTTCCTCTCCATCACTCCCTTGAGTCCTTCCTCAGTAATTCCCTTTAGAGTTTAACCAGACTTTTTAAAAAGGTGGGGGGGCGGGGGAGAAAAAAGAAAAAACATCCAGGAATTTGTTGGCTCAAATGCAATTTTTCCCCCAATTTTGTAAACATTCCTCCACCTAAACATTCAAAACTCCCTTAAAGTCAACCTGAAGAAAGCTCTTGGCATCTTCCCTCTGTATCCCTTAGACTGAGGGAAGAATCCATTAGATTCATTCCATCAAATGAATATGGAAACTGTCTGATGAAAGTGGTCCCATCTGCCTTTTCTCTCCGCACTCAACATACTCTATTAATAGATGGACACAAATATTACCCAGCTGGAGCCCAGTGGACCAGAGAATGTTGGACAAGCTAAGGATGGCCCTATATATGCTGGACATAAGAGAGACCAGCCACCTATTAGAAGGCTAACTGGAACTTTGCCCAAAAGAACATCAATAAAACTTACTGGGAACGAATATATTGTCCTTTTGCTTTTGAATCTAGCTATCCATCCTAGGGTAAGGAAAAATAGAATATTAGAATAATCAACTCTTTTGGTCTAGGAATTACCCCATTTTTAAACAGAAAGCCTCATGTCCTGAGAAAGGTCATAATCAAGTCAAGATGGTTGGTCTCTTTTGATCCTAACATTGTCACTGCTGCTGCTCTGATCACCTCACCTCCTTCATCTTTTCTTATATTTTTATAACAAACTTCACAGCTGTGAGTAATTAGATGTATCTCTTCATACCACCTGTGAGGTACCTGCCCTGTAGGAGGGATGGCTCTCTAGCTCCCTGGCAGTATTCCCTGTCCCTCAAGCTGGATCAATTTCTCTTTCTCCATCAATACAACCTTGGCTTAGTCTTCCCATTTTCTAGTTGGAAACATTTGTCATCTTTGCTTGTACTCTTTCCTTCATTATGTACATGCACTTAGTCACCAAGTCCTATTGACTTTTATTTTGAAAAGTTTCTGGAATCTGCCATTTCCCGTCTTTACTACCATCACAACAACAATTTATAATAGGAAAAAATACCATCTTTGAGGACAAATGGCAGTGCATTCAAGAAAGACTGGAAGAAGAATAGGAATCAACAAGCACATATAATTCAGATTTTTTCCAAAATTATTTGATAATGAAAAAAAATTTTTTTTGGTAACAGGGATTGAACTCAGGGGCACTCGACCACTGAGCCACATCCCCAGGCCTATTTTGTGTTTTATTTAGAGACAGGGTCTCACTGAGTTGCTTAGCGCCTCACCATTGTTGAGCCTGGCTTTGAACTTGGGATTCTCCTATCTCAGCCTCCCAAAGTGCTGGGATTACAGGCATGTGCCACCACACCTGGCTGAAATTTATTTTTCACAGAATAGCTCACAGGATGATTGTTCCATGAAACACATCTAGCCTATGGATGTAATGTTTTGCAGAATTAGGAAGAGTATTTTAAAACATTAAGACAAGCTAATGATTTGAAGTATGAAAACTCTGAGACCTTAAATGACAGAGTGGCCGGAGCCACGTTGTTTGCCTCTGAGATGGCCCAGTTTGAATTGAGTTCAGGGTTCCTTACACAATCCACTACTTCTCTCCCCACTGAAGTCCTGCCAATCATTTAAGACCAATCTTTTCACTCCTCTACATTGATTGGTTGGTGACCACACAAGCCTACACTGATATCAACTTTTGCTAAATTACTATAACAGTTAATTGTTTTTATCATTCAGTTTGCTACTGAGTATCAGGCATTGTGATACCCAGCACATGTATCATCACTTGTCAGTTTGTGACCCTGGCATTCATTGCCAATTCACCACAGCATCCTTTCAAGCAAAACCCAGAAAGAGCTTCAGTATCCTTTTCAGCATAATACTGCAGATGGCCATAACGACCTGGGTAGCATGTGAGATGGAACATCTTTGAGGCTCTGACTTTGTTGTTAGTTCCATGTATGCATCACTGGAGACCATATTAGATCTTCCTGAGCAGCAAACCCAATGTATCCAGATGCTTACACAAAACCATTAGCTCCAAGTATAATCCTTTGCCCCAACAAGGGCTCAATTTGTTTGAATTCAATTTGTTTGCTTAATTGTTTGAATGCCTGAATATTAAACATTAAAATGATAATAACTAACATTTACACAATGCTTAGCTACAGAGTACTTTCACACAGTACCACAGCTAACTAATTTTCAAAGCAACCTGGGAAATAGGTATGATTTTGCTCCCCAGTTCCTCTTAGACAGGGGACTTCCAAAGAACCAAGAGATTGTCTCTTACTGGCCCCTGCAGGGCTTAGCTCAGCATGTGTGGTTGATTTGTGGAATTCAGGTGTGAACTCTGAGAATGAAAAACTAAGGGCTAGGAGGGTGTGCAACCGGCACCAGGTCACCCACTTGCCACTGCACTGCACAACCCAGCAAAGTCTTAAAAATTCTGCTAAGGTGTTCAAGCACCAGATCCTTTGCCTGTTGGATGTTTGAAATCCAGCCTCACTGGTTTTTCTTTCTTACTGGTAATGAAGCACAACCTGGTGGGTTAATTAATCCTTCTCAGTGGTGGCCAGCATAATAGGATCAAGAAGAAAGCCTCTCTCCTCCTGCGATCCCAAGGGTACCTGGCAGGATCCTGAGAGGAGAGGCAACACAGCCTTCCGTCTGTTAATTGTTCCAGAGTAAATCATCTGTCAGCAGGAAACAGAAAAAAAAGACACCTCTGAATTCAGAGTCAGAACAATAAATAACATTCAGTGCTATACCCTTGAGAAAAATAAAGCTGCTGACATTCTGCTTCTTAGGGAAAACAAAACCACTCAGTGTTTCTGCAGACCTGTGGCACACAGTGTGAGCAGGACACAATCCTGCCACCTGTACGACCCCGCTGCCTCTAGGATCAACTCAAGGCCCCGGCCCTGCCCTATTCTCAGCACACTCCACCCCCGCCCCCAGATGGAGGCAGACATCTAGGAAAACATGCTCAAGCAAAAGGGAAAATTCATTTCCTAATGGAAATCTCCTTTGAGCAAGGGGGGAGGGGGAATAAGGCGATAGCTTTATGCTAGTCTCCCTGGTTTCACACAGGCACTCCCAAATCCAGCCTATGTGCAGGCAGAGACTTAAAGACAATTGCACCGCCCACCCCACCACCCTACCCTGCTTCCCTGCCAGCCCCAGCCCCCATATTCTGGTCCCTTCTCCCTCTGCTCTGCAGCCTCACTTCTCAGGCCACATCATTGACTTTGCTACATCCCTGCCTCCTCCTGACATTGCTCACAACCCAGTCTTCAGGAGTCTCTTCCTTTATCTTTAAGGACCACCTCCTGTGACCACTTCCCCATGGCCACCCTGAACTCCAGAGTTCTCTGGGAGAACTTTCCACTGTCGCCCCACAGGGGCAGTGCAGTATCATAACCAGGAAGACAGATTCCTTGACCCAGGTTCCAGTCTGATTTCTGCTATTTATTACCGCTGTGATCTGAGCTCTGATCGTTCTCGACTGCTGGGTGTCTCTGTTCTTCCCTTATGAAATAATAACAGTTCCTGCTTCATAGAGTTGTACAAGGATCAAACTGTTTAATGCATGTAAATCACTGAGAACAATGCTCTCTGTGAGCTATTCTAGCCATCAATTATATTTCACTGTAGCCGCTGGCATGTCTATCTTTCTCTCTAAGCTCTGACTTCTTAGAACTGTTCTTTTCTCATCCAGCACTTAACACACAGTTCAGGCATACCTGGCTTCCCTCTTCCTGTAAAAGGACTAAGCATTGCTCCCCTTTGCTGTGGTTTTGCAGTACCAAATTAAGGGATAGGGACTCTGCACATTGATATCAAGCATGATTATGTGACTTGTGTGGACCTATGAAATCAGTGGAAGTGGCAGTCAGTCAGTTCTAGAAAGAAGCTTCCAGATGCATTGTATAATTTCACCAGCACCTTCTCTGCTCTGCTATGAGAACAGCATGGCTCAGACAGGGGCCACTTCATCCTGGAACCCAAAAGCCAGAGTATAGCTTGGAACAGGAGCAGAAACCATAGCTGACCTGCAACCAGCATATTATATAAACAAGAAATAAGCACTCAACTGTAAGGCGCTGGGATTTGGGGATTGTTTCTTACCACAACACAACCTAGTGAAAGCTGGTGAATACCACACTCAGCAAAAGCTTGGTAATCAGTGGGTGCACTGATCAAAACAATGAATGAGTGAGTGAATTGTTTTTTGTCCAGTTCCCAACCAGGACTATGATTTAGTGTATATATCTGCAAATCAACTAATGTAAGAATATGCTCTTTTAACAGTAAATGTGTTTTCCCACATTTATTTTGAAATAAATACTTTGGGAATAAAAAAAGTGAGGCAATGATTCTGTAGTCCTTTGGACAATTGGAATACCCATCCCCAAATGCCATGTGGAAGTAAGGTGGCAGCGGAGACAGTAGCACTTCTTGGCAGTTGCTATTTTCTAAATATTTTACATGTGCCAATCCAGCAGGGCCTCTCAACAATCCTAGAAACAAAGTGTATTTTCCAAATGTGAACACTGAGGCTCAGAAACATCTCAAGGTATAAGGAGCATATGCCATAGACATACCTGGACATACCAGAACTCACTAAGTTGCTGGTCATAAGGAATAGCAGCCATTGACATGCTTACTCATGCCTGCTTGCAATCAATAAGGGGCTGTAAGGGGCACTAGCCATAGGCATGCTTAGCAATGACTGGTTACAATTGATAAGAGAACACAGCTCCATGCACATGCATAAAGAATATGCCTAGTTGCACTTACATTATCTCACTGGACATAACCAATGTACATTGACTTTCACTGAGTGCAACCAATCACCAGCTTACATCACCAACTTGAAACTGTATTTAAACTGCTTGTCCTGCCACACTGGGGGTTTTGCTTCAAGGACATCAGTGAGACTGGCCGCCTTGCTATCCATCCTTGGATTAACTCCACCATTCCCTGATGTCCAGCTGTCAGCTGAAGAGAACCACCAGACAAAGACAATGTCTATTCTTTGGCTAAGAGAAGTTGCATGGCACTGGAGGTATGTTGGGGCTTGTGGTTGCCCTAGGATTGTGTGAATTACTTGTAGTGTTCAGTTGCCCTAGGATAGTGTGACTTACCTATAGTGTTTAATTTGTGAGCATTGAATGCTAGTTGGTGTACTCCAGCACACCCAACACTTTTTGCATTAATTGATTATATTTGATAATTGGTGTGATTGAATAAACGCTTGCATTTAAAGGTAATCCACCTCCGAGGAATTATTAATTGTGCTGCTCATGACAGAAGGGTACCAGAGATAAATGATGGTCCAGATGTGAACCTTCATCTATATGAATACAAAGCCCATGCTTTCTCCACTAAAGGACACTATAACCATGAAAGTTACAGCCTAGGAAAACGTGGCTATCCA
The DNA here is from genome assembly GCA_028644305.1 of Xerus rutilus. Classification (NCBI taxonomy): domain Eukaryota; kingdom Metazoa; phylum Chordata; class Mammalia; order Rodentia; family Sciuridae; genus Xerus; species Xerus rutilus. The sequence goes on along the minus strand of CM053410.1, from coordinate 56,569,084 downwards.
ACGACACTCCCTCTAGGCTACTGATATTCTGGCACATGGCCCAAAATGTTAACAGTTGGAGATCTAAGTGGAATCATCTGAAAATGCAATACCCCTAGTGGGATTAAGCAGAATATCAATCATTACCCTAAGTAAATGGATTTGTTTAATCAGATTGTTTTCTTATCACGAAATTAAAATCTGTCTTAGAAAAGACACGATGCTAGTTTGGGTAATGAGAAAAGGAAAAAGTAGAAAGAATAGTTTCCATCAGGGGTTTCAAGCCTAAAATCCCACAGGACAAGGCAGGGAAGACCATGAGTGAAAAAGTCTGGGTGGGATGTTCTTGTCTGCTCCTGTCAGTGGTTGGTACTATGCTGAAAGGACAGGCTTCTAGAAGCTGGAAATCTGAACCTATGAAAAGTCTCCAAATGTTTAAATGTTGTCTACAAAGTCAACATCATGTATTCCAACTTCCCCAGAAAATGGTCAGATTGTGTTTTAGTTAGCTTTGCGTTGCTGTGACCAAAATACCTGACAAGAACAACTTAGAGAAGGGAAAGTTTATGTGGTGCCCACAGTTTCAGAGGTATCAGTCCATGGACAGCTGAGTCCATTGCTCTGAGCCTGAGATGAGGCAGTGCATCATCTCCAAAGGATGTGGTGGAAAAAAGCAAAGGAGGCTTGGAAGTAGAGGAGGAGGGAAAGGTCATAGGGAACATGTACCCTTCCTGGGCACACTCCAGTGACCTACTTCCTCTAGCCACACCCCACCTGCCTACTCTTACCTCCCAGTCCATTCAAACTAGGATGAACTGATTAAGCTCCAACTCTCACAATCCAATCAATTCACCTCCAAACACAGGAGCTTTGGGGAGACGCCTCATATCCAAACCGTAAAAATTGGGTTCTGACCTATGTGTCACACATCTGTTATTTATAGACACTTGAGAGAATTGCTTGCTTGGAAGGACCCATGCTTGAAGAAGAATAAAGGAAAAGAGGCTTTTAGAGCATATTATAAGACCCTTATGCTTAGGAGGGAGATGGGAAGGGGTGGCAGATGGTGAAAGGTGAGCAGGAGGGGAATGGGAGGTCACCAAAAGCAAACTTCTTTTAATGGTGTTGGCTTGAGCTGACTTGTTCTTCCCCATTTCAGCGCTATGTCAAGTAAAAGCAAACTCTGATAAGGAAAAGCCATTTGTTCCCGAATAAACTTCATTACTTTGCTAAATATCTTTACTGGATTTCATTTGATCCTAGTCATTCTCAATTCAATATAGCACTCAGCCACCTTAACCTTTTAAAAGGAGTTTTATTGATGGTGTGTTATGCAGACATTAACATTTCTCAAAAAAAAAAATAAAGAAATAGAAAGAATTAAATTGCTTTGCTTAGCGATCTTAATTATCTGGAATAATTAGCTCCAGTCAATTCTCCCACAAGAGCTCTCCGGAGAAATCAGTGTTTAGGGAAAGAAAAAAGAAAGGCGGGAACCAAGCTTGGGACAAAAGCAAGCATTTGGCAAGTTATTTGGAAATATCTAATTAACCCCGAGAGTGAAGCTGACAATCAAAACCACTTTCTTAGTGCTTAATTATTAAAAGCAAATAAAGAAAGTAAATATTCAGGGAGCTAGTCTACTGGGCTCTGGAAAATAGGAGTCACTTTGTGCCAACGTGCTCAATGATCCCCAAACATACAGGCATGTGTGCTCCCTAATCTCTGTTTAAGATGCTCTTCCATATCATCTCTGCTTAAAAGCTCCTCCATTAGCCCTCCAGGATTTTCCCTACCTGCCTGTCTCCTTGAGCAGAGAAAATTGTACTCCACTCTATGGCTCCATAAGTCTTTTGTGATTTCATTGTGTATTCATTAGATCACTGTCTGGCCCAGGCCCCAGATTATAAACATTGCAAAATTTAGTTAAGTAAGCGTTCATCTCTATTCTCTATACCTAGAATGTCTGGAACAGGGTAGGTGCTTGATAGGTGGGGAGTGAATATACAACAATTTTTGTGCAAAGTCTGATATATAGTAGAAACTCAATAAATTCTTCTTTCTTTCCTTCCTTCCTTTTCTTTCTTCCTACCTACCTTCATTTCTTCTCTTTCTTTTCTTCTTTCCTCTTCTTTCCTTCCTATTTTTCTTCCTTCTTTTTATCTATTTCTTCACTTTAAGACTTGACCATCAGATTTCAGAGCAGCTGGGCCCCAGAGACAGTGTACTCCTATGTGAGTTTGTATTTTGACTTAAGATAGCTTTTCAGCGAGCCAATGCAAATTGCAGTGGAATGACAGAACCCCACTACGGGGGTGGCCTTGGGTACTCCATGCAGAACCCCATTGCAAAGGAAGATTCTTGATTTTGAGCCATTGCTCTTGGGCTGCAGTATGTGATATTGAAGATCTCAGAAGATTCAACAAAAACCTGGGACGGGAGGGAAAAAGAAGGGTAAGAAGAAAACTCAATGCAAATTTGGCACACATACTGTCTGTTGATGTAGTTCCTGGTGATTTTTCAAAACCAGTGTGTGGGCCAGCCTTGAGGGCTACAGGAATCTTGGGGACTATTTGCAAAATATTTATCCCCAAACTCTAAGTTGTATCTTGAAGGTCAAGTAAGAATTCACTGAGTGAAGAAAGTGTAAAGTTATTTTTAAAAGAAGGAACTGCATAATCAAGATGCAAGATGGAAGGTCATGGTGGAAAAGGGAATTCAGGAGAGACCATTTGGTTTTCTGCACAGTTATAGCACTCTGCTACAACATGCAAATAGAAAGCAAGTAAGATGTGAGACTGGTGGAGTTGGGAGGAGATACTGATAGCCACTGCTAATTTCTGGCCTTGGATGTGACTGAGAGGAAGTGACAGCTCCCAGTCCTGGCCTCCTCTCTGGTCTCAGTCTTAGAATTCACAGCTGGCGGCACTTCCCTCCTCACCTGGGTCTCCCACATGCACCCCATACTCTGCTTGCACATCAATCCCCCTTACCCTCCTTCCCCACATGCCTTCTTTTCCTCTAAGTATCCTACTCATTGCACATCACTTTCCTAGTTGTCCCAAGTGAAAAATCTTGTAAATCATCCTCAACTTCTCTTTCCCATCCTCCCACACTCACTCACCAGCAAGCTGAACACAGCCTCCCAACATTTCCAGAACCTCTGCCTTCTCCTCACTCCCGCCATCACTGAAGTCATCATCTTTCCCCTACACAATTACCACCCATCCGTCTTCTTATCTCCAGCTTGGCTCTCCTCCACTCCAGCCTCCCCACCTATCACTCTCCTGCCAGCCTGTGCAAGATAAAGTTCAAACTCCAAGGCATGTATGCCAGGACTTCTGCCCCCTGGCCCTGCTGACCCTTCTACTGGATATCTGCTCACGTCTGTGCTGCACTCCCCACTTTGGGGACTCTAAATGGCCTGGAGTTCCCCCAAACATTCCCTGGTATCTCTTCTCTCTGAGGTTTTCCTCCTGTTTCCCTTTTTCCTAAACACTCTTTCCATGTTCCTTTATCTGACTCTTGCTAACCTTTCAACATTCACAGTTCTGTCATCTTCTCTTGCAGAAAAAAAAAAAAGAATCTTCCTTCTAAGTCCAGATTCCTCTAGGGCCCTCCCCCATGCCCCTGCAGCTCCTGTACACAGGTCTGCCTTTTACCTCTCATTCTGACATCATCTGGCTACACGTGATCTGTCTCTGTAGGACATATGAATTCTCCTTAAGGACAGATGCCACCATGCCCTATTCACTCTGTGAGTCCAGATCATAACATGGTGTTTGGCTCTCTGCAGTCACACATATATCAGCTGAGTTGCACTCCATGAAATACTCCCTGAGATGACTCTTTTGGCAAATAAAGAAGCTTAGCCCAAACTAAGAAGTGCTGTGCCCACACACAGAAAGAGAAGGTCAAGAAAACAACCAAGGGCTCCAGAGAGCTCTGGGGAGCTTTCATTTTTGTTTGTTTTTTGTTTTTGTTTCTGAAAAGTGGAAGGAACATGCACTTTGGAGTCTGAGCATATCTGGGTTGAAATCTCAGTTCTACCACTCAGCTCCTGTGACCATCAGAGAGATACATAATCTCTCTGCTCTTTAGGTGATTTGTCTATAAAGTCAGGATTATTTGCTTAAATAGAAAAAAATGTTTGTAAAGTCCCTAGCACAGAAACTGGTACAACGCAAGTGCCCAATAAGTGTTAGTTCTCTCTTGTTACCTCTTTGTTTTTGGAAAAATAGAAGATCCCAGTAGTCTGGAGTAGACGGACTTTGATTACCAGGAACACGAGATCTTCCTGTTTTTTACACAGCTTGAAATGTTTTAATTTATCATGTCTAGCTATAATTATTGCTACTAATTAGCTTTTACCTATTAAGTGACTACTATATGCCATGTATATGCAAGACCCTCAAGATCCTCTTAGTCCTCATGGTCATGGTGATGCTGATGATGGTGATGATGGTGATGATGGTGATGATGGTGATGACAGCTTTTACTGAGTTCGTACTATGTGCTAAGAACTTTTCTGAGTCCTCTCCAAGTATTAACTCATCTAGCCCTCATAGTAACCTTATAGGCCAGATAATATATCCCCATTTGACATATGAGGAAACTGAGTCTCAAAGTTGTTAAGTACTTTGTTCAAGTTATATATTATGAAACAACACTATAAAATTCAAGTTCCTCCAATACCAAGGACTCTGTTTTTGTTTGTTTTGTTTTGTTTTGCCTGCCATATGATCTCTCCAGACTTTCAGTACATAGTTTCAGTAAAAGTTAAAGTTAGAAATTCATTTTATTTTTAATACCCTTCCTGATAATGCCCCTCCTCTTTTGGTAACTTTATGTTGCCCAATCAGCAAATAGTGCATCGGGCAGAAGAAACTGGATCATTTTCATCCTTGAGCTGCTCAGTTAGACAACTGGAGTTGCTGGTGGTGACCTGCCAGACAGAATATTTTGTGGTCTGTCTCCACAAAGACCACCTATCCATTTTACAGGCATATTATTGTCTGGAAACTGTGGTGACATGTAACATTCAAACACTGGCTTGTAACATACTTCCTGTGCTGTGTTGTATTTAAACATGGAAATTGGATTACGGATTTACTTTTACAAGGGCTGACTCTTTGGTCCTGAGAATTCTGAAAAACCAGACTTAGGTGTTCATTCATCAAGAACTCACTGTACACCCGATGAGTCCCAGGCCCTGTGTGAATTTGAGGACTCACATGATTAAGTCATAGTATCCACTCCTAAGGTGCCCACAGCCTTATGGAGGAGAATTGCAAAGGAAACCACTTCATAATGTAGTGATGAGGAAAGCTCCCATCTAGCTGGAGCTCCAGCACCTTGGGATTGTTCCTAGTGTTCTGTCCAGAACTTCCTGCTTCATTTTATCCTCAGAAATCTATTGACTATATTGTTATATTGTGCTCTGTGTGCATGTATGAATATGTAACAACAAATCTTATCAGTATATACAACTATCATGTACCAATTTAAAAAGGTAGGGGAAAAAAATCCATTGGCAAGAAAATCCTCAGCCTGGAGTGATGGAGTAGGCACAGGCGGAGCAGACTCAGTGTGGTCATGGCACTGAAGGCCACTTGCTCCCACGTAAACTCTGTCATGGCCGGTCTCCCTTCCCTGGGTGAGAAAGGGCTGGGCTGTATTTCTGCAGGGTCAGATCCTCCCCTCCTACTGGCCAGAGAACATTCCAACTCACAAAAAGTGCCAAGTGCCATCCTCCCCCGACTCCAGCTTTCTGCACCTTCCTCTCCCACAATCTCCCAAGCACAGCAGTGATGTTCCAGATGGACTAGAAGCCCATGAGCAAATATTGGCTCTTGGAAGGTTAATAATTTACAAATGAACTACTGCTGATAAAAAGTCAGGGCCTCTGCTGCTGGATAGAGAGGGCGTGATATGCATGCAGCTACTCTCTCTCCAGTGGGGAGCAAAGCAGCAAGGGAGCCAGGTGGCTTCTTTATAAAAGCCTTCACAGGGGAACAAGACACCTGTTCTCTCTCATATAGCAATGGGAGTTGTGGGGACCTTGAGAGTTTGATCAAACCCCTAATGTATCTTAGATCCATCTCCAGTGATAAGTAACACTCTCTCCCTGGGGTCACCTTGGTAGTGTCCACTTTTCATACCAGGAAGGACACCCAAGGATTTTATTCAACTACACACACCAGCCAACTCAAAGCACCAGCCCTGGCAAGAAAATTCTCTACTGGGATGTAGATTTCCCTGGAGAGATAGGTGCCTCTATTGAATCCTCTGCAGAAAGAACACAAAGTCCACTTTCTCAAGCTATGTGGGAATACATGAGACTTCAGAGGCATTTAGAAGAGTGAGAAAAGAAAGGCAAGAACAGAAGCTAAGAGCAGCTCATGTATTTAGGAGCTGAGAATGAGAGCCCAGAGCAAGTGGATGGAATCAAAATTATTTTATCTGAAAAAGAGGGAGATGACCATATTCAACCTAGAAATCATTATAACAAGGAATACAGAAAGTTCAAGAGGATGAAATGAACGTCTGCTGCAGGAAAGAAATGACTAGATTTGCACATGAAAAAACTGTTTCTCCCCTGCTCTGCTCCACTGTCTGGGCTGACACACATGTAAGGTAGGTTAACAAGAGAGAGCATTTAGTAATTTTAGTAATTTTCTTAAGTGGAAGACAAGAAACTCATCTCACTTAGTAGCCCTTCAGTGCTATGCTAAGAGGCAGCCCCTTTTGGCAGTGACAAAGGTCAGACTATGCAGTTATTGTGCTCTCCCTCCATCCCCCTGTCCAAAGCAGAATCCAGAACAGCACACACATAATCACACTCACATGACACATATGCTCACACACCTTCTCCCTCACACAGGCAAACACATGAACTCAGGTACATGCTCAGACTTGCACATACATTCATACACAACATAATCACACATGCAACAATCACACACTTGCATTCACACACATGCTTATAGGGACAAACACACCTACATACGCCCATCTGGAAGGGAGCCAGACATTAATGACCATACCTGAAGCTGGGAGAAGACATGGGAGCCAAGGCAAAGTCCTGGTGGAGAGGCTTTTAGCCCTGTGCTTCTCTGTATTCAAAATACCCTTCCAGATCATATCCACACATTTCTAATTCCTGCCTATCTAGGGGGCCCTGGCTGGAGAAGCTACCCAGCCCCTGTCCTCTGGCAACCGCTTCCACTGTCCAGAGGGGAGTCTTAACAGCTTGTTCTTGAGATAGGTCCTCTGCCTACAGCTGAGTGAGATAGGGGCTGGACTCCTGCCACTCAGCTTTGTTAATCATATTTTATCTCCTAGAAATCAAAGATTTGACCAGAAAAAAAAAATCATGGGCACTGAATCATACTAATGGGGGAACTCTTGAGGGAAGGGCCCCACAACAGGGTCCTGGAGATCTCTGTTTCCACCTGCCGGAGACTCATTTGTTGAGTTCTTCCATGGTTTCTGTGAGACAGTACAATCTACTTTATATGAACATTGTCTGTTATTAAAGCTAGATGGTTTTCATTTTAATTTATTTGCAAACAAAGAGTAATACACCGCTCATTCTAATTCTGTTCAAATGCCACTCTTAAGGATGCCTCCAGCCAGAAGTAATATGCTCATCAGCAAAACACTCACAGATTTTCATTGTTTAGTTTTCTTCTCTCTGTACTATTTCTTCCTCTCTTACCTTCAATGTTGGACCATAAGGTCCTTGAAGGTAGAAGCAGCATCTTACAGTTTTAGCTCACATGGCTCCTACAGCAGCACCTTGCTCACAACTGTTCTGGGTTTGTATTTGTTGAACAAATGAGTACATGTCTGATAGAATAAAGGTGGGGATGAATGAATGATCTCGGGTGATAATAAGTATTTCTTTTATTTTCCCCCTGGGATTTATGGGGATTCATGGTCCTCAATGCTCAACATTCTCACTTGGGACTCCGTTCATTTTGTTTCAATGTTCATTTGTTGACAATCAACTCTGAGCCACACCTATGTCAGACACAGGGGATACAAAAATGAGTAAGATATGGTTTCTGATCTTAGAACCTGTGGTCTCACTGGACCCAGGGCAAGGGGTGGAACATAAATAAGGCAGAGGAACACAGCTCCCATCTTGGGACACAGCCCTGCTTGCCCTTTCCCTGGGAGCAGCAAAGGTTAAGAAAGGCACATATTGCATATCCACCTCAATCTTGCAAGAAGATAGTATTAAAAGCCATTTTTCAAGCCTGAGTAAGATGTTTATGACCTGATAGACGATGGCTGGCAAACTCATTTCATCATAAATATCACAGCAGATAATATACTTCAGTATAAATGATGCATCTGCCTTTGCCAGGATCCTCAGAGTGAGTAATGCTCCTCCAATATGGGCTTCTTAAAGATAAACAAATTATGGGCCATAATGACTCGAAGTTTGATTTTCTTTTTCATGAGCTTTTCTTCACCCTAATCACACTCAGGATGGGAAGATGAAAGATACAACGGGGGCTTAAAGACAGGAAGGAAGGGATCTGTCCCTCTGCAGCGAGGCAGGAGGCAGGTAAATGACTGAAGACAGAGCTGGCATTTCCCTCATTCTGGAACGGAAGGAAAGGCTCAGCAAGAAGGAAGATGTGCAGAAAGGGAGAATTTAGTAAGGGTAAAAAGTGGCGATTTCTCAAGCATATGCATCTTTAGAAGATGCCCAAAATCTAAAAGAAATTCTCTTTTCTTTCTCTGACACATATATCACACACATATGGACACATGTTATGCAAACAAAATTCTATGTCTCCAAACTGCCACCACACAGCAGAGCTCAGGCCCAGATTTTTACATTCTCTAAGCCTGCTGTGGCTTCTGAATTTGGCCCCTCATTTTTTCTGAGTGCAATGTGTCTTAGTGTGTTTTCTGTTGCTATAACATTATGCCTGAGACTAGCTAGTTTATAAAGAAGAAAAATTTACTTGGATCATGATTCTGGAGGCTGGCAAGTCCAAGAGCAAGGCATCCACATCGGATGAAAGACCTGTTCCTGCCTCATTCCATGGTGGAAGAAAGAAGGGCAAGAGAGGATGAGAGCAAAGTAGCAAGATAGGGCCAAAATACCTTTTATACCAAATATACCCTTAAAATAACTAACCCATTTCCATGATAACTGCATTAATCCATTCAGAAGGGCAGAGCCCTCATTGGCTCTCATTAGGCCCTACTACCGAACACTATTGCATTGGGAATTAAGTTTCCAACACATGAATTTTGGGGGGACACATTCAAACCATAGCACAGTATTACCTGTCTCTCTTCCAAAGGTCAACCTTAAGCTTTTATTTTACAAATCCCTCAACTCTTGATAGTCTTTAATCTGATCTCATCAATTATTCCACCAAAGTGTTCCTGGACATTTTGTTAATATATGTACTTGAAACCTAACACTTCCCCTACACAAAGAACCAGATTCAAGTTAGTAGCATCTGCTGAAGGATCAGAGAAAAGTTTCAAGATGGGAAGGAAGAAATAATTAAAAATAATAAGTCAGCACATAAGAGGGTCACAGTGTAATGTATTAGAGCAATCTCTAGATTGGACATAGGAAATATAGATTTAAGTAAGACCTTCATTAATTCTTATGTAAGTGGCATTTCTTCACTTATTTACAAGTCAGTTAATTTCCGCTGCCCTCCCCCCACTTAAAAATAGGAATCACTGTCTTGGTAGGTTACTTTGAAAATCCAATGTAATACTATTGATAAAAAGTTCCAGTGATCTTCTGGAGTTCAAGAAATATTTACTTCACTCCAGCTCCCTAATCTGGATAGCAAAGGGCTGTACACATGCATGACATTCTATGAGATACTTCTGGAGGTCCTCTGATATTAACAACATTTTCCAGAGGCAGGCAAGACGGAAGTGGTTTGCTTATTTTATCAATGAAGACCTGGAAGAACACAGAGGTTAAAAGACTTGCCCAGGGCCTCATGGAAATTTAAAACCCAGACCCTTGAATCTTTCCACAGTTCTTGAAAAAGGCAAACTCATCTGGGAAGATTAGGTCAAAAAGGGGTATACTTTCTTGAAATATTTACAAATTCCTATGCTATTGAACTATGCTACTGAGCAGAGAAGAGGCTTGCATGGCAATTGAGCTGTGAGTCCAGCAGATGTGAGCTTTGCCCTCAATGAGAAAGAGCCAGCTGATACCTGATGCCAAAATTGCAACGGTGAGGTCAAGGGTTTGAATCTGCAAAAAAAAAAAAAAAAAAAAAGGCTATAGAAATAAGTATGCAGGAACCTCAGGACAAATGTATTCATTTCCTGAAGCTGATGTGAGAAAGCACCACAAGTAGATGACTTAAAAAAACATTTTCTCATAGTTCTGGAAATCCAAAATCATGATATCAGCAAAATTATGTTTCCTCTGAACACTCCAGGGAAGAATCCTTCCTTGCCTCTTTTTGGCTTCTGGTTATTACCAGCAGTCATTGGCATTCCTTGGCTTGTAGACACAGTACTCCACTTTCTGCCTCCATCATTGCTGCTGGATGTACTCCCTGGACATGTCTGTTTTTGTCTCCTCCTCTCTCCTCTTCCGGATACCACCATATTGGATTAAAGTTCCACTGTACTCCAGTATGACTTTATCTTAACAAATTACATCCACAATGATGCTATTTCCAAATAAGATCTCATTCTGTGGTTCCAGGTAGAACATGAATATTGAGGGGACACAATTCAACCTGGTATAGAAAGGAAATGAGAGCCAGGCTGAGGAGCAAGACTGAGAAACTCAAGCAGAGAAAACTAGAGGAAGAGAGAGACCATGAGAACGAGAAAGTCAGACCCAGAAGACAGACAAAGGCAGAAACAAGAAGAGATGGTGAGAAGACAGAAACAAGAGACAGAAGTACACAGAGAGAGAGGAGGTGGAAAAAGAAAAGAAAGAGAAGAAGAGAGGCGCCATCAACAAGGAAATGCACACCTGTATGCCAGGTGTGAAAGACAAAGGAACTATTTAAAGAACTGTTTATCTCTGTTTAAAGAATTCCCGCCATATATGCACCTTTCCTCTGACTAGACACCCAAAGGCAACCTAAAGCTATTACTGGGACCCAAACTATGCCATGGAAAGTGATTTATATACTCTGAGGTTAACAGATGGCCTCGGTAAGAAAGACCAGTGAACTGAGGCTTCTGGGAAGACTTAACAGCTCTCACATTCCCATCTCTTCCTCTGACTCTGCATCCAGGGGCTTACAATTTTAAAGTTAAGAGTCTGGATAATGATAAAAAAAAAAAAAACTTTTGAAAAGGCCGTTCCAGGGTGGTCTTATGTTCATTTACCTCCTCTGGAGAAGAAAATAGCCTCCCTAGGAAATGTGCTGACAGCTCTCCCTGAGGAGCAAATGTCCCCACCCTCTGGTAAGCTGCAAGGGGTCAGTTTGCCCCCATTATTCATCCAACCAAATGTCATCCATTGTTATTTTTTCAGATTCCATATCCTGATCTTTTTCTAACTTCCTGGAGTTTTCCAAAGATCTCCAAAGGGAGACTGCTCATGTTAACACGGGCTAAAACAGACATCAGACAAGATGAATCACAAAATAACAGCAGGAAGGAGGCCTTGGGGCTGGCAAGAGAGTCCTAGTGTGTGTGGGGGGGGGGAGGTGACACACATGTGTGCATGGGCAGGCTTTTGTGGAGAAGTAGGCAGAAGAACACCCATAAATATCAATTCAGCCATTACTAAATTATAGAGCTCTAGAACCATCTTTATCATTGGAGCAATCATTTTTTCATTCATAACAGAAAGTCATAGAGAACAGGCAGAATTTATGAACTGGACCTCCCTTACTTTATTTTCTTTTGCAATATTGAAAATTAATGAGTTTGAATTTAGAATAAGAATCCCCACTCCCTCCCTGTCTAACCCTCATTTAGAGTGAAAGAACCATAGCTTGAAAGTCTTTCCAGAAGAATTTCCCATGCCAGCCTGACTTGGCCTAGTGTGACTGGAGAAATGTAAGACAAAGAGCAGACAGACAGGTAGAAGCCAACACAGAGCTGGCTTACCCGCTGGGCCATCTCTAGAGTAGTGAAGAGGAAGAGTCCTCCACTGACAGGAACATCTCCACATCTGTGAAGCTTTTGGGCTCCTGGGCTCCCCAGTTCTCCTCCTTCCCACAGCAGGAAAGACAGTAAGGTACACATATCCATCTCTAAGAACAGTCATGGAAAGAACAATGAGTTAATAGACAATTACTTTCCATGGCCATATATTAGAGCACATATCTTAGTTGTCATAGACCTATTATTAATTCATTCATCTCCTTATTTACTCATTCATTTTTTCCTCATTATATTTATAACATGCTATTGTGTTAGTCAGCTTTTTGTTGCTGTGACAAGTTACCTGAGAAAAATCACCTTGGAGGAGGGAAGATTTATTTCAGCTCAGTTTCAGAGGTTTCAGTCCATGGTCGCTCGGCCCTATTGCTTTGGGCATTTGCTGAGACAGAACATCATGGTGGGGAGTGCTTGCATGGAAGAGTTACTCTGCTCATAACAGCCAGGAAGTGTAGGGTGGTGGTAGTGGGGGGACAGGATCAAGATATAGTCCACAAAGGCATGCCTCCAAGGATCCACTGTCTTCAACTAGGTCCCATCCCTACAGTTTCTGCCACCTCCCAATAGTCCATTCAGCTGTGAATCCATCAATACATTAATCCACTGGTAAGGTTAGAGCCCTCGTGATCCAATCATTTCCTAACAGGCCCATCTCTGAGCATTGCTCTATTGGAGAATAAGCCTTCAACATGACCCATCCCAGAACCCAAAAATGATAGCTTTGTTAAATACTGAAAGTATAAAGATGAAAAAAAAATCAGTTTCTAATTTTAATTCAGGACAAAAGAAAGTGATGAAGCAAGAGGATCACCAGTTCAAAGCCAGCCTCAGCAACTTACCGAGGTGCTAAGCAACTCCGAGACCCTGTCTCTAAATAAAATACAAAATAGGGCTGTGGATGTGGCTTAGTAACTACTAAGTGCCCCTGAGTTCAATACCAGATGCCAAAAATAGATAGATAGATAGATAGATAGATAGATAGATAGATAGATAGATAGATAAAGCAAAGTGAGAAAAAGAAACTCTAAGAACTAAGGGCTTCTAGAATTTCTTCTACCCAAGGATAGGCCTTTCTTTCCTCCCACAGGACTGGTGGCTGTGGATGAAATCACAAAGAAGTATTTGGGGCCTCTTCCAGTTTGGGTCCTCTTCTCTGCCAGTGTCCAGCATCCTCCTAATTATCTACCAACTTGAGATTTCTTTAGTTCATTCTTAAAATGAACTATGGCACTTCAACCAATTGGCAAGATAAAAACCTTGAAGTCAAAGCATTAAGAGAAAAGAGAAGTCTAGAAGGACTGGAGGTTTTGAAATTTGCAAAAGGAGATGGTTATTCTGGTACCCTGTCAGAAAGGCTACTGACCTACTTGAACCCCCAGGATTCCAGACTAAAAGAGAAAGGCCACACAGCCTTAGAATGTGAACCATAATGAAATAGACAAGCCAAAACAGACATGAGTGCTAAGCAGTACCAAGTACAGCCAGGGAAAATGCTATGTGCCTGTATTTTTCCCCACTAGAACATGGGTTGAACTAAGAAATATCCATCCTGTGAATGTTCTCTCCAGTTTGTGCATGTAGTTTCTCTAGCATTTGATCAGCAGCAATGCTTTTACTTGTAAGCAGCAGAGTCTGAGGGCTTGCCCTCTGTGTCTCACATCCATCTCTGCCTTTCTCCTGCTCTTTGGGGTATTGCAAGGAATGACAAGGCTCCTTTGCTAGCACGCTCTAGTTAGGTTCTGGCTAGAGCTCTCTCTATCTGCTTCCTGGCTGTCATAAACTGAGCTCCTTACCTCTGCCACACCTGTCCACTGTGACATTCTGCCTCACCTTGAGTCCAGAGCTGCGGAGTCTGCTGCACATAGACTGAACCTCTGAAAGCAGCAGCCAAAATCAAATTTTCATCTCCTAAATTGTTCTTATCAGGTATATTGGTCACAGCCCTGCAAGGCTGACTAAAACAGAATATTTATTTTTTCCTTTTGAAGATCTCCTTAGCTCCATCTCCTAGCAGATAGGTCCATGATTAAAGTTCACATTGGTTAGCTCCCACCTCTGAGATCTGAAAATGTCACCAGTTCTCACTGTAACCCTGGAGCAAGGGCTAGTAACAGCTTCTACAGCTCCTAACCATTCCTTGTGTGCCTTTTCTGTTTTCCTGTCATTCGTGTGTCCAATTCACAGTATTAAATTCCCTCAGTTGAACCACCTGGAGTGGTTTCTGTCTTCCGAACTGAATTTTGATAAATTCTGATTGGGTTGAATAGAGAAATAATTGATTAGAAGGATGCTAGGTTATTTACAGAAATGACAGGGGCTATGAAGTATGATACAGAGCCAAATCCACTACTTGGAAACTACTGTGAGGACACTCTAAGAACCAGTGCTGCACACTAGATACTAGGGCCATGGTACCAACACCAGCAGCACAGAACACTGAGTCCTCTGCGGCCCTCAAAAACCAGCTTCCAAATAAAATTCAGGTGGCTCCCTTTGATTGGCTGTATCTCTTTCATTTATCCCATTTTCATTTCAGAAGACCATAAATTGAGAACCAGATTTTTTTAGCAGAACCAAGATCCACTTCTTAGTAAGACTTCAGGGTGGAGGCTCCTCCAAACATCAGAAAGGGGATCAGACACATGCAGGATAACTGTTATGGTTTGGATCTGAAATTGTCTCCAAAAACTCATGTGTTGAAGACTTGGTCCCCAATGTAGCAATGTCCAGAGGTGGAGTTTTCAAGAAATGATTGGATCATGAAGGCTCCAACCTCATCTGACCTCATCAATGGTGTGATCAATATGATGGATTCATAATTTGATGGACTACTTGGAGGTGATGGAAACTATAGGCAGGTTGGGCATAATCAGAGGAAGCAGGTCACTGGGGACCTCCCTTTTTCTCTCCCTCCCTTTCTCTTTCCTGTCTGAACTTCTCTGCTGCTCCCCTCTGCCATGCTGTTCTGTTGCATCTCAGGCCCAAAGTAATAGAGCCAGCTGACCATGGATTGAAATCTCTGAAACTATGTGTCAAAATAAATCTTTCCTCCATTAAGGTGTTTGTGTCAGGTATTTTGATTACAGTAATGAAAGACTGAATAACGCAACAGCCAAATAAATAAACATTTGTCACAGGAATAATACCAGGGTTGGGAACCAAGCTACAATCTCAGGGTCAGCCTTTAAATAAAGACAATCTCTTTTGGATCATTGGGTCAATGGCGATAGAGTCTAGAACTCTATGTGGGAGCCTGTAGCCTCTAAGTAAAATCATGGAGCCTCCTCAGTATTCTTCAAACTAATATTGGGCAGGTAGCATCCACATCTACAATCACACAGGGTAGCACAGCTTCCAAGATTGAGTGTCTACCAATCTGAGACCACTTTTCAGATTCTGGAACTAAGGCTGAACCTAACCAGAGTGAATTTTAGGAATTCCAGGTCTGTCTGGTTTCTGGATCCCCTCTGCATTTCTATACTTACTCCTAAGTCTGAACTCTTTTCTAGTTCCTGGGAACTAGGTCCCCAACTTGTCTTGCTGAGCCAGCTCCTGTGGTCCTGCCCTTCTTCCTGGTTCCTTACTGGTCCAAGGGTGATGGTACTAATTAGCAGTCCCATCTATTTCCTCTTAGGTTTGGGTCTTGACTCAGCCCACCAGATTTCATAGTGGAGTCCTCTGTGCCTGCTTCCAGATTTAGTTTTCCTCCAGCTGCCCCAGCCTGAAAAACAGGCTGGAATTCCACCTGTTACCTGTTTTTCAAAAGCAGCTCAACACAGTAAAACAAAGATATATCTGAGTTGAGGCACTTAGTTGCTCTAATAGTTATTGCTTTTGTTAGTTTGGTGGGATTCTGTATTTGTTAAAGTTTCTTATGTGAGTCGCCATCTTTAGTATGTAAGTGCATAGTATCTGCTGTCCTTGTGTGTTTGCTAAGGGCAGAATCCTGGTTGGCATCCCTCAGAGAGTTGATTCATTAGCTCTGGGATGATGATCATTTTCCAAATGCTCTACAGAACACACTGAGAAACACTGCCCAGTCAGGTGCCCAGGTCTTGCTCATTCTAGATATGGTTACATAATTCATACTGTGTTTTAGTCAGCTCTTCACTACTGTGACCAAAATGCTTGATAAGGACAACTTAAAGGAGGAAAAGTTTATTTTGGCTCACAGTTTCAGAAGTTCAGCTTATTTTCAATCTGGACTTCATAGCTCTGTGTCCAAGGTGACACAGATCACCATGACAGAAGGGCATGGCAGAGAAAAGGAGCTCAGTATCCAACAGCCAGGAAGCAGAGAGAGCTTTGCTCACAAGGAAAAAATATAAACCTCAAAGGTCCACCCCCAGCGACCTACTTCCTCCAGCCACATCCTACCTGCCTATAGTTGTTAATCCATATCAGTGAATTAACCCACTGATTAGGTTACAGCTCTCATAATCATTTCATCTCTGAACACTGTTGCATTGTCTCACAATGAGCTTTTGGGGGACACCTCATGTCCAAACCATAACATTGGTGCAAGAGATCTTGGAATTTAAATAAGGATTAATTATGCCCCTTTATGATCCAACTGGAAGTGGGTGCCTTAGGCTCCCCTTCACCACAGACCTACTATATCAGCATTTCAAGGATTGCAACTGACATATGCAACTCAACAAATTTCCACATGTATCTCTGACACAAACCCCTGACTCAAATGCCCGCATCACTGCATCAGTTGAACTTGACTTCAATCCTCTGTCCACCAAATTTCCCCATCTGCCACTTGTTCCCCACCCATATCCTTAGCTTTCCTGCAGCCTTACTTAATAACGGGGCACCTTTTGTTGATGGAGACTGTTAAATGGGCTTCATCCTCTCTTCATTTTCCAAGACTTTATCCATATCCATTTGGCAGAACAGTAGATTTCATTATGATCATTACCTCTATGAACAAGCAGCCAAGATTTAATATCTGTTGGTCAATAACTGCTTTCCTATCTAATAGCTCTTGATGGCCATCTAGAGGGGACTGTAACCTTCTTAG
Organism: Xerus rutilus; assembly: GCA_028644305.1. NCBI lineage: Eukaryota > Metazoa > Chordata > Mammalia > Rodentia > Sciuridae > Xerus > Xerus rutilus. The sequence continues at coordinate 56,551,935 of CM053410.1, read as the reverse complement.
CCACATGGTTTCCAAAGATGTTTGGTGGTGCTCCCATAGCCTGGAGGCATCTTCCCTCCAGAGTGAAACTGAGGTACAATATTAAAGGTTTTCATAACCCTAGACATGTCTCAGGTCACAGTCATTGGAGGAAGACCCATTGATGGGCAAGAGAAAGGGCAAAAGGAAGAGCAGAGGACAAAGAGCATACAAAGCAGACCGGTATTTAGAAATCAGGAAGCAGGAAGCAGTCACCATCCAAGGACTGCCCACTCTCCAGCTAGACCTCAAGCAGTAGCCAGTGCAAAATTCACACCATCAGGGAGAAGCAGGGCAGGGTCTCAAGGCACCAGGATAGGATTCAAGTTAGGTAAGCAGTATTGGAAAACCATCAAAATCAGAGTGGAATCACTGAGACAGTGAAGAAAGAACTGTCCTCAGACTTATCTGCCCAAACCCTCAGCAACTGTACTGGTTCTCCTGCTCACTCCCTTTCCCCACCACCACCACTGGAAATTCTCCAGGGTTAAGAGCTTTCACTCACTCCCTCTTTCTCTCTCTCTCTCTCTCTCTCTCTCTCTCTCTCTCTCTCTCTCTCAATCTCTCTCTCCTGACCTGAGCTCTGTAGCCAATCTTTCTCTTTGAATCTGTTCCAGCTATCTATCTAATCTTGTGAAACTTGGACAATTCCTTGGCTCCCAAGGTTTAAAGACTCCAACTGTGTTCCCCTCCACTCAAGTCTGCAGGGGCCTGAGGACCTGACATCTTCTAATCCCACAGTACCTGGAATTGTGCTAAGTACATACTTGGTGTCCTTCCACATCAACACATCAGATAAATCTAGCTCATGGAAGCAAGCACATGCCTACCAGTCGTATAGAAAATTCCTGCTGGGGACGGCAGGTCAGCTCTAGAATTAATCTAAACTTCCAAGTTACCCTCTCTGATATTCTTTACTTTCTTCTTCTCTTAGATCAAGGACATTTGGATTTAAGTCTGCCCAGAGCCTTATGTAAGCTAACTTTTCCAAGAAATGGGAATGGTATAGCCTATGGATAAGATGACACTGTCCCCAGTCTCTGCATGACAACTTTCCAACCTCACACATGGAAGAGTAGGATCTGAGAATCAGCACTCCATAAATACTTGCTGACTTGCCCACTTGACTTGTGACTAAGGATATCAAGGCATGGGAAGGACCTATTCATGGAACGTAGGACGAACACCAGCTCAGTGTCTCTGGGTACTGGGAATGGCATGGCTCAGTATTTGTGGGAAGGGCTGGCCATCTGTTTGCAAGGCTAGGTTCAAACTCTCTTAAAAGGTGAATTATATGAATATATTATATCCATATGAATATTTTAGCATCATTGCAGCATTAAAGCATGAGTCATCTCAAAAGACAGATGAAAGAAGGGGAGAAAGGGGCACCATGGAGGCAGAATAATGAAGGGGCGAGGACCTTTTTGCTCAGGCTGCTTCCCTCAGACTCGGTTTCAAGGTTTTAGTATGTTTTTAATCACTGTACTATTACTTATAAAAACCAATAGCAGGTGCCTGGTGGAAGAAGAAATAATGATTCAAGCATGAGAGTCATTTTCCAATTGATTTCCTTTCTCTTCATTTCCTTTTGACCTCAGTAGAGAAGGCACAGTCTCACTATTCAAAGGAGCCATAATTCAGTCCTCACTCATGGACTTTGTTTAAGAAAGCGCTTAATATTTTTCTTCTTATGTCCCAGGGAACTACATTTCAGGTGTTTAATCATCTTTACAGCCCCCAAATATTTGGGATTTATGGAAAGCATTTAAACTCGGTTGAAAAAAAAAATAAAAACACAGTGTCCTAAATTCAGGGTAGATTTTTACTCTCGTTATGGGTGTTAATTTATGATTCTACAATGATTTCAAGGCTTTACGTCAAATCCTCCGAGGCTTGTATTTTCTTATTATTCAACCTGGTTTTATTCTCAGTGTCAAATGAATCACACATTCAATCACACAGAGCACAGTGTCCCCCTGCCCCTGAACATATAATTCAGAGTCTTCATCTACAGAATTATGACCCCTCTGGGAAGACCAAGGTAGTCCTTGTGGTATCTCATTCCCCCTGGTGATGAAAATGTCTAATCCTTCAAAAGCCTGGTTTCCAAGGGGGCCAATGCTCCTGGGAGCTAAGTCTGGAGGCCAGAGGGTCTCAGCCATCTGAGTAAGGTTCCTGGCAACTGCAATCCATGAGGAGCCATCCCAGAGGAATGAGGTCATTTCTAGAAGAGCGAATCTATGTTCACTGAGGTGGCCTTAATTCCCTGGTCTCTGAGTAGGGTCCCCTACTCATGCTTCACAGGGGGAAGAAGGGGCTCAGATGCAGGGCCCAATTATTCCTCACCCTTAAGGGAAAGACAAGAAAAGTGGTCAGAACTGATCAGGGATGTGGGCTTCAGGGAAGATTTTGGAAGGCAGGTCAAATACTGGCACACCCTACTCAAGCCTCCTTGCCTCTGTCCCAGGCTGAGAGCACTCCAAAAAACCCTACTACAGACAATACCTCAAAGCATAACACAGGCTCCTCCACCCACCCTGGCTTGGAGCCTTCTCCTCTGGCTTCCCTGGATGCTGTCCCTCCATCTTGATCCCTAGAGTCCCACTTACTGACTTCCCCCTCTAAATTGATGATTTGTTTCAATATTGGCCTGGATTTGGGGTTCAACTGCTCCCCAAGATGACCCTCTCTGCCCCAGACTACTGGCCTGTAGGCAGGTTATATTCTCACCTTCACACTCCACTCAAGCCTCCAAGATGTTCAGATTCCATTTGCCTAGGAAGGTGATTAGACAGTCTGTGTGACTGATGTTTCCTGAAGGGGGACATATCCTGTGTCCCCTTCTTCTGTCCCTCCCCTCCAATCCACACATCTTTTTTTCTTGGGAAGGGATTACCAGGGATTGAACTCAGGGGCCTTCTACCACTGAACCACATCCTCAACCCTATTTTGTATTTTATTTAGAGACAGAGTCTCTCCAAGTTGCTTAGCACTCACTTTTGCTGAGGCTGGCTTTGAACTCATGATCCTCCTGCCTCAGCCTCCCGAGTCACTGGGATTACAGGCATGCACCATTGCACCCTGCCTAATCCACACATTCTTGTAGGAAGCCAGCCCCACCTGCTTCCCATGTCTGAGCTGAGTTCCAGCTCCCTTCTCCACCTTCCCCCTCAAAGAGACCTTCACGTGTCCCACAGGGCCTGCTAGGTCAGAGATGTACTGACTTATGCTCAGACAGAAGCAGAACTGTTCAAAAGCATATTTAAGGGAGAGCATCTTAATAAAGAAAAGAGAAGTGGCATCATAGAGCTTCAACTAGATGGTCGAATTATTTTAGGAAAAGTCATTCCATGGTATTGTTCAAATCTTATAGGGTGAAATGACTCTATAATAAAGAAATAAACTGACATTTATTTGGCGCCTACTATGTGCCAAACCCTACAGTGGACTTTCCCTCATATTTTATTTATTATTTATTTGCTTGTTTTTATTTTTTTTATTATTTTATTTCATCCTACAAAATTTTAAAAGTTATCTTGATTTTACAAAACAGAAATTGAAACTTAAAGAGATTAAAAGAATAGCTCATGCCGCTGAGCTAGTACATCGCAGCATTGGGTTCAAATTTATGTCTCTATTTTCTCCTAGATTTTGAAATTTTCAACTCGAACACTTTTCTCACTGACAGCATTTAGCTTCAGAAAGCCTGTTGTATTGACGCTGACATTCCTTCCTGAGCTGCTTATGGTGAGTGTGGGGTACTTTCCTTCATTCCAACTCTCTCTTCCAGCCCTGAGACCAGGGAAACAGCTAGGCTGAGCTGCCCACACTGGTCATGGCCCACTAGGGGAAGGACAATCTGACACACTGCCTCCACACCACCTTGGACAAGGTGCTTCCCACTGTCTGAGACCCTAGAACTTCTCCAGAGCCTTGTCTTAACCTCAACTGTACAGAGCTGCTCCTCAGAGGCAAAGGTTGCAGAAGAGAAGCCTCTGGATTTGGGTCCCTAATGAATCTCCCCACTAGACCCCTGCTCCAGCCTAACTAACCTAGAAGTTTGATCCAATTATTCTTTATTTTCTTACCCATCTAAGAAACTGGTAAGCGTTGGGGAGAATGGAAAATCTTTATGGCTTCTAATAGTGCTGCTTCTGACTAAGAACATGATCCATTCAAGGGCAAAGAACTTTTAAATTCAGGCTGAATTGTCATTACAATGCTTGAGTGCTCAAGAAGCAGGAAAGATAATACATGATGCTTTTAAGAAAGCATTATTGGCACAACAGCTTCATATAAGCTCATAAAGTCCCAGTGAAGTTAGATGGACCCTCTCAATCCCAGTGGTCATCCATTTGCCTATTTATGATTCAGAGAGTGTCATTGCTGGCTCAGCCTCTCTTCCATACTGATCCTCTCCCACCTGCAAAACTCCCCGTAAGAACTGCTGATGGAGGGCTGCCAACTGCCACTTGGGGCCAAGAAGATACTCTCCTTCCTCCCTCTCTCCATTACTCAGCTTCTTCAAAAAGAAAAGGCTAAAGCAGAACAACCTAAGACCCACCAGATTCAGAGCTCACCACAAGAACTTCCCTTTTTCAAATCAAAGTCATTACCTGCTCTACACCTCTCTGGTCACGCAGAGGGGCAGGTGTGAGTCAAAGGATCTAAAAGGTAAAATGTGAAACTATTACAAAGAAATAGGAAAAGACAACCACAGTGGAGTGGGTCAAATTGTGTTCCCCCAAAAGATATATTCAAATACTAAACTCCCAGAACCTGTGACTGTGACCTTAACTAGAAATAGGAGGTTTGTAGATAAGATCAAGCTAAAATGAGATACTAGATTATATTGTACCCTAAATCCAGTGCCTGGTGTCCTTATAGAAAGAGGGAAATTTGGAAATACACAGACAAGCATAGAAGACAGACAGACATTGGGGTAATGGAATCGAGGAATGCCAAGGAATGCCAGCAACCACTGGAAGCTAGAAAGAGGCAGGGAAGGGTTCTTCCTTAGAGTCTTCAGAGGACGCATGGCCCTATCAACACCTTATAGCCTCCAAGACTACGAGAGAATAAATTTCTGTTGTTTTAAGTCACACCGTTTGTGGTAATTTGTTACGGCAGCCCTAGGAAACTAATATATACACCACAGGAGTAAAATGCAAAATGATATAAAAAAGCAAACTACGAGAGAAGAAATGCAAATAACAATAAAAAATGTAAACAATGCTAAGTCTCAGTGGTAATATAAAAAATGTGACTTAAAACAATGGTGCGCCCTTTCTACTTTTCAGATGGCAAAGATTAAAAAGAATTATAATGCCTGGGGTTGGCAAGGAGGTGGGAAATATGCTGCTATTGGGAATAAGCGGGAACAAATCTTCTGGAGAATAATATGGTAATATACATCAGAAGCTGTAAAAATCATCTTACTCAAGGAAATAATTAGGTAAGGGTGTGAAGATCTATGCATAATACCATTTTCATCAAAGCTTTGTTTGTAATGGCAAAATAAAAAAGGAAAGAAATTTAAAGTTCAAACAGTAGGGAATTGTTAAATAATTTATGTTATGTTCACATAATAAAATTATTATGAAGCCATTAAAAATGATGATGTCAATCCATATTTATCGACAAGGAGAGATGTGCAAATATATCACCAAGTGAGAAAAGTACAGAATAGTCTAATATAATCCCGTGTGTGTGTGTGTGTGTGTGTGTGTGTGTGTGTGTGGCTAGAGAGAGCAAAAGCTAGGATATTTGCCATATCACTGGCTCCTAACGTTATGAATTATTTGTTTGCTTTCTGATATTCCAATCTTTCTAAAATGAAAATCAATACTTTAAAAAATAAATGTATTTTAAAGAGATGAGATGGATTCTCATTTGTGCTGCTGAGCCACATTCCGAGGGACGTTGTCAGGGGAGACGGCCCTGAGGGAGCCTTCCCACACACACAGGGTGTTCAGCCAAGGCCCATAGTGCAGAATGGGTCAAGAACAAAACGGTCCCTGCTCTTGTTGCTTAGCTCACCTCACTCTGCTTTGCAGCCTGGGGCACACCCTCCCAGATCTCCTTTTCCACCTCCAAATCAACCAGTTCTTCCTTCAGCTCCCATTTTGGGGTTTTCTGCTCCTTTTGACCACTTCACCCTAACTATTCACTGAATCAGTGCTTTCATCCTCCTTTGGAGAGTAGTAGCCCCACATTCCCCATCTCAGCATGAGCCCCATATAGTCAAGGGCATCTGGTCTACCTGCACCTCCAGAGCCCAGCACTGTGCCTGACCCACATGTTTCTTGGACCCAATTGAATCATGAAGTTTATAGAACTGAAAGGGATTTGGCAATCAATAACATTCGACCTTCTCGTTTCATATATAAGGAAATGAAAGGCTCAGAAAACTGAAAAGACTTGCTCGTGGTCAAGTCAGATGAGAGGCCAGACCTGACTCCAGGACAGCGATTGTCCTACTGTAACACAGTAACCTCCTCCATAGGCCAGAGGGACACTGAGCCATTGGCAGTCTTCAGGGAGTGTGGTCCCACCACAGGTTCCTCTCACATTCTTCATCCTTTCTCAGGCCCTTTCAAAGGGAGCAAGCTCCCAGATGAGCTGCCTCCTTGGAGCCCCGCCCTGACCTTCACCAGTCCTCCTTTCCTGGTTACCTTATTCAGTCCCTGCCGGATGTCCTCGTGCCTCTGACCACACGTCTCAGTATCCTTCTCGGCCTCAATCCCAAGTCAGCTCCAGGGCCGAGCTTCCTGTGTTCTACGAGCCCTCCCACATGGATTTTGTCCCCGGTGTCCCTCAGGCCTCATCTTCCCCGTTCCAAACCATGTTTAAGCTGAATCCCCTCACCTAGGCCTGGTGAGCCTGCGCCTTCCCCCAGAGGCCATCTCGCGGGGCTTCTGCTTTAGCACAAACAACGCCAGTGCTCCGGAACCCCCTTTGCCACGGGCTACTCTCGCCCACAGGTGGAGAACCCCCTCTCACCCTCTGCCCTTCTCTCACTGTGGTAAGGTAAGCTAGCCTCCCCTGATCTCCCCCAGAGGGAGGGCCTGCCTCATTTCCCCACGGAGCCCCAGTAGGAGCGAGGGCTCACTTTCACCCACCAAGAGATGAGCACTTCATTCCTCAGAGAGCTCCCCAGAATGCTCAGGGGGCAACAAGCACTGTTACACTGACTCTTACTCCGATTGAACCTCTGCTGCTACCTGTGGGAGAGAAAAGTTGTTGCGATAGAACTCAAGAGCAGGCCCCACAGCCCAAGGCGAAGAGATGATAAAGGAGGACTTTGCTTTTTCCCTCCGCACTTCCCAAAAACCAAGTTCCTGGGGGTCCTTGTGAGGCAGTAAGGGGAAGGCCCAGCTGGCAGAGCCCAGAGCCCTCTTCTCAACTCAGGCAGAGGAGCTCCACTTAGCTCCTTACACATTTTGAAGATCTTCAGATTATACTGGAAAAATGGACACCATTGTTAAAAGCAAGGTTAAAATAACTGAACTAAATCAGTTAAAAATAACTGAAATCAGTTTTTAAAAACTGATCAGTTAAAATCAGTAAAATAACAGAAATCAGTTAAAAATTACTGACCTAAGGTGCTGGAGAACTGAGTCTATCAACTAAATCAAGGATTCCACAGTCATGACTGGGACATGCATTTATTCATTCATTTAACAAACATCCTGAGTCACCACTATGACCTGGTCCGATGCAGAGGCAGAAACACCTGGCTGAGTGCGGGGAACTGCCTTGGTCTCTGCTCTGGTTATCTAACGAGCCACCCCAAATACAGAGCTGAAACCAAGAGCAAGTGTGTATTTGCTCACAAGTGTGCAGTGTGAGCAGGAGTCAGTGGGACAGCTCATCTCTGCTTGCTCATGTGTCGGGCAACCGCTACTGGTGGGACTGCAGCCGGAGCTGTCAGCTAAAACACCTAAACATGGCTGCCCAAGTGCCTACTCCCTTTTTTGCAGTGTGGTGGCTGGGTTCATGGTGCAGTTTCCAGGAAGGAGGAAGCAGCAGCTGCCAGTATCTTAAGGCCCAGAGCTGGATGCTGGCTCATTGCTGTTTCTATGGTCTCTTGAAGTCGTCACAGATTGCAAAGCCAAGGAGAGAAGACACAGCCTCCACCTCTTGGTGTAAGGAGTGCTAAAGACCTGTGAGGACATGTCTTAAAAGCACCATAGCCTGCAAGATGTAAAGTAAGGAGATCAGCTATGGGGGGAAGAACAGCGAGGTAAACTTGCCCAACCTGCAGCCCCCTTCCAGAAAGTTCAATGATTCAAAGTGTGGGTTATACTAATGCTCTCTCTGGACCCTTGCACTGCCCTGGGAAGCAGCATGCAACTCGTTTGCACTTTCTTTTTACAGCAGCTCATCATGGATTGATGACTACTCTACCTAGTCCCCAGAAAGCAGTCTCTATTTCTTCATCCTTTCCCGAACTGCTTTGACTTCTAAGACCCCTCACTAAGTCGGTCAGCACCCCCAGGACATGCTGCCACACTGCACCCCATGCTGTTGTCATTGATGAATACCGAGTACCCCTGAGCACCATCTCCTTGCTGCGTCTAGTCCATCAACTGTTCGGGTCTGGGGTTGGCAGCAGTCTCTTGGTTCTTGACACACACTGAGTGTACAGGGGCCTAAAGCCTTCTCTCCTGTGGCACTATTAAGCTCCGTGCCCTCATTCGTAACAAATTCGGTTCTGCCGTTATCAAGAGCATAGCCTATGTTCAGGCAGCTGATAGTTAAGGACCAAAGAGTGGGACTTCACATTATCTGCCAAAAAGAAAAGTCACAATGCACATTACAATTTTTCTCTCTCAGCTAAAGGCTCCTGTTGCCAGAGATCTGGAAACAGCACAGGGAATAAAATATCACCTGCAATATTATTTTCACCAAGTTTCAAATATGCAACAAGACCATGAAATCCACTTGGGAAGTGCCGATATCCAATTTCCCTTTTCCTCCCAAACCAGTCTTCCTACCCCCTCCCAAGTAAGAGAGGACACATCCAAGAAAAGACCTGGCTCCCGAACTGACAGGTGGTGGCACAGGGCTAGATTTATTGAGAAATATCTAATTAAGCTCCAGAGTAAACTAGTCACCAAGGTGTTTAATTGGCAGCATGTGACTATTAGGAGCTAATTAAGTTGTTCCCTCGTACTTTAATTAATGTTTGTCATCCGGCCGCTGTATGGCTGGTGCAAGGGTAAAGGAAACAGAAGGGGCCTGCTGGTCAGGCCCTAGATGGAGTGACTAGCTGTTCTCAGCCCAGGGTGAGCTGAGCAGATGGGGTAGTGTGGGGGCTGGGCTGCTCACTCCTCCATCCAAGCCTCAAAAGTTACTTTGAGTAACTCAGTGAAATTTTGTTAAGGCTCCACTCTGTAACAACCAGGGAGACCGAGAGGGTAGTAGAGAGAATCTGATTCACACGAGGTTCAAATACCATCTCTGCCTCTTACTGGCCTTTCTGTAGTCATATTTATTTATTTATTTATTTGGCACTGGGAATTGAATCCAGGGGTACTTTTTACCACTGAGCTACCTTCCCCAGCCCTTTTTGTTTTATTTTGAGAAAGGGTCTTGCTAAGTTGCTGAGGCTGGCCTGGAATTTGTAATCTTCCTGCCTCAGTCTTCTGAGTTTCTGGGATTACAGGCATGTGCCACAGCACCCAGTTTGAAATCACTTTTTTTTAATTTGTAGAATGAAAACAGGTAACACTTGCTGCAGATATTATTTTAAAATAGAAAGTAGATATTCTGTTGGGGGCAGTGGTGTACACCTGTAATCCCAGCAGCTTGGGAGGCTGAGGCAGGAGGATCATGAGTGTAAAGCTAACCTCAGCAATGGCTAGGTGCTAAGCAACTGAGTGAGACCCTGTCTCTAACTAAAATACAAAATAGGGCTGGGGATGTGGCTCAGTGGTTGAGTGCCCCTGAGTTCAAGACCCAGTACCCACCTCCAAAGAAAAAGAAATCAGACATCCTGATCCTGTATTCAAGACCTTTTTCCACTTCAGAGAAATAGTAAAAGTCTTCACAGGAATATAAAAAGCTATTCAAAAATCTCTCTCAGCTTTCTTCCCCTTACCTCTCCACCCTCCTCTGCTACTTCTTTTCCCTCTCCTCACTCCAACCATACTGTTCCTCTTGTTCCTTGGACATACCAAATTCACTCCTGCCTCAGGACCTTTGCACTGGCTATTTCCTCTCCCCATAATGTTTTGCTCCCCAACTATCCACATAGCTCACATCCTCAATCTTTGCTCAATTCATCTTCTCAGAGAGGCCTCTTCCCACCTCCCAGTTTGAAATTCCAGCACTTCCTCCCTCAAAAGAGCTAGCAAATACTGTCTCCTATCCCTGCTTTTTCTCCTTAGCAATTATTCACATCTCAATACAATATATTTCAACATACCGTGCTTATTCATTGTTTTAGAATGTATACTCCACCACTATATAGAAAGTAAACTCAATGATGGCAGCAAAGGCTCGGTTAGTGTCAGTCACTACTGCGTTTTCATTGCCTTGAAGAGTGCCTGGTCCACAGTAGGAACTTGATAAATGTGTGTTGAATAAACAAATGGGTGTGAGATGCGATAAAATGTGCAAAGGACAGAATATTAGAAATAACTAGGTGTCACAGGAACCAGACACATACTCGGAAGCAGCTCAGCAAGGCAGACTTGACTTCTGCAGAGGGGGCGCTACCAAAGTTTGGTAAGCAAGCGCACTCGGGCGCCTGCTTTGACCCCTAAAGCATCGCGGCCCCTTGCTCTGATAGGAGGAGTTCGGGGTTACAGTCTATGCGATTGGCTGTTTTTAAAATTGGGGGCGGGCAAAGGGAAGGGCTAACCAGGTTGGGAATGGCTACACTTTAACCAAATGGTTTTGTAACTTAAAACGATTCCACCTAACCACACGTTGTGAAATTTAAGTTTTAGATTAAATTTAAGTTTTTGTTATACTTTGGGAAACTCAGACTACAGGTTTGACTTTGACAGAGAAGAGAGCATTCATTTTAGTAGCATGGTGCCTGGTGCATATTGGTGCCTGCTAATATTCTCATTTCCCTCAACCTCCCCTCCTCTCCTCTAGCACTGCAATAAGAACAGGTCTCTCAGCCTCGAAGGACTTGGAGTCCACCGTGGACACGTCCCCTCACAACCACTCGCAGTACAGCCTTCCACTCACAGGAAGCAGGAGCAGCGGGATGACGGACGAGAGCTCCCTTGGGGTGAGACTGAGTTGTTGCAATCAGCAACTCAGATTTAATCCCACACCTGTTGACAGGGTTTGGAAGTTATCCACCCACCCAGAGTTGCCGTGCGGGAAGCTTGGTGTCCAATGTGGTGGTATTGAGGTGGCAGAACCTTTTAAGAGGTGGGGCCCACTGGGAGGTGATCAGGTCATAGGGTCTACACCCTCATGAATGGATTAATACTGGTCTCATGGAGTGGGTTGGGTCTCACAAGAATGATAGTTCTCATGAGAGTGGGTTGGTATAGAGTGAGGCCACCGCATAGTTGACCCCTTCTATACACAATTCCCTTTTTCTTCTCCTCTACATTGTGATGCAGTCAAAAAAACCCTTGCCATTATGCTGGGGCCATGTTGTTAGGACCCTCTAGTCACCAGAACCATGAGTCAAATAAACCTCTTTGCTTTATAATTTACCCAGTCTCAAGTATTTTGTTATAGCAAAACAGACTAAGATGCCTGATGTATTACAAATACTCTGCCATGTGCTATAGGGATCCAGACAAGAATGGCACATACTGCCTGCCAATAAGTAACTTACAATAAAGGCCTAGGACAATTTTCTGTAAAGGTCCAGATAGTAAATATCTTTGGTTTTACTAGTCATCCCATCTCTGTCTCAACTATGTGCCTCTACTATTACAGAGTTCAAGCAGCCATAAAGGGTAGGCAAATGAATGTCTGTGGCTGTATGCCACCAAAAGTTTATGCCACCAAAAGTTTGTGAATTCCAAAATTAGAATTTCATGTGGTTTTCATATGTCATGAAATAGTCATCTTTTGATTTTCCTCAACCATTTAAAAATGTGAAAGCTATTCTTAACTCCCAGGCCATACAATCACAGGCAATGGACCAGACCTGACCTGTGCAGCATAGTTTGCTAACTCCTAGAACAGAAAAGAGGGAGAAAAAAAAGAATAAAACTCTACAGCTTGTAACTGAGGCTTAAGTCATGGTTCTCCAGACTCAATCTCATCAGTGTTCACGGAAGAGGGTGGTTAGTAGAGAAGGTTAGGGATAGCAGCCAAGAGCTGAGACCTGGTGAGGACCAGGAAGGCTGCGTGGAGGATGGGAGCCCCTCCCCCAACATGGGCAATGATAATAATAATTGTAGTAGAAATAACAATAACTAGGACCTACTGAGTGCATGTGACAGTGGCAGGCTTCACTCTTGGCATTTGAATAGCATTGTCTAGTTTAATCCCCATAGCAACCCTACTCGGATATAATTTCACCAACCTTTTAAAGTGAGAGCAGGGCGCAAAGGGTTACTGGTTTGCCTGATAAACCCAGTCAGCAGCTGAGTCAGGATCAGCACCCTTCCTCCTCCAGGAGCCCCTTTGATCTAGATCCCCTCCCATTTCCTGTGATCAAATGCTGCGCGTCCCTGGTGTGCCTGCATTCATGTAAATAACCATTTTCTAAATACACTCAATGAAAAATCAATTACATAGCAAAGTGGCTGAGGTTTGGATAAACAACTTAATTGTTCCCTCTGGGGCTGCCGGCTGAGCAATCCCAGTTGAGAGAAGAGTTAGTGTTTATCAAGAGCCCCGCCTCAGGCTCTGATGATGCTTCCTCCTCCACCCTTAGGGGTCTCAGTCCCTGCAGTCAAGCCCCCCACAGGATCACAGGGAAGCTGCCACTCTTACACCACCCATGACTGAGAACAGCAGACCTCGCCACCAGGCAGCCTGGAGAATTTGCCCCCGCCCCCCCCCCCACATTCCCAGTGCCCCGGCTCTGAACGCCTACCGCCTTCCTTTAAAGGAGTTGCCCATAATTCCTCTAGGAAGGCCACCTCTACCTGCCCCTCATACTTAAAATTTCATCAGATTTTCTCTCTTTTGAAGCAGGACATTGTCTCTAGTTGATAAGCAAAGACCCCAAGGAGGCCATTCCAATAAACCCTGTCAATCATTAACACCTCCTGTGAATTCATTGTCAGGACTTTTCAACAGGACAATTAAAATTGAGCAAATGACTAGAGAAGATGTAGATTCCAGGTTTAGGGTGCAGTTGGGGAAGGTTGAAGAACAGCAAAGTGACCCTTGGCAAGAGAGGCCCTGAAAGGAAGCTCTGGTATTCCAAAGGCCTGGGTCTGCAGAGGCCTATCCTCCCCTGCTCTCCACCTCACTCCTTAGCTGGGATTTTTTTTTTTTTTTGGTACTGGAGATCGAACTCAGGGGTACTCGACCACTGAGCAACACCCCCAGCCCTATTTTGTGTTTTATGTAGAGACAGGGTCTCACTGAGTTGCTTAGCACCTCGCAGTTGCTGAGGCTGGCGTTGAACTCGCGATTCTCCTGTCTCCGCCTCCCTAAGTGCTGGGATTACAGGCTTGTGCCACCGCGCCCGGCTAGTTGGGATCTTTTGTAGTGGGCCCAGTATGGTGGGTGGCAGGTGACGCTTGAAGAAATACGATACAATCCCAAACCTGAGGCTCACAAATAATTACAACAGCACACATTATATCCTGTAGGGACACGTGAGCATCAGCCAGTTCCGGAATACAGTGTTCCACAGTCTGAACATCTAACCATGGAAGTCATGGCCTAACAGAAAGAGCCTAAGCAGAGAGTCAAGAGACAAAGGTTCTCATCCTTTTTCTGCTGTGCATTTGCTGTGTTATCTTGCATGGGTGTCTTCCCCTCTCTGAGCCTTCATTTACTTATCCACTCACTTATTTATTCATTCAACTCTGTACCAACCCTGTGCTAAGTTCCGGTAATATATATAGTATAAACAAATACCATTCCTGTTCTTATGGGTTTATAGTATAATGGGGGAAATAGGCATGAAAGAAATAATTTCACAGATGATAGACCTATGTGATGATGAAGTTGATATAGACCAGGGGTTTTCATGCCTAGATATAGATTAGCGTCAACAAGGAAGCTTTCAAAGAAAGAGAAGAGTATTTGGGCATTATCCCCCCAAATTATGATTCAGCATAAGGTATTTTTATAATTTCCCCCAGGTGATTCTACTACGTGACCAGGGTTAGAGCCACTGAACACTAATGCTCCATTAGCTTTTTATATCCTATGAATAATCTAAGACCTATGCTTACTTGTATGTGTATTTCTATATATTTGTGTGTAAGAGAAAAATAAATACACAAGAAGATACAGAGAGACCGACTGAGACCATAAACATATGGGTAGGATAAACCACTGGAGACCAGCAGGAAATTAATACCTATCCACATTTCCCATGCTCGTCCCTGAAGAATGTGCAATGGAATGTTTGTGCAGAGTCTATTTTCAGACTCAACCTTCTTTTTTCCATTCTTCTTTGTTTATAAAGCTGATTTAATTCAGGGCAGCAAGGTGCTCAGATCTCCATTTCCCAGCTTCCATCACAACTAGATGTGACAGTGACAGGCTAGGAGATGTCATGAGATGAGGCTTCTAAGAAATCTCCGTAGGGAGGTACTGACCTAGAGGAAGTGCACTTAGGCCCTTCAATCCTTCCTCCAGTTCCTGCCTACTGAGAGTATGTGACAGCGAGCACATCATTAGCCATCTAGAACCACGGAGGAACTCAAGGATGGACGTGATTCGCTAAAGATAAGAGCAGAGAGGTAAAAAGGACCAGGGTCCCAAGTCATATCACAAGGTCACAGTCCCCTAGACTACCTACTTCCATATCTTTTTTCACTTGAAAAAAAAGTATTTATAACCTCTTCTTGTTTAAACAACACATTGAAGGATATTTGACATGTATTCTGGTTTGTTTTGTTTTGTTTTGTTTTTTTAAAACCACCCTATTAAAATAAGTTGGGAACTATCACAAGCACAGTGTGGGTCTCCACCTTACCTGATAAGGTTCCCGCGCCACAGTTTCCTATATTAAAGGTTCCTCACAAGGAAACTTGTTATGGTTTGGACATGAGGCGTCCCCCAAAAGCTCATGTGTAAAACAATGCAGAAATGTTCCAATGTGGGATGAGTAGATTATGAGAGCTATAACCTAATTAGTGGATTAATCCACTTAGTGGATTAATGACTTGAAGGGATCGATGGGAGGTAACTGTAGGAAGGGAGGTCTCTGGAGGCATGCCCTTGGGTACTCTATTATCCTTGGCTCTTTGCCTTCAAACTCTCTGCTTCCTGACTGTGGTGAACTGAGCAGTGTTCCTCTGCCATGCCCTTCTGCCATGACGTTCTGCCTCACTTCAGGCCCAGAGCAATGGAGGCAGCAGACCGTAGACTGAATCTCTAAAACCATAAACCAAAATAAACTTCTTCCTCCAAGTTGTTCTTGTCAAGTCTTTGGGTCACAAAGAACTGATTAAAACAAAACCTATTCCCATTGTCCAACCTGGCAAATCAGGACCTGGATTCCTAGTACTCCTATACCACAGCACGTACATGCCCAGCCACGGCACAAAGAGCATCTTTTCATATTTCATGAAACTCATATGCTTCAATGCATTATTTGAGAATCTTTGACATAAATGTATCAACATGTACTTACTGAAACTCCAGAATACCCAACACCTGAGCAATTCAGCCCAAAACATCCATCAAATGTTCAGTATCAGATGTGATACAACCATCAGTTAAATGTTTTCTTTTCCATTTAGTTGCTGGTACCTTGAAGGGATAAACTCATGGGTGCCTTGCTCAGAAAAAAAATCTCAAATCCAAATGATACAGGTGACTTTTCTCCCTCCAGCAGCCAGTCATCCCTCTTTGCCTGTCTTCTGTGCTGACCCGGCTCCATGCAGGGTACTGGCCCATGTGTTCTCGCTGACTCACCTGGAAGGCTTCCAGGGATGTGAACAAACATCAAATCTGCCTAAGACCTGGCTCACACAATGAAGCTCTGTAGGGAACCCTAAAAACCACCTAGCATACCCTCTAGTCAGGTGTGGCATTTGGGTTTGGCCACCTCAGGAATCCTAAGGAGGTTTTTCTCACTCAAAATTCTATTGACAGCTGACATGTCCTTTGATAATACAAACAGCTTAAACTAAAAAAAAAAAAAAAAAAAATCCTGTGAAGGGGGAACACTAAGAAATTCATGAAAAGTATAAATGGCTGATAGCCTTTCCTGCTGAGAGCTGATTTTGCCCAAGCTGTTACTCTTTATCCTTTTACTTTTAACCCATCTGTGTCTTTATATACAAAGTGGAACTTTTGTTGACAATATAATTTGGTTTTGTATTTTTTTTTTAATATTAAAAGCTTTATTGAACACAATGCAACTCTGTAAACAACATTGAACAACAGGCATTAAAGATCTTCTGGTCACTCCATACCCCTGAGTTTTAATGACCTAGTTTTCCTCTTCCTTCTTTTATTAGTGGTCTTGTAAATTTTTTTAATGGGCTTTGACATCTTCTGTCTTTTAATTAATATTTTTAGATCATTCATCTTTTTTTTCCTTTGTAGTGGCGGGGATTGAACCCAGGGCCTCATGCATGATAAGCAAGTACTCTGCCGCTGAGCTACTCCCCCCACCACCACCACACTGTACATCTTTAAAGTGAATATTGATGTGGCTGGATTCATATCTATCACATTTTTAACTGTTTCCTACTTATTGCCTGTGTTCTCTGTTTTATCGTTGTTTTTGTTTTGTTTTGTTGTTTTTCTTTCCCTTCTTCTTCTGACTTCTCTGGTTTTAAATCACTTCACAGGTAGTGCAGGTGCCTTGTGACAGAGTAGCTTCAGTCTCCCCTCCTGTGTCTTATAACACTGCCATCACCCATTTCATTCATCCATACACAATAATCACCCAATATGCTATGGTTTGAATATGTGGTCTCCCCCAAAATCTCATGTGTGAGATAATGCAAGAATGTTCAGAGGTGAAATGATCAGAGTATGAGAGTTATAACCTCATCAGTGCATTAATCCACTGATGGGGATTAACTGAGTGGAACTGTAGGCAGGGAGAGAGTGGCTGGAGGAAGCAGGTCCCTGGGGATGTGCCTTTGGGGTATCTATTTAGTCCCTGGTGAATGGAGCTTTCTCTGCTTCCTGGTGGCCATGTCCTGAGCAGCTTTCCTCCTCTGTCCCCTTCTGTGATGCTTTGCCTCACTTCAGGCCCAGAGCTATGGAGTTAGCCAATCATAGACTGAGCCGCTGAAACCATGACCCAAAATAACCTTTTTGTCCTTTAAGTTGTTCTTGTCAGATCTTTTTGTCACAGCGATGAAAAGCTGACTAAAACACAATATATTGTTACTATTATTACTTTGAACACTTTCTGTTAGATCAGCCAAGGATAAGAAAAATAAAAGTTTTTGCTTTGCCTCCACTTATTCCTTCTCTGGTGCTCATCTTTTAATCTTTATGTACATCTGAGTTTCTAACCTCTGTTGTTTTATTTCTCTCTCAACGACTTCTTTTAACATTTCTTGAAGGAGCAATGTGCTGGCAATGCATTCCCTCGGTGTTTTTTTTTTTTTTTCCTGAGGAAGTCTTAATTCATTGGATGCAGAATTTAGGTTAGTGGTTTTTCTTTCAACACTTTAAAGATTTCACTCCTCTCTCTTCTTACTGCATGGTTTTGACAGTAAATCCACCATAATTCCTGTCTTTGTTCCTCTATAAGTAAGGCATTTTCTTTCCTCTGGCATCTTTCACACTTTTTTCTTTGTCTTTGGTTTTCTGAAGTTTGAATATGATATGCCTAGATGTCATTTGTGGGTATTTATCCTGCTAGGTGTTCTCTGAGCTTTCTAGATCTGCAACTTTGTGTCTATCGCTAATGTTAGAAAATTCTTGGCTATTATAGCTTCAGATATTTCTTCTATTCCTTTCTCTCTTCTCTTTCTAGTCATTACATATAGGTTACACCTTTTGTCCCGCCAGAGCATGGTTTTCAAAGTGTCTTCCTCTCACCAGCAGCCCAACGTCACTTGGGATTTTGTTAACAATGCTAATTAGCAGGCGCCCCTCCAACCCAGACCTATTTGTTCTAGAGGCAGGACCCAACAATGTTTAATGAAGACTTCTCGGGCTCTTACGCATGAAAAGTTTGAGAACCACTGTGCTGAAGGGAGAAAACAGGATACACTAGGACATCTGAACAGGGTGGTGCAGAGAAACGGGAAGGGCAACCCCTGAGGACATGGAGGTGCCTTTGAATTTGGACCTTGATTTCTACCCGCACATCAGAGGAACTTCCTATTCGGGTCTTTCATGCCTTAAAGGCGGCCTCGAGGAAGACCTGGGATTAACTCCAAATGAACTGCCAGCCTCTTGGCCTCCTTTCACTCTGCCCCCAGCTAGTGGTTTCCAGATCAGGCTGCACATCCCTCTTAGAGCTCCTTGTGAATGACTCTAGACCCACTGAAGCAGAATCGCCATGGAACTGTATTTTCACGTGTTTCCCTGGGTGTTCTAACTCAGCCAGACTCTGACCTGGCACCTCTGAGAGACTCTTAAATCTGGGCCTCTTGGTTCTTCAGGAAAGTTCAGTACTACCCTCAACTCCAAGCCAATCCTGGCACGTCTCTACCCATATCTAAACAGGCTCTGCCCCATTGTCCCTCCTTCCTTCCTTCCTCCTTCCTTCAGGTGAATCTGCGGTCTTTCATACCCTCAGATATAGGGGTCCAGAGCCCCAGAGCTGAGTGCTCAGCCCCATGCAACTCCCCCACTCTTGTTTAATACCATCAAAACCAGAACCTAGTGACACTGGTTAAATGTCTACACTTCCTCCCAGGATGCAACTATTTCTGTTCCTTTCACCCCAACCAGCCCACAAAGGACAGCCCATGGAAACTTCTCACAAGTCCCAACTAGTCACCCTAGCATCTCAGAACTCTGTGGGACCCAATCCTAGCCTAGACCCCGGTCCCCAGCTAGGGATCCCGCTGTGGTCTCCAGGCTTTTTCCAGCTGTTCAATGTAAGACCGCTCTCTGGCTCTGTGCCCCCGCCTGAGGCCTGACACATGTGAGGGTCATCCCTCTCCCTCCCTCAGAGTGTTCCAAACAGCAACCTTTCAGACTCCCTGGGTGCTCTCATCTGTTGGAAGCCTTCCACTCTCTTGGTGTCCGAGGGCTCTAGAATCGTGCTGACAGTTCTGTGCCCCTTGAACATGGCCTGGGTACACTTACTCAGTTCTATACAATAGTATGAAAGGAAGAACTCGCTCTCCTCACTCTCTGAAGCCTGGCCTGTCCCTGTAGGTTTCCTGGCGATGGACTCATTTCAGATCCCAAGATTTCTCCAATCACTCCCTCCTGCTAGGGCTGGACCTAGGGTAAGGCAAGTGAGGTACCTAGGAGATGCTCCCTCTCAGGGTTAAGCAAGCACAGGGTCAACACCAGGAGCAAGTGCCTTCTTAAGTTTTGTACCCTGGATTCCTCCACTCACCCTACCCTTCTCCCAACCTGCCTTTTGCCCCAAGTTGCCATGAATGTGCCAGGTCCCTATGCAAGACTAAGAGTAGGACATTACCAACCCAAGGGCTCCACAAAGTCACCCATATGTATGGTGTATCCCTAGATCACAAATACATATAGATATGAGCCCCTGTATGTAAAGAACTCACAACATGGTGGGGCAGGGAAACATGCAAACAAGAAAAGATGACAGGTAAGTGTTATCATCAAGGTGAACATGGAAAGCAGAGGGACTAGCTTAAGAGAAACAGTAAAGGAAGGGTTCAGGAAGAAGGTAGATTTGCCTGACCTACGGAAATACTCAGACTATATCTAGGGAAAGAGGAAGGAGGAGGAAGAAGAGGAAGAGGAGGAAGAGGAGGAAGCTGAGAGCAGGGAGAAAGTAGCAGGAGTCAAGGTGCGGTGTGTTTTGAGACTAGCAGGTGGTCAGGCATCAGGACTAGAGACCTGGAAAGATGATGGAGATGAGGTTGGAGAGGAAGTGGAGAAGATCTTAGGGCTGTGAACGCCCTATCTAGGAGTTCCCGGCTTTGGTCTATAGTACAGGGGGCATCTTGGAAGATTTTGAGGCAGGAGAGATGTAGGGCGTTCCTAGGGGCGATTTATAGGCCAGCTCCCGAGAAAAGGAAACCAATCTCATTGGTTACCTCCCGCTTCTGGGCTCGTGGACAAGGCATGACTGCTTATATTTGGTATAGGGTGCTCGCTTGCATGAACAGGCCATGGCAGATTGACCTTTAAGCTGATTGGTGGAAAGGGACTATATATTCCTCCCTATTTCCACAATCAACGAGTTCCTGCGCTCACTGGTCTCCCTGACCTGTCTGATTGTGCTCCAGCAAGAGGGCTGGGTGCTGGCAGTCAGTTGGCTCCTGCCTTTCCTGGTTCGACCTCGCCGGGGTAAGGCCTTCTCCTTCCCCTGCAGGCTCAGAGGGAATACAGGGCTAAAAACCCCAGCAGAGAGAAAGGTAATTAGATTCCACATTACAAGTAAAGAATCAAAAGTCGGGGTCAGTGAACAAGATTGGCAATGGGGGAAGCAGTCAGGAGACTGTTGTAAGAACAGCTGGCAAGCAGTGTCTGAGTTTTCTAAGTCAGATGCATCAAATGCCAGAGGCTGGCTGATATATTATGGGCTAGGAAAATGGGGAGCAACAGCAGGGAGCCAATGTGACAGGTACCCCATCATTCCCTACACATCTACCAAAGCACTGGTCTCTGCAGAAAGAGAACCTAAAGCCACTGGCCCAGACAGTACCCTCTAGAGTCATCTGTTGAAAATGATGAGCAAGACAAGTTCCATGGGCTTGGTGTGCATCCGGGGTACCCTCAAGCTACTACAGCTTTAACAAGTTTGTATTAGGCAGAAAAGCTCCTCTCTCTAGTCCAGGAAGGAAAGCACTCACCTATTCTATAGGTTCAGAATTAAAGCCCCAAAGAACGCCCAAATAATATCCAAGCACCTTCCTGCCCCATCCTTCTATGGTTTGAGGATTCCCCGTGGATGAGATGCAAATGCTGGTGAGTTTAGTTCTTATACAATTCCTTGCTGAAATAATTCCTGGGAATCTGTAATAAATGTGCGTGTACTGATGGTTCATGTATCTCCATCCACACTAGATACCCAGGCCTACGCCACTCTCTTTCCTCCCCTGCACCACTGCTAGAGCCTCCTGCCTTCTTCTTGCTTTAGATTAGCCCTCGCTTCTCATTCCATTTTCCACAAAGAAGCCAGAGTAAAATTTCTAAAGCACATCAATCAGATCAGGTCACATCTCTGCTTAAAATCTTTCCTGGGGCCTTCAGGATACAGACTCTGTTAAAGGGCTTCCTGGGACCTTACGAGATATAGCCCATGACCTCTCCAGTCTCAGCTCTTGCCAACCCTCCCCCAAACCCCAGTTCAACAATTAAATATCCTTTCCAGTTCCCCAAACCCATCCGACTCTCCCCTGCCCCTGAGCTCTGCCCAGACTACTCTCATCATCCAGAGCCACGCCGGCCGATAGAATGTGAGTCACATACACAATCTTAAGTTTTCTAGGAGCCACCATGAAAAAAAATAAAAGAAACAGGTGAGATTGTCATTAATAATACATTTTATAACTCGGTCTGTCCTAAAGGTTATCACTTCAACATGTAATCCATATTAAAATCATTAATGAGATAATTTGCACTCTTCATGCTGTCTTGAAAACCTACAGTGTATTGTACTCCTACAGCATTTCTCACTATGGGCTCACCATGTTTTCAAGTGCTCAATAGCCACCTATGACTAGTGGCTTCCATATCAGGCAGTGCAGGCCTGGAGCATTGTCTCTACTCTGGAGTATTTTTCCATATACCTGTCATTATTCAGGTCTCAGCAGCAAAGGGCTCTGCCTCTTGTGCTGTCAATCAAGATGCCTCTCCGGGACTGGAATTGTGGCTCAGTGGTAGAGCGCTTGCCTCACATGCGTGAGGCACTGGGTTCAATCCTCAGCACCATATAAAAATAAATAAAATAAAGATATTGTGTCCATCTACAACTAAAAAATATATTAAAAAAAAAAAAAGATGTCTCTCCTCTGTGCTACCATAGATTCCTTAGACTTGCAGGATGCTATAACAAATTACCACAGTCTGGATGACTCCAAACAAGACATCTCTTTCTCACAATTCTGGAGCCTGGAAGTCCAAGATCAGGGTGCCCGCATGATTGGATTCTGGTGAAGGCCCTCTTCCAGCTGCAAACTGCCAACTTCTCGTTGTGTCCTCCTGTGGTAGAAGCAAGAGGGTGGGGGTGTCTCCCACAGGCCTATTTGATAAGGGCACTAATCTCATTCAGGATGTTTCCAGCCACATGACCAGCCACCTCTCAAAGGTCCCACTGCCTAATACCACTACCACCTTGAGGATTAGAGTTTCAACATATGAATGCTGAGAGAGGAGTCTGAGTATGCAAATCTTCAGCCCCAGCACTTCCTGCTAGTTCCTTTTGTAACTCCCATGCTGAATTGCAAAAGCCTGTGTTCTTACCTGAATTCAAGACTGTCAGCTCCAAGAAAAGCAAGGACTGAGTTCATCTGGTTCACTATTGAGCTCCAACACTGAGCCTAGCGGTAAATACATATTATTCCAACTGTGTCTGATGAAAGAAGAAACTAGTCTCCTAATATGTTCTCACCCATCACTGGAGATGCTAAGATGGCTTTTAAGTGCCTTTCACGTTTCACTTACGCTTCACCTACCCTTTCTCCACCATCTCTGTGTGTGCACACTCACACTCACTACACACTCATACGTCTTCCCACTTATAAATACTCACACTCAAACACATGTGTGCTCACACACTCCCATTGTATACACATGCCACACACTCGCAAATGGCCCCAACTTACACACGGAAATACACACACTCACACTTATACACGTACACATACACACATAATTATAGTCACACACAGCAGAGGTGGGTGGGAGATCCAGAAAAATCTTTATTTGTTCCAGGTCACACAGCACAACTGGGGCAGGCCAGGAACACTATCTCAAGGTGACATTCCAGTAACCATTTTGCCTCCTGCAGGACAAGCAGGATGACAGGCACACGTGTCTGAGCACACTGATCATGATTTCTGTTTGCTGCCAGTGAGTGATGCCAGACCCGAAACATCAATTAAAGACACTCCTGGGTTTGCATGCCATCAGGACAGGCTCTGTGGCTGGGCTTCCTCAGAGAGAAGCGCCCTCGGTCCCCAGGGCAGGCAGGGCTGTGCTGACAGCCGGGCAGCTCGGGACTCCTGTGGATTTGCCAGGTCCTTATGATCCTAGGAAAGAAGGAGGCTGAACAACTTGATAAAAAAAGTAGACCAATGACACTCCCAGAGGAAAACTAGGCTTTGGGCCCAGCTAAGGGGAGCTCTAGATGATGTCCTAGAGCAGTAGCCTTAAAACTGAGCAAACAAGCTGCAAGGAGGTGGTGCTTGCTAGTGCTTGGTGAGTGAATTTGTGTGTGTGTGTGTGTGTGTGTATGTATACATGTGAGCGTGTGTGCAGATGGCAGAGAGGACCTTCTGAGGCATAAGCAGATGTGGCTAACTTGATCCACGGCAGGCCCTCAGTTCCCACTCTTACCTAATGCCCTGTTGATTCCCTTTTCTCTCCTGCACCCTTTTTATTTGTCTTTCTCCAACTTGACAAACAAAAGATGTTTCTCTCTCCTGTCCCCAGCCTTACTAAGTTTGATCTCCAAAGTGTGAGATTCTTTTGGCACCAACTAAAAGAACAATCACGAATATTATTTTGGAATAGGTCTCCTTAACCATGAACTAAGACACAATCAACCCACCTTTGGACTTGCGGTCCTTTCTGCTGTGTGCATTCTTTGGTTAAGAGAAAGCCACCGCTTTAGTAACGGACTCTTGTCCGAAGTGGACTTTAATCGGATGTATCGTAGCTTATGGGCAATGGGCGTGTAGGCAGATCAGGGTCAAAACCCTTCTCTGCCCTCCTCATCTTGTCAAAGAACACATCACTTTTGACAGTCTGAGGAAAGCAAAGACAAGAAGATATTGCTAGGACTTTTAATGAAGGCTACAAATGATTTTTTGCTCCAATATATTAAACACAAGCAATCTTTTCAACTGCTATCAATATAAACCCCAGGATGACAGAAAGGAAGAGAGGGAAGGGAGGGAGGGAGTAAAGGAGGGTATTTGAACAGAAAAATCAGCATCTGTTTGTTTTAGAATCTTGATTGTTTTAAGCATGGGGACTTTCAGGGATGACTACAGTTTACAAGTTGTATGAAATAAAACCCAGATAAAAAATTTTATGTGATTTCTTTTGAACGCAGTGTGCATTATTCAATAGGTAGTTAAAATCTATTTTATCAATAATATGAAGTATGTATTCCAATTTCAATCAGTTCTGAGGCTATTTATAATCTTATAAAATGTTTAAAATGTGTCTCTCCCACACCTTCTATTAATCAAAAAAATAAAATTGAATGCCAGGTTCTGGACTAATCCATTTCTAGAGATACATATCTTTCTCTTTCAATAAATTAGTTGGAGAGTTTATGTCAGTCTAATCAAATTAAAAGAGTGATTTCAGTGTTTTTACATAGATTTTTATTTAATTATTTCCCAAAGCCTAAGTGTAGTACACACATGCACACACATTTACTAAAAAGACCCACACCTTTTATCATCTTTTATTGTCATAAATAACTTACAATTTTAACTGCATATCACACTTATTTCTGACAAACTAATAAGAAATAGCATATAGATTGGTTCTTATTTTCATAATTTGCTATAAAATAGATTAATTCTATCATATCCTTTATGGGTTTTGGTCTTGACTCTTTTCAATAATCCTTTTTACAAGATTAGAAGTAATCCTTCTTCATTGGTTTTTATAGTATTCCTCAAAACATATATTGTAAAGTTGAATTGAATTAAAAATTTAAGTCAGAATTTTTCTTAACTGAGAGTCTGATTTGCAGACTGGCTTGACAAGGAAGACTAACTTTGCTAAATAGATTATGCACAAGGCATTTGCCATAAATTGAATGAGCTAAGTCTGTCTGAGCTGGAAGGTTTTAACAAAAAGATACTTAAACCATGCAATAAAATAAATGCACTTTATATTTTAAAATTGCATTGGGAAAAGTGCATTGAAATGTATAATATTTTAATTTTCCAACACTTTCTTAAAAATTGAATGAGACAAGTTGCTGCTAAGTGAAAAAAATAACAGATATAATTAATAATCATTGAATAAATTTTGGAAAAGGCTTTTTGGATATTTCCAGAAATTGAAAAAGTGAATAGCTCCAATTATGGGTGACAAAATTGAAAAAGAAAGTAAGTTTCAATGATGAGTCACTGTGAGATTTAGGGCATTTGAACTCAGAGTTCAAATAATTAATGAAGTTACCATAGTAAAATACCCTCTGTTCCCATCAACTTATGTATGTAAGATTTGTCAGTGTGCACAGCTATAAAAACAAAATAAATTTTCAATAATGAATAGAATTGATTCTGTATCCTTTCTCATTCTAGCAATAAGTAATATTTATTATCTAATTGAGGTTCACACTAATCTCATTAAGAGATATAGTCCCTATAAATTTTGACTACTTGTTTAATTTAACATTGACAAAATTTATATTATTCTGGTCATATGTATACTGATAACAATTATAATGATCACTGGTTCAAGAAGTAACTTTTTTCTTTTTTATACCCAGAATTGAACTCAAGAGTGCTTAACCACAAAGCCACATCCCCAGATCTTTTTATTTTTTATTTTTAGACAGGTCTGGCTAAGTTGTTCACTAAGGGCCTCACTAAGTTACAGAGGCTGGCTTTGAACTTGGTGCTCCTTCTGCCTCAGCCTCCTGAGTTGTTGGGATTACCAGCATGTGCCACCGTACCTGGATACTTAAGAAGTAATTCTAACATTGAGAAACTTAAGGAAATATATTATTAAAAATTCTGATTATACCTCACAAGGGGAATGAACTTAACTTTATTGAACTATACATCTAAAAGTGGTTAAAATGATAAATTCCATCCATGCTGTTTTTTGCAACAATTAAAAATGGGATTTGTAAAAAAAATTTGATTGTAAATATGTCATTTCAGAGGTTGGTTGATCAGTAAAATATAATCAACAATAAAAATGTACTACAAAAGAACAAAATTCTGTGAGAGACTAGAAAGATGAGTTTAAGAAGGCTAGAGAATGAAATAAACTTTGCCAATGTGAAAGAAAAGCTGTGTTCTCATGGTTCTTAAGTGGATGATGATGGATATCAAATCATGATGGTAGTTAGATTCTACCCAATACATTTAATAAGGGGTAATGGTTTCATTTTAAAGAGTCAATATTTATAATACCCTGAAATTATATCCTTTGGAATAACTTAAACTGATGGAGAAAATTATAGATGTTAACCTACAGGTGTGTAAGGAGCTGCCTGGGTTTGGGGGATACTTTCAGAAGCACGTGAGCAAGACAGAAGGGCCCTACTTGTGAGCCTGAGGATGAGGCCACACCTGTGCTTCCAGCAGGATCAAGATTTTCTCTCCTTATTCTTCCCACCTTGTTCCTTCCAGACATTTCTTTCTACTGGAGAAAAGCAGGGATCTTGTGGACCATAGTTCCCAAAGTAATGTGACCTACTATCCACACGAGATATCTAGTCTTCCAAGGGAAACACATTGGGCTGGGTTTTTGGTTGTTGTTTTTTTGTTTTTGTTTTTGTAACAGGGGTTGAACCCAAGGGCACTTAACCACTGAGCCACATCCTCAGCCTTTCTATTTTTTATTATAAGACAGGGTTTCACTAGGTTGCTTACAGACTCACTAAGTTGCTGAGGCTGGCTTCGAACCTTGGATCCTCCTGCCTCAGCCGCTAGAGCCATTTGAATTACAGGCATGCACCAATGCACTCTGCTGGGCCAAGTTTTGGGGGGTTTTTTGGTACTTGGGAATTGAACTCAGGGGTACTCGACCACTGAGCCACAACCCCAGCCCTATTTTGGGTTTTATGTAGAGACAGAGTCTCACTGAGTTGCTTAGCACCTCGTCATTGCTGAGGCTGGCTTTGAACGTGTGATTCTCCCGTCTCAGCCTCCCTAAGTGCTGGGATTACAGGCTTGAGCCACCACGCCCAGCTCCAAGTTTTTACTATATGGACTGGTTGATTGACATAGGAAAGAGAGGAGGTATAAACCTTTACTAATTGAACATCCGCCCCGTGTGGGATATATTATATACATACCATAAAGGATGTTTTGTGTATACATAATCTCATTTATTAGTAAAAACGATCAATGTTGTTATGATATTGAGCATTTACTCTGTACCAGATGCACTGGGCTGAAAACTTTACATGAATGATCTTAATCAAGTCTTAGAGTAATCCTGTGAGATAGGAATTATTATCATCTTCATTTTGCACAGGAAAAAAAAGTTAGGCTCAAATAAATTTCCCAAGGTTAAATAACTAGAAGGTGACAAAGTCTGATTAAGACAGCATAGACTACACTTTTGACCTCTGGTTGTCATACCCATTTTAAAAGGAAGCTCTGAGAGTTTTTACAGGTTGCCAAGATCATAACTGTGGCAACAGGTCAGTCAGATTCATTCATTACCTATTTTGTCCAAGAAAGAAATTAAGGCACTTGCCTGACAACCCCCAGTATTCCTATTCATCTAGAGCTCTCCACAGTCATGATTCCCCATGCTTCTCTGCCAATTTTATAAAGTGGGCAGAAAGGGTTTTATTCTATTAGTATCTCCATGCCCTGCTCTTTTTTTTCTTTTCTGCAAATGAGGAAACTAAAATCCCCAGAACCTTTCCTGAAACTTGGCAAGCCCCCTCAGTGTTCTCAAAGCTCTGGATCAGAGCAGTCTGACAGCTATTGAAACCATGCCAAGGCAGCTGATGTGACACCAGGGTCCTGAGCTCCCCAGCTGGTACAGCTGAGCAGGAGTAGAAGCCCTAAGACACACTTCAGCTATCACTGAGGTGTGGGTTCCTCACTAATACACCCCATCATGCAAGGGCCTGAGCTTTCACTCTCTCACTCATGGTCTTGAGCAGGAACCATGGAGCCCTGGCCCAGGGGTAGGTGGGAGAAGGATATGGCAGCAGAAGTCTGAGAACAGAGCGGAGTGTGGGTCTCCCTCCTCACTCCTGCTCCCCGAACAGGGGTGCTTGTTTGGCTGTTTTGTAGGGTCTTCATTGGACCTTGCACAAGGACCTGTTTTCATTAATTATGCCCCAGACGATGGGGAGGGAGAGCCATATAAATGTAATGAGATGCATGCAAAAACCAAACAGTGAGTTGATTCAGAAGAACCAGAGCTGCGTGCTAACACTGAAAAAGAGGGCACGAGACAGGCCAAAAGTCTGCCATCCTGCGGGAGGTGGTAACACGTCCCTGAGAGGCTCCTCTGCAGATTGTCTGCTAGAGCGTCCAAAATCCCCCTGCCTACCCGATTCCACCCCTCCCCCGAACAGTGCATCCCAAGGAGCAATAAATGGACGCATACCAGTGCTTTATTTTTGTTTTTGTTTTTCTTGGGATTACAGGGAGAGAAATAGCTTTTGTTTTCTTTTCTTCCCAGTTGACTAAACATGACATCCGACCCACAGGCTTGGAAAACAACTTGACTAGCTATGTGAGAGATTAGACAGGACAACAGCCTGGGGTATTCTCTCATGGAAGGAGGAAAGCCCAAACTGTCTTTTCTTCTGAAATTTGTGGCAATCATCAGGAAAGAGCAGCTGTCAAACTCGCCTCCTACCCCACTGGGGCACCAGGGCGCTGCAGTCTTTACTTAATTGGTTTATTAATCTTATAATGCAACACCGGCTTCTGTCTCCATGTGCCTCACTAGCTAACCAGTGCTGGACTTTGTAAATATGTTTAATTAAGCTCCAAAAGTCACAAGCCTTCTCTCCTCTTGGTTACACTCCCACCAGGCCAGACACCAGCTGGAACTGAAATATACAAGTGGCTCTGCCTCCCTGTCTATCTGCTCCCACCTGGGATGAAGATGCAAGGGAGGAGTTCTGAGGGAAGAAATGCCTTCCACCTCATCTGTGAGTTGCTGCTTTCCATAGCAGGAGGCTGCTGTTCCACAGAGAGGCATTTAATTAAGAGTTCTGGAGGGACAGAAAAGGACAGCACTCAAACTTTTACGTATGAAGTTCTTCCAGCCACCCGCACATATTTGGGAAGGCGATCTATCAGTCCACCCAAGGAGCAAAGCTTCTCTAGTATTCTCTGAACCTCAGGAGAAAATATCTCCATTCCAGAGAGGTGATGAAGGAAGCAGGAAACCAGAAAGAGAAGGTTTGAATGCACAAACATGGAAGAAATGCACTTGGGCATGTTCTAGAATTGCGATTTAATAGCGACATGTAGAGATATGTGACGGAGTCCCAGCAGGCAAGGACTAGTGCCTAGCTCAGTGCAGGGTATATAGGAAACAAATACGTTTGGAAAGAGGGAAGGAAGAAGGAAGAAAGAGAGGAAATGGATGGATGAAGTAGTGTGGGTATGTGGGTAGATGGATGATATACTGGGGAGTTGGACCAGGGACTCCACTCACAGACCATGTGGCTCCAGAAAACCAAGCCATGGAATTCTTTCCAAGGAAATGTGTCTCCCTAGGGGTGATATATGGAAGTGGCTAGCACCTCATGGAGCAAGCTCCTGCCCAGGAGCTGTGAGCTGCCTGGGAAAAGAAAAGTCTGAAACAATCAGAAATAAAGACAAAACCGGAAATTAGATTTATAAAACGTTGTGTCAGATGGATCTTCCAATCCTGATGGAAACTAGAAATGAACAACTGAAAAAGGCCCAGATTCTTTATTTAAGGAGTACACCAAAGGCTGGGATAAGGTTTCAGTGGGAGAAGTCTTCTTTGTGCTTGCTTCCTGTGTGGCAGGGGTGTTGCAGTAAACAGGTTGATTGGCATTTGACAAGCCACACCCATCTCCAAGAGGCTCTGTGGCGCCAGCGGGTCACTCCCATCTCCAGTGCTTTGCTAGAACTTGAGCAGTGACCTAGGCAGGGAACCACGTGAATCAGGCATTCTTGAACCAGTGGATTCCTACCAGGAGTTCCTAATACCAGACTTCCCTGCCTAAGGTGTCCATATCGCTCAGTTTACCCATGGCTCACAGATGGCTCCCAGCAGGGGTGGGTAGAGAGTGTGGTCAGAGGTGGTTTAAGTGAAGTCTATACTGTATACCACAAAAATAATGCCAGCAAGAAGAAAAAATAATAATAATCCATTCTCTCTACCACTTGTTTTGAAGATAAGATACTAAACAACTTGGATTGTAGAGGTTGTAGAGGTTTTCTTTATTTATTCATCTATTTGTTTTTACTGAATTGTGTCCACAGGGCACCCAGAATAAACAAAACTGCAAACATTAAATCTACCATCTGGACATTTCTAAACATCTGGATATTTGGCATCACTTTGACCCCAATTGATTGTCTTACGGCCGTGGTGTTCTAGCCCATAACAGATGAAGAGCAGAAGAGGAAGCACACAGAGAGGGGCATTCACAGAGGTGGTACCTCCCAGAACACCCACCAATGTCCACATTTCAAACAGTCTTCCCTTTTGTCAGACTATGTCCCAATTTTAAATTTGGAAAATTTGGTCATGCTAGATACAGGGGTAAAGAAAAAATATGAGGAAGAAGGAGAAGAAGGGAGGGGGCAAGGGAGGAGGCACTTGGAAGGGGCACATCTGTGAGCTGGGGGGAAAGAAGCACTTCGAAACAGCACACCAGGGGCAGTGGCACCTGAGGGAGTACTTCCTCTCAGCTACAACTTCATACCAGCTTAGGCTGTTCTCACCCCAAACCCAAGACCCAGATGGAAATAGCCAGAGCACTAGGCTCCCCTGGAGTTTTTCTTTCACCAATTTTAGTGGTACTGTTGCTTTTCCATTGATGTGGGACAGAGAAGGAAGAGCCAAAATCTCCCCATTGGACAGAGAGGGCAATCAAGGCTCGGGAAGGAATAGAAAGCTAACCAGTGACGAGTTGAAAGGCAGAGTCAAGCTAAGCTCCTCGCTTCCAGGGTGACATCTGGATGTTATTCCTCCCCTAGAGGTGGGAGCACAGAGAAGCCTGAATAGCAGTTATAGCTCCCCACTGCCCACACACAGATCAAAGAAGAGCAGGCCAGGGTGAGATGCTTGGAAGCTGGGAGAAGATTGGCACCACTTAAACATGACCCCGCATACACCCTCCCCTCCCACACACACACACAGAGACATACACACACCTACACACACGTACGCCTTATGTCCTTAAAAGTCATTTGATTTAAAACCCCTAAAGAGAAAAACTTCCTCTCTGCAGAGTCCTCCTCCCTGTCCACCTGCCTGTGTCTCTTCTCAGCCATTCCAGGCTTGCTGGAGTGTGGTTTTGTTTTCTGTACTGGGTGATTGATTATAGAAGAGCAAATTAGCTCCCACTGCTTTTAAGATGCATTTTCTTTCTTAAAGAGAAGATGATGTGAGCATTACTTCTCTTTGCCCCCTGCTGCCTTGGCTGTCGGCCTGCAGTTACTGTAGTTGTAGAAGAGCCCTCCTGGAAGGCAGGAGGAGCAGCTGGCTCTTCCCGAGGAGCTGACAGCAGCCCACGCCTGTGTGGCCACGTCCTGGACCCACTCTGCTTCCCCAGCCTTCTTCTATCCCAAGGGAATCTCTGTGGTTATTCTGGGCTATTTTCAGCCTACACTGTACCAACACATATTAATCCAACTGCCTAGCACAGAATAGACACTGTTGAATGAATGAAGAAATAAATGATGAGTGAATTATAAACACTGAGATCTCAACTTAATGAAATAAATGTGCTCTGGGCTATAAAGCATATACCTTATATATATATATATATCTTTCTCTTTCTCTCTCTCTCTCTCTCTTTACTCCCTCCCCTACAGGCTTGCTGCAGAAGAGTTCCCTGGACCAGCAGCATCAGCAATCACCTGGGAGCAAAGCCCCAAGGTGACCTATATGCAGATTAAACTTACAGAAGCACTGCTCTGTGGGCCTAAGTGGAGGTAGAACAGTGGACAAGATGACCTCTTGAGACCCCTTAGTGCCTTATGTCTCTCAAAGTGATATCAGATTGATACGGTTCTGAAAAGGCTTAGCTCAGTGCCAGTACAGACCTATAGTCCTGGCTTAGGATAGGGGAAGATGAAATTTCTACTCTTTCCTTTCTGCTCTCACCCATCTTGCTCTTCAGCTCCTCTGGAGATCCCAGCTGACAGATCCTGTGCACAGCGTGGCTTTGCTCTAACTAATTACCAACAGTTGGCTGAAGCTACATTCGTTATTCAAAAAGGCTCATTAATCTCCTAATGCCAGTGTAGTCATGGCTGCTAATGGTGTTCTCACCTCCCCACGCCCCTTTCCAGGCAGAGAGAGCATCCTGGCTCCTTCTGGCAATACAGAGGTAGGAAATGGCCTCCTTTTCAGAAAGCTGAACTGGAGCCTGGGGACACAGAGCCAGAGTGAGTTCTGAGCTCTGTCTCTGGCTGCTGTAGTCCTAGGAGGTTGTACCAAAATCTAGGTCAGCCTTGGATCACAGAGTCTTGAAATGGTCCAGGGGGATGGAGGAATGTATTCTAAGTATACTATGAGGTGTATAACTGAGATCTCTTGGATGAGCTGAGCTGCCCTCTCACTGTCAAACACAGGAACTGGCCCTGTGGAAACCTTTGTGGTGCTTGGAGACACAGAAAAGGTGCATTCTAGAAAGGTTCATAAGGAAGCCCTGAAGAACTACAGAGCCTGATGCCAAGCTTTGAATCCAAGATTCAGGCTGGCACTTACTCATGGCCTAGAGAATCTGATTCAAGTATTCCCCTGCCTTTCTCCTCTAAACCCTGCTTCTGTGGGTTTCTCCCACACATGACAGTCCAAGGAATGGAAGCTTCTGTGTCCTCACACCTACTCCCCTGGTACCCAGTAGTTGGTCCTGATAAGCCATGAGCCAGCCATGCAGACCCACACCTAATAGCAGGTAGAGGACAGTGTGAGAGGGAAGAGAAAAGAGGAAGAAGGGCAGGAAGGAAAGAGAGCCAGTGAGGGGAGCTCCAGGGGCCCAGCTCTGAGCTGCAAGAATTTGAGGAATATCAAGAATAAGATGCTTAGTGAAAATGGATGCCACTGCCAGCAATGGCTGCAAGCCAGAGCAAAGCTGAAGTGGGTACAGTTTAGAGCTCCATTCTCTTTCCTTCCAACATTTTGCTATTAAACTTTTTTCAGACAGAAAAGTTAAAAGAATTATACAGGAAATGTTCAGAATAGATGACATGTATACAAATGTTCATCTCTTTCACTGTTTTTGTTCTTTAGATGGACAGACCCTCTGATCTCTGTCAATTCCATCAGTATTCCCAAAGCTCAGATGAGGGAACAGTCCTCCACACAAAGTAGTTAACGGAAGGATTTGTTGAAACAATACTGCCCTCTGCTGACCACGGCTCTCAAGTCTCAGGGACAGCTCTGCCTAGCAAAGATAGGGCTGGATCAGATGTTTTCCTGCCCAGTCCTTTGCTTTGTCCCTCTTGTATCTACCTAGTGTCATGCTCATCTCCCTCAGTTTCGCTGGCACCCCACCCAGATGCAGTCACAGGCACAAGACTGAAATCAAACTAAGCTCAGACACTTAACCAATGGGTTGGGTCGGTAAATGTTTTTGTATCATTTTTCTATAATTATTTGCTGAATATCTGCTGAGGTGAGCCCGGCACCAGGCTTGCATCACATCACTTTGCACTGTACTGCAGTGCAAAGTGACATCTGCATGGTGTGGGTGACACTGTAACAGTGGTCCACCTCATGTTTATAATATAGCCCTTTCTGCTCTGCCGCTGAGGCTTATCTTAAAAGGAACATATTTTCTCCTCTTGTCCCCCTTCCAAATTAACAAGTGAATCACAGTCATCCTACAGGAAACACCTAGAATGTAGCCTTTGAATAGTTTCTTTAAAAATCCTCTGTTCTCCCTGATGGGCAGAATTACAGCCTCTGGGACAGGAATCCCCTGTTTCTCCTTTGCTAGCAAAGCAATAAAACTTTTTTTCCTTTGTCTCAAAACTATGTCCTTGTTATTGCATTGGCATCAGGGACAAAGACCAAGCTTTCAAGCTTCAATTCCAGTAACAACATGACCACTTGGAGCCTCACTTTCCTCCTTGGTGAGATAGGGATCCTCTCTTCCTGGGGCAAAGAAGGACTATGTGTTCGTCAGCTTTTCATTACTGTGACAAATACCTGAGAAAAACAACTTAGAGAAGAAAAGATGATGTGGGCTCCTAATTTCAGAGGTTTCAGTCCATCGTCAGCTGGCTCCATTGCTCTGGGCGAGGCAGAACATCATGGCAAAAGGGCATGGTGGGAAACTGCTCAGCTCATGGCAACCAGGAAGCAGAAAGCAAGAGCAAGGAAGGGGCCAGGAATAAAATAACGTACCCAAGGGCATGCTTTCAGCAGCCTACTTCCTAGGCCACGCCCCAACACTTTCTACCACCTCCCTGTAGTTCCTTCAGCTATCAACGGTTGAATCCGCTGATGAGTTTAGCACTCTCATGATCCATTCACTTCCCTGAAGCTCCACTTCTGAACACTGCTGCATGGGAGACCAAACCTTCAATACATGAGACTTTTGGGGACATTCTAGATCCAAACCATAATAGGCCATAAAGCAAAGAGTGAGCGAGTGTGCAATAAACCAGATGGTTTCACACACACCTGAGAAGAACTAAAAAGCATTCATCCTTTAAAGCAACAACTGAACATTTCCAGGTGGTTTGTTGACATTAGATAAATACCATGGGCCTTGGTATGTGTGTTGTTATAAATTCCCAGGTAGCAGATGATTAAATATCTCTACCAATGGGAAGGAGGATAGCAGAACGGATTGTCCCAAATAGAGGCTATGGAGCCAAGTCCCTCTGAACCTGGGAGCCAAGGTGATGAGGTCTCTCTCGCCTTCCTTTGCCACCCGTTTCATTCCAGATCAGTTAGAGGGGTGGTTTTCAAACTTTAGCTATGTCAGAATCATGTGGAAAAGTTGTTAAGATCAGATAGCCGGCCCTACCCTTAGTCTCTGATTTAAGGTGGGAGGCAAAGCCTGATAATTTTCATTTATAAAACACTCCCCACTTTGGGAGGCTGAGACAAGAGAATCGCAAGTTCCAAGCCAGCCTCAGCAACGGCGAGGCACTAAGCAACTCAGTGAGACCCTGTCTCTACATAAAACACAAAATAGGGCTGGGATTGTGGCTCAGTGGTTGAGTACCCCTGAGTTCAATCCCTGGTACAAAAAAAAAAAACACTCCCAAGTAGGACCACACTGAGAACCCCAGGCTCAGCTGTCTGTAGTAACAGCTTCTGCATATCACTGAATTTACACCACAAAAGTGTTATTTTTGCTCATGCTACATATGGAATAAAAACTAATGTGGCTCTGCTCCACACAGTCACTTGAGAACCCAGGCCTATAGATATTCCCCCAATTTACAGTGGCAACTTCCAGAATACAGGAATTTCTCAGCTGCTGTCATCAAGAAAAAAAAACTGAAGAATCATGTTTGGGCTGTTAACTGTCTCAGCCAGAAGTGATGACATAAACCACACCTACTCACTTGCCACTGAACAGGACTAGTCACACTGCCCTACCCATGTTCCAGGCAGGAGTCCTCTGTGGTCCTAGAAAAGGTGAATTGGATTTGGTGAATAGATACTGTCAGCTATACCACCCCAGCCATCTCTTTGCACTTTCAAGAACAGATACAGTCAGTCACATCCCAATGGCATGCTGGTCAGTAGAGACACATTTTTAGCCTCTTAAATGTTGGTCATATAGTGGTGATGAAGAAGCAGATGATGATGGTGGTGGTGGTGGTAGATGATAGCTATTGAGTGTTTACTATGTTCCTAGAACTATTCTAAGTGTTTTTTAACCTCCATGACAATCTTATGGGGTAAGTACCATTTACATTCCCATTTTTATAAAGGAAAAAAACAACGCACGGTGCAATTAGGTGGCTTGCCTAGGTCATAATGCTAGCAGGAAAGGGCGGAGATTATAATCCAACCAGTCTGACACTGGAGAGAGTCCATGTTTTGTTTTGTTTTGTTTTGGGGAGGTACTGGATTGAACACAGGGGCACTTGACCACTGAGCCACATCCCCAGCCCTAGTTTGTATTTTATTTAGAGACAGGATCTCACTGAATTGCTTTAGTGCCTCACACTTGCTGAGGCTGGCTTTGAACTCGCGATCCTCCTGCCTCAGCCTCCTGAACGGCTGGGATTACAACCACGAGCCACTGCTCCTGGTGAGTGTAGAGTCCATTTTTGTAACCACTATTCTGCTCCATGCCTTCCCTATACAGCTTTAATTTTGAAGAGTCTGGGATATTATAGTGAAAAGGCTGCCTTCTAGATGAGCTAATAGTTTAAACCCAAAGATTCCAAATACAGACAGTTGTACAGAGAGAGCATCCACACACAGGTAGCTCTACTGATCCACAAAGGAGTTGGTTCATGCCAATTATGTTAAAATGGAATCCAGTTCCAAAACAATGCCCTTCCCTGAGGCCTACAATGTCTGGAAGGCCATTCAAGATGTATCTGGCTCCTCCTTACCCCAAAATACAATATTATTAGTAACTGACCAGAGATCAGGAAGATGGAACACAACATTTCTTTACTTTTCTCAAATAATCACCTCCCAGAGATCACACAGGTTACCCTTAAATAGGGACCTGGGAATCTCCTACTCTGGCTTCCCTCCTCTTCCCCCATCTCCTCCTCTTGCTTCTATTCCACCTAGAGAGACACTGAAAGCTGTGGTATCCCCACTCCAAAATCTGAGAATGTCCTCTCCCTCCACCGTGGGGGACAGTAATAGATTCTTACTTGACAATATCATAGGAAGAGACTTTCAGTCTTGGCACTAATAAAAACTCTACTCTTTATTCTGTCTCATCTAAGACTCCAAACCCACAAGAAATTGAAAAAGGGGAAGATAGGAAAGAAATACAGTTGAGGGACAGAAGAGAAAAAAATCTACCTGGACACGAGAGATTAGATGAATTTGGTTCTCCATGAGTGGAATGGGTAGGATTAGCGTCAGAGCCTCTGGCTGAGCTCATGATGGCCAGCAGAGGGCGATGGTCTAGCGCTCCAAATGCGATTGATAGCTCAGCCCTCAAGGTCATTCCTTAAGATCTCTGGGGGCCTGTTATCTCATCATGAGGGATCCATTTAACTCAAACACAGAATACACAATGGTCCTTGTTAGTGCATCAAAGGGAGTCAGTCACTGGCCTCAAACTGTCAGATTTCTTCCCTGGGGTTTACAATCCTCTCATTTCCTGTTTTTCTTTATAAAAGTTCAAGATCTCCTTGGCAATGATTTTGCGACACTAGAGTTTTCAAGGCAGTCTGAAAATACTGGCTATTTCATTTGAGCAGCAATCAAAGATACGTGGTTAGTCATTCCATCTCATCTCTCTCTCTCTCTCTCTCTCTCTCTCTCTCTTTCTCTCTCTCACACACACACACATGCACACACACATTTACTCATTTATTCAACATTCACAATTTCTGCTGATGGCTCAAACCCACCTTTACAACCAGAGATGTGACTGAGAAGAATTATTGGGATTTAATTACATGTTCAAATAAATCATTCTGCATTGAAAGTCTGCATTGTAAAGGGCCTTCAAAAGTTTAGGGTGTGCTTATCATGCTCAAAGGCAAAGTCCCATCCAGTAGTGACTAAAACAGTTCTTTTGGGCCAGGTCTCCAGGTGGTTTAAATCATGAAATGCATCTTTCCTTTCTTGCAAGTATTGCCTGTCAGATGAACCAGCGGTGGAAATTGTGCTTTGGAAAACAGACCATAACAACTTACTTCTTTGCTGATTCTGACACATACAGCGTGTAGCACACACAGTTCCTGAAGGTACTCCCTGGGCCCTGACTCCAGATTAAGAATGAAAGAATGAGGATTCAGGATTTCACCTTGTCAGCAAATCCATGCCTTGATAGGGCAACAAAGGCACACTTGGGATATACTGGGGTTACCATTCCAGTCTAAGGGCAGAGGAGGCAGACTGACCCCCAGACTTCCTTTCTATAGCCCTGACCAACTGAGCAAGGTTCCTACCCCAGAGTTCAGCTTCAGCCATCCCTCTGGAGGTATGTCAATCTGCTAGGGCTGCCATAATGAAGTGCCCCAGACTGGGTAGCTGAAATAACAGAAATTTATTCTCATACAGTTCTGGAGGTTAGAAGGGGTAGGCATAGTTGATTCTCTCTGAGGTCTATGAGGGAGAATCTGTTCCAGGTTTCTCTCCTAGCTGCTGGTGGCTGCTGGCCATGTAACGTGGATAAAGCATCACCAGTATCTCTGCCATCCCCATACACCTACACTGTGTGTATGTCTCTGTCCAAATTGCCCCTTCTTATAAGGACAGCAGTCTCACCAGATTAGGGATCCACTCTCCTCCAGTATGATCTCATCTAAACTCAACTAATTACATCTGCACTGACCCTAGTTCTGAATAAGATCACATTCTAGCATCCTAACATTCTTAGATTGGGACTGTAACATACAAATACTGAAGTGACACAATCCAACCCATAACAGAGGTATATATCCTCCCCCTCCACAATCAACCCATCTGCCAGGCCAGTTGGATATGCCAATGTCCAGGCTATAAAGACACACACAAAAAAAGAAATCACTAAATAATTAGCTTTTAGATTCAATTTCTTCAGCCTTCCAACCTATCATCATCAATTGGCCATCTTACTAGGAATAGTAACTCACATGTTTCTACCTCCTCCACCCCATGCCTCCAAGTCACACTGAACATAAGGCCTTCTCCAAAGTGGCCCCAAGATTCTCAGGGGCATCTCATGTCCACCTTTCAGCAAGTCCAGTCTACTGGTGCTATTATTGCAGCTCTGCTGAGTTGCTGGTCCTTGCTGCTGCTGCTATTGTGCCATATTCTGGGATTCTCTACCAGTCACTCTGGTGTCACCTACTTTTCTCTTGAGCTCTGAAGTTCTTCCCTGGTGAGATCACTGACCCATCAAATAGCAGCCCCAATGTCCTCAACCTTCTCAGCAGCAGTGCTGCTGTGTGAGACCAATGTAGGGAGGAGGTGAAGTGGATTGGAAATGACTCTTTCCCCTTTGTGGAGCAGGTTAAGAGGCATCTCAGAGTAGTGTTATTTGTGCCCTCATGTTTTATAGGGTTTTCTGAAACAAACTCGTTTTGAGTTCAGATCACTTTTTCCCTTTAACCAGTAGTATCTTCCCCAAGATCGAGTTCATCGTGCCTCAGCAGGACTTCTCACAAAAGATTCCTTGGCTCTCAGGTATGCTGGTTCCTGTAGAAGAATCCTGGTTTACCAAGATTCAGATGGTATAACTGAGCCCTATCAGTGGACATACATAGAGGTGCTTTCCCAGGGTTTGCTCACATCTATGCAAGTAGACTTCTGGCGGGTCCACCCCACCAGTTTCCCAGATGAGCCCAGATGTGTTGGATTCTTTCTCATATTCAGCAAGTGGTAAGCATCTAGTAAGTTCCAATCATATAATCAGATATTATTACCCTATATAAATATATGATTACACAACTGGTGAAACTCTACATCATGTACAACCAGGAGAATGAGAAGTTATACTCCATTTATATATGATATATCAAAATGCATTCTACTGTCATGTATAATAA
The DNA here is from genome assembly GCA_028644305.1 of Xerus rutilus. Lineage (NCBI taxonomy): Eukaryota > Metazoa > Chordata > Mammalia > Rodentia > Sciuridae > Xerus > Xerus rutilus. The sequence continues at coordinate 56,511,964 of CM053410.1, read as the reverse complement.
CTACTAGCATGTATAACAAATTTTTAAAAATACACACACACACACAATGTTCCAATCATGTACTAAGAACTAAAACAACAAAGATGAATATGATGTAGCCCATGCTTTTAATGAATCTGCAGTTTGTCTGGGAAGAGTCAAAAAGAAGGTATTTTCAATGCAGAATCATAAATTGAATGACAGAGGCACATAAAGAGAGGAACAGGGTATCATGGAATTCCTTTCACCCAATCCAGAGATGCTTTCTCAAGGAACTGAAGTTTGAGATGGCTTTGAAAGGTGAAGAAGCATAGGACAGATATCTAAGCAGAGGGCAAGCACCTGCATGATGAAGTACATGAAGCAGAAAACAGCAGGTGTGTGCAGGGAGTTGAGCCAGATCCATACTGTGCTATACAGCTTGGATTTGATCCTGAAAGCCATAGGAAGCCATGGAAAGATTTTAAACAAGAGCAATATGCTCAGATTTGCACTACAGATCAATTACTCTAGTGGGACTAGTAAAGAATGGGATGAGAGAGAAAACTCAAAGAAACAAGACCAATTTAGAGGCTCTTACTGTCAAACAATGAAGGTATGGAGAAGAAGGGGCAAATTCAAGAAATATTTAGGAAGTGGAATCAGCAAAACTTGGAAATTTGTTGGACACGGAAGGGTTGGGAGTTGCAAGTGGTTCAGACTTCCAGGCTGCATGACAGAGGAGACAGGCAGAGAAGAGAGGGGAAGAAGCCATCAGGCTGGTGTCGTAGCTCACTTCACCTGACCCTTCACTCTCCCTCCTCCACATTTCTCGACTTCCTCAGGTATAGCTCAAGATTTGCTGAATTTGAGGTGACTGCATGACCCCTGCCCTCACAGAATTCACATTCTGTTAGAGAAGATAGATATGTGTGATCCAAATATGCCCAGACTCAACCAGCTACAATTCACAATGCATTGTCCACAATTCCAAAATTGGAAAAGCCCTGGAAATCTAAAAGAAATGTTTAAACAAAAATTGAAAATTTATTTGGCAGCAAAATTGAACTAATTGACTTGGGCTAGCTGCGTGATCCATCACCTCTGGCCGGGGGTAGGTTCTACAGGAGTGTGGTGGCTCTCATTAAAGCCATATAACAGGAAGATGGGCATTTCCCAGCAAAAGAGAGGGTGAGTGTGCACCCAGAAAGAGGAAGGAGTGCTTGTAGATGCCACAGGAAACATCCACTGTGCTCATAGGACCCGTATGCTGTCAAGATTGCCTTATTCAGTTGGGCAAGGTGGTGCATGTCTATAATCCCAGTGACTCGCGAAGCTGAGGCAGGAGCATTGTCAGTTCAAAGCCAGCCTCAGCAACTTAGCAAGGGCCTAAGCAACTTAGTGAGACCTTGTCTCTAAATAAAATATTAAAAAAGACTGGGAGGGCTGAGGCTGTAGCTCAATGGTACAGCGCTTGCCTAGCATGCGTGAGGCACTGGGTTTGATCCTCAGCACCACATATAAATAATAAATGAATAAAATAAAAATACATCAACAAGTAAAAAAATTTTAAAAAGGGTGAGCTGGGGATGTGACTCAGTGGTTAAGCACCCCTGGTACCAATATATATATGTGTGTGTGTGTGTGTGTGTGTGTGTGTGTGTGTGTTGCTTTATTCTTCCCATTCTATAGATGGAAAAAAAAAACCCATACTTAGATTTATCTAATGTCACTCAAACAAGACTCAAATTTAGATTGAAAACCTCTGCTATGAGATGAGAGTTTGTAAAGGGGCACTACTAAGACGTGATCTGCCTTTATGCCCAGACTTACTGCTTGATAGACTTTCACCTAACTTTCTAGTTGTTTTTGTCTTGACTAAACACCACCTGCAGATGGGTTTTGTATACCTGAGCTCTAATCCGCAGCCCTGCTCTGTTCTCTGGGTGAGAAGCAGAATTTCTCCTAGGAATCTTGTCCTGAAGGGAGAAATTATGCCACACTCTCCACTGGAGGAGAAATGCTTGCATTTAAAAACTAGAAGTGTATCCTGTAGAACACATGGGGCAGGCAATACCTGCATGGACGCATCTGTGTCTGTGCTGCAAGCTTCATTTCCAAATTCTGTGAACAAAAAATGTCTAACATCTAATGGTGGCATGAGGCAGATTCTCTCAGGACTCAATCAAATGCTAATGCTGCTCTGCTGTGCTCTGGCTTACAAGGCTGTATATTTCTGCTTCCCTTTTTGGAGAAATGAGAAGAAAGCAGTAGTCAGGAGTCTGGCTTACTAACTTGTTGGCTTCTGGCAACCTAGTCCTCCAATTGCAACTGACACCACTCCAAGTCCATGTTCCAGCCACAGACTCAGCATGGTGAACCAGGACAGTCTTCCATTAAAGAGCCTAGAAGCCCCTACAGTTCTATGTTTATGGGTCTCGGCCATCCTTTATCAGGCCCAAAGCTCAACTGTATGCTGAGTCTCTGCCTTGTTCCCATAACCATTCTCCTCCTGGATCTTGTTTCCAGTCCAGATTCCTGAGTTGCAGTTCCTGCATTAGAACTCTGTCCGTGCCCAATGTCACTGGAACAGGAACATTTCCTTGCTTTTATTTCCACCTCTGCCCCAAGCTTGGAGTCTTGTTAGTCTTCATTCTGAATTCTCCCACCAAACCTCATCCTCATGCCACCTGTCAGTCTGCCCTCCTGAATCTTAGTGTACTTTTGTATAATAGCAAATAAATTACTTTGTTGCTAAATGCCAGGCACTTAAAGATGCCTCAGGGCTCAAAATTTAGTGAATTAAATTGATAACTGAAAATTGAATACAATCAAAGCACAAATAAAGTATTGCCCGATGCTGCAGAAAGAGTAAATTATTTTGCTGTGGAGGGCTTCAGAGAGTGAGATGTGAGCTCTTCTTGAAGCAGAGCTGGTTAACCTCTGGACAGACAAGAAGAGAACACACCAGCAGAGGAAACAGCCCATGCACAGGCGTATGGCAGGGAAATCTCAGAATCCTGCCCTCTTTTCCACTCCCCACTCCTGTGCTACACCATCCCTTACCTTTCTTGGGAATTTTGGGAGAAGACAATTCACTGGGCACAGCAGCCACTGCTTGCCACCACCCTCTCCCGATACTGAGCTCCTCCTGGTCTCTCTGTACATTCTCTGCTGGATTACAGGTTCTACCCACACTGACCTGACCTAACAGAAAAATGTCCACAATAACTGGTCAGGTTGTCTTGCAGAGGCTGGCATCCCCAGAGCATCCTGGGGCTGGGAAAGGGACAAGTTCAACCTCTAGTTCTGCCCTTTGCCTCCCTCCTGGAATCTGCTTTAGCACACCATAGTCCAGGAGAAAAGAGAAACCTCTTTTCCTTCTCTTCCCTCCCTCACTCCCTCTTGCAGGCCTGGTGCCCAAACATTGGGCTGACTTCAATAGCCTGATTTAGGTCCTTGAGGCCCCACGATCAATCAATAATTTTCTAGTGCTGCCAAATGCTCTGCCTTGCCACCCCTGCAAGAAATGACTCTTTGTCTCTTTGCAATCATTTAGACTGATTGCTTTCCCCCAAGGTTTTGCAAAACCTGTACAGAACATTCTTTCTGCTTCCTCCCACCTGTTGGGGGTAGGGAACAGAGAAAGCTGGGATCAAAATAATATATGAAAAGGAGTGGCAATGCCAGCCTGCTTGCTCCCTGTCCCCATGCTGGGGACTTGTGGAAAGAAAATGCAAGGACTAGCCTTGGATCCAGAGTACCTATTGTGCCCGGTTTCCATGCACTACACAGAGCTGAGCCAGGCCATTGTTCTCAGCCCACAGACCTTGCCTGGCAGTGGCATCGTGCCTACAGTCCCTCCCTCCACAGGGCTCTTTCAATCCATCTCTGAAGGTCAAATTTGGACCATAAGCACTGAGAACACGCAGACAAGAGATCTGGTGTCTAAATCAAGTCATTGTTTCCTTCCTTAAGAGTCGGTTATTTCTGCTGATTTCTACTTATTGTCAGTTCTATTATTTAAATGTTCCATCTCAGGAACAATGGCTGAGGGGAGCACATAGGTGGTAATGCTGCAGTCGCCTTGCCTCAGAAACTGCCACCTCCTGCATGGGCTGGAAGGGAAAAGGGGGAAGGAGGACTGGGAACAGGAGAGGTCCATCTCCCTGAAGGGGGTATCAAGGGACAAGACAAAGTGTTCCATTATTGCTACTTTTCCCCAGGGCCACCTGGAAGGGGAGGTGTCTGGCTCCAAGCCCTAGACATTCCAGTTGTTCCAGAGTCCTGGTTGTCACCTTCCCAGACCCATTCTCAAGGAAAGGTTTTTGCTTCACTGGCCTCCCACTTCTAAGTGGGAATACCTTGGTCTTCCTGGAATACCAGAATGCTTGGAAGCTCAGGATTGTTCCTCTTCTTGGAAAAGACAAGAGTCCCAAAAGGGAAGAGTACCTGCCACCTCTACGTCATAGGATCATAAGCTGAGACTTCACTACACTTGGAGATCATCTGTCCTGCACATCTGGCTTACAGATCTGACACATGTGCACCCATGCTCGCTCTCCGTGCAAACATGCCTTCCCTGGCCCCATTTGCCACCCTCACCCAGCTCCCTTGAGCTACTTTAATGGCTGTAGTGTCTCAAATTGATTCTTGCCCCAAGAGGGCTCTCTTCCTAAGGTTTATCATTTTCCAAATCACTTCAAGTACATTATCTCATTTAATTCATTTGGCTCTCTTGTTGAGGAAAGTATCATTTCTTCATATCCATTTTATGCCTGAATAACTGAGGCTCATAAATGTCAAGAAACTTGCCTAGGATCATATTACTAGTAATAGAGCACCCAAAATCCAATGCCAAATCTGCCTCTCATATTTGATTCAATCTTTTCCCTACCATGACTCTCAAAAAGATGCATACATATTAGAATTCTGGGATATATCCAGAAAAGGCACTCCTAAAAGTTAACTATTCACTCAGTAGAATGTTCCAGAATGTTTATCCCATGCCTGCTCTGTGCTGGGTACCGTGGAGGACAGAAAGGACTATCAGGAAGTCCCTGTGGTTCCACTGAGTTCTGTTTCTTGGACTGGGAAAGGGCTCAGTAATCATCCCTGGGAAGTTTCCAGAAGGCAGAAATCCTGGGAGTGAATGATCTGAGATTCCCCTCCTGAGGGAGGAAGAAAAACCAGGTGGGATAAGGGGGAGTAGTGACATTGCAATGCTTGCATGCTGCCTTATCCATAATAGACATCTGGAACACATTTGTTAGTTCTTAAAGAAAAGGAGCAGCAGCCACCAGCTACATTGGAAATATGGAGAACACTGAGGCAAGGCAGAAGGGTTGGTCAGAAACAGGCAGACCAAGAATACAACCTGTCCTTCCCATTAGCCAAAGAACACAGGCGCGGCGCGTCTGGCGTTAGACAGGATGCTGTCACTAGAGGGCAGTGGCAGCTCGCTCTTAGAAGTGAAGGGGTCCTGACAGCCAAGTCTCCCCAGAGAAACCAGAGCAGTCCTGCACCACGAGGCCTCTGCCTAAGGGGCAGGCGGCTCCTGGAGGTAGGTAGACATTTAATTTCAGAAGGGGACAAAAGCAACTTTACTTTGATGTTTTCATACACATCCTTCTGTTTTCTTTGACCCTGACAAAAGACTTGTTGGGTAGACTCAGATTTTTAGCCCAGTTTGACTTGTGAAAAAAGGAAGATCCTTGAGATTTAGACTCATTCTAGGTTGCCCAGCTAAAAGGGGTTGGGGGTTAAGGTGGGGGAGATGCCAAGTCCCATGCGCCCCAGTCCCAGGTTGAATTCAGGACTGTCTGCAGACAGGATGACAGGGCTAAATTCCTTAGTGGAATTCTTACTATTGTCATTTTTCCTTTATAGGTCATTTGCTCATTCCCTGGAGCATTAGGAAGAAACAGAAAAGGGAGAATAAAAACAAATTGCTCCATCAGCTACTCTGTAAGCAGCCATGATAAAGTGTGAATGAGGCAAGTGATATTCGTTGCTCTAGACTCCCTCCCACTGGTTTTTCAAGGTCACACACTGGTGACCTTGGAGAGTCCTTGCTAATTCCTTTAGCTGTGGAATACAGAAATATATGCAGATAATGACGGATACAGAGAAGAAAGGTCTCATAACCTCCGCTGAGAACCAGAAGCAGATTTGCACACAGGAAATGGCTAGATCATCACCAAAAATTAGAAGCCCAGAGTAGTAGTCTTCCTCCTGCCCCCATCTCTTCTGAACACAGCATGTGTTGAGGCTGGGTTATTTGGGAATAAAACTCAGACAACAATAGTAAGAGATTCTTTGAGCAAATAGACCCACTGCAAACATAGAGAAGGTCAAGTGAAGATCTACTCACCTTGTAGATATTCCACCTGCCAGATGCCACTATCCCCGCCCTGCCTCCCCCAAGGCAGAGCTGGAGACAGCTGAGTGTTTGATGAAACTTAGCAGAGGCTGAGGAGGAAGACGGAAAATTCTAGGGGAAGCACACATGGGGAGAAGAGGTCATGAGACAGAGAAGAGAAGTGGGGGAGAATGGAGCTGACAACTTCCTGCTAAGACACAGCCAGAAACCCTGCACATTCCCCCTACACCCAATGCTCTGCAGATTCTAAAGAAATTGGAAGATGCAACACGGACTAGAAAGAATGGGCTGCTTTGTATGTTCTTGTGGATTCTGTGTCCATCAGGGCAGCCCACGGTAAGCCCATATACTCCTCAAGCACTGAGCCCTACCCTGCTTTTGCAACTCATGGTATCAAACACAGGACACACCAGAAAACTCTCATTCTTTGCTGTTACTCAGTTCTTGCAACCTCTGCTGAGGACCAGAAGCATCACCTGTCAATCAAACGGCTTGTGAAGCTCAGACCCACCAGTTGTTCTGGGTGAGAGGAGGATGCTCCTCACACACGCGGTGCCCCCTTTGGGCCATGCCTTTCTTTTCTTCCCTCCTTCTTCCACCTTAGTTCATCTCCACATCCCCTCAGGTTGTGGGGACCTAAAAAGCTTCCCTACTGACTTTCTAGTCTCAAATTTCTGCAACTACAGGCATGCTGCCATTGATTTGAGTTCCTTGCTAACAGGGCTACACTGACTCTCTGCTTCCTTTCCAGCCAAATCCAAAGCTCTCATCCAGACTGCTGACTCCCCACCCATCCAGCCTTTTTTCCCACAACATTGCAATGCTGCCGTCTCATTTCCAGCTCAGGTTTTGTGGAGTCCACCCTCCGTGTTTTTCCCAATCTCACCCCACCCACCACTGACACCTCCCAAATTTAGTCCTACTCATCCCTAAGCTTCAGATTAACTTCCATCTTTTTATATAACCATTCCTGATGTCTCAAGCCCACAGAAATCTCCCCAGGTCCCCATTTCTAGGTACAACATGAGTTAATAGTACCTTACTTCACTATTGATTAATGTCCAATTGTTTTCCATGTTTTAGTCATATATTTTCTCCTGGGCACAGAGTTAGTGTTTAATGAATATTTGGTGAAATTGTTGATTGGAGTAAATGTGAAAAAGAGGCTATCAAATTAATCTGAATCAGCCAAAACCTGAAACTATACTTGTGATATGTATAACTGTATATCACAGTGTATAACTGATTTTAAATTTGTGCATACATGTCCATGTGTTTGAATACCCAGAGTTCTCTTTCACATCCTAGAGTAACATTACTGAATGCCACTTCATTTCTCCAGTCACCTGTGCCAATACTTGAGCAAGGCATGCTCTGCCCCCACCCTGGCCTCTGATGATTGGCATGTGGCCCAGTCAGTGCTTGCAGGGAAACCTAGCTTCTGACCCCAGTATAAAGAGGCAATGCTTTTTCATTGCACTAGATATCTTCTGAACTTATTTCTGTTCCCCCACAGAGTTCATTCCCAGCTCTGCAACTCACCACGGCCAGCAGTATATCGGTGAGTTGGAGGGAAAGAGAAGGAGGAAAGAAGATTCTGACTATCTGGTGATAGCAGGCTGTTCCTTGCCCAATTCAGCTTTTACAAAGTCCAGAATTCATTGATTTGTGCACTTGGACAGCAGAAATTCTATGAACATAGGGTTTCATATCCCTAGTGCCAAGTACCCAGCCAGCACTTGATAAATATTTTAAGAAATGATTGTATGTGTGTGTGTGCTGGAGAGACTTCAGAAAGGCAGAATTTAGCTCCCATGGAGATAAACTTTCTAACATGAGTTGATGCCTGTGGCGTTACTTGCTGTCTCAGGCTGTGATAAACTCCCCTGCTCCTCAAGCAGGAGGAGGCTAGTAACTAGTCAGGGATGCTCTACCCAGAGAATCTACTAAGTGGGATGTTAAACAATAGTGATAATATGCTATAATTCTCATTATCAATACTAATGAGTTAGCACTTATCAAGTACTTATGTGCACCAATCACTAGCAAATCATATTTTACTTACTTATAATGACTCTTCAAGGGTTTTCTACCTCTGAGAGATGATGAACCTATCAGGTCCAGTCACCATTATCAAGGTAGGCACAGTAGAAGGATTAGGGTGAAGAAAAGGGGGACAGAAATATAGCCAAAATCCCTGCCCTTAAAGTACTCTCAACTTAAGAAGAGAAACAGAAGTAGAAGCACATTAGATTTTAAGGCAGAAAAAGATGAAGAACTAAGAATAGTAGACAAAGAATTTAGGAGAGAGCTCAGAGGAAGAAGTGATTAGTTCCAAGGGGGTAGGGAAATCATGGCTTCCTGGAAGAAGTGGGGTTTCTTAGTGATTTTTAAGATTTCTAGCATTTCCAAGGGCAGAGATGCAGAAAAGGGCAGTTGACACCAGTAAATCAGGATAAGCCAAGGCCAAGAGCTCTGCAGCTGGTGTCTCATATGCTATGGCTGAGTGTCAGATGGGTGGAAGGAGTGATGTTAGGGAGAGAAGGTTTTTTGTGCCAGATCCTGAAATGCCTTTTATGACTGGCTAAGGGATTTGGATATTATTCTCTAGGTAATTTTTTTTTGGTACCAAGGATTAAGCTCAAGGGTACTCAACCACTGAGCCACATCCCCAGCCTTATTTTGTGTTTTATGTAGAGACAGGGTCTCACTGAGTTGCTTAGCACTTCACCGTTGCTGAGGCTGGCTTTGAACTCGCGATTCTCCTATCTCAGCTTCTCAAAGTGCTGGGATTACAGGCGTGTGCCACCACGCCCAGCTTCTAGGTAATTTTTGAGGTAGAAGCAATATGTTTTATTGAGGTAATTCTAGCAGAATCAAAGTTGGATTGGAAAGTGTCTTAGTCAGTTTGGGCTGCCATAATACCATAAACTAGGAAGCTTAATAAACTACAGAAATATGTTTCTTGCAGTTCTGAAAATTGGAAAGTCCAAGTTCAAGGCACTAGCAGATTCAATGCCTAATGAAGGCCCACTTACAAGGTAGAAATGGCAAGGCAGCTCCTGGGGCCTCTTTTATAAGGGCATTAATCCCATTTATGAGGAGACCACCTTCATGATCTAATTACCTCCCATAGGTCCCATCCTCAATACTATCACCTTGGTGATTGTGTTTCAACACATGAATTTGAACGGAGACCCAAATGTTCAACCATAGCAGAGAGATAATCACAACTAGCACTAATTGAGTGCTTATCATGTGCCAATGAAGGTTGTAGGTAATTTATATCCTGTCTCACTTCAGCCTGCTAGTGTATGAAATAAATTCAGTAATGCCTCATTTTTCAGATGAGAACACTGAGGCAAAGGGAGTTTAAGTCACTTACCCAAAGCCGCACATCCAGTCCCTGGAAGACTCAGGAGTCCAGCCTAGAATTCTTCTTCAGACCCAGTTTTAACTCTCCTATTGCAGCACCTCACCCAGGACCCAGTGAGAGCCTTGCCTATCATAATGAAATACCACTGGAGAGATGGAAATGTAAGAGGTAGCTTCTCCCCACTGCCTTGTATGGAAGAAATGGAGAAATATTCTCACCTACTTGCATCCACATGAAGACATCCCAGAGAGATATACAAGAAGCTAATAAAAGTGGCAAGGTCAGGGGCAAAGGGCAGAGGTGATGTGGGATGGGGTGATATACCCCAATGTATGCCTTTACTATGGTTCTTATTATTGACACATTTGAACATGTTTCTTATTTAAAACACAAGGTGATATAAAATAGAAAGCACAATTTAAAAACCTAATCCCAAGGAACAAATCAAAGGAGCAAAGAGCTGATTGGATTTGGAAGACAATCAAGGAGACAAGGCAGACAAAGAAATCACAGGGCATCTGACTTTTGCACTGGGGGAGGTGGGAGTCCATTGGCTTCCCCAGGAGGACCCCAAGAGGAGAGTGGGTTGAAAGGTGGCTGCAACACCTTCAAGCTTATTTATTTATAAAAATGGACATTTGGATGTTGGAGTTAAGGATGAAAACCCAGATGGGGTATTGATTTAGAAATTTCCCATGAAGTTGGTTACAAGCCTGTGAGTGGGTAACATGAAAAGATTAGAGAAAGGGAAAGCAAGAGAGCAGAAGACAGAGGTTTAAGAAACCTAACTGAAGAGGCAGCCCTAGGGAGGCCTGGGTAGAAACTGTGAAGTCCTGGTCAAGGGGCAGGATGGAGAGATGAAGATAAGTGAGCAGAGAACCCCCATAGGAAAGGACTTGTCTCCTGGGTCCAGTGGGTCAGAACTGAGGACAGGATGGTAGAGTTGGGATCAGAATGTGCTGCTGGAAGAAAGGAGAGATGTTAGGTGGAACCACCTAACGTAGGGGCTTCCAGTGGGACATCCAAGGGCTCCTTTCCCCATTCTGTAAAAGACAAGTCGACACTGAGGGGTCTTCCCTCTCCACATGTCAATCAATGTAGGTAACCTAGTATAGGGGTAGGGAGAGTATTTAGATAACAGACTCCAGCAACTGAGTGGTTAAAAGGTGGAACTGAGGCACAGAGTCCTAGAAACCATCTCTGACTTGCTGTTATCTCCCCATTCAGGCCAGTGAAAAGCTATAACTTGATGCTTTATTGGTTTTCTTTCCCATTCTTCCTTTCTCTCTTTCCATGACATGCAACAATGCAAACACAATTACACACCACAGGCAGGCACGCATGCACACGCACACGCGCACACACCTCAGGCATAAAAGGGCTCATTCCAGCAAACCTTTCTCTGATACAGCTCACTGGGAGGGAGCGAAAGCAGAGCAGAGGAAAGGGAAGGGGAGATGCAAGCCACCCTAGCTACTTTTACTCCCCTTTAAGGCTGCCTGGTTACGGTCCTGGGAAAGAAAACCCCTGCATTCCTCCCCTTTAATTGGGTTTATTGTTAAGGCACTGGAGCAGCTAATCCTCACAGACCTGTAGGAGCTGGAGTGGGAGCGCCTAGAGCACCGTTCTCCGCGTCCCTGGGTAAGACCGACCTGCTTGTTTTCTGCTTTGGGGGGGTTTCCTTGCCCAGTGGGAGGCACGCAGCACCTGGAGAGTGGGTTTAAAGAGCCACTTCTTGAGCGACTTGGGCATTCATTTGAGCCCCAGTCCCAGTCTTCCCTGACCCTTGCCGTGTCAAGGGTAAGTTGTAGCTGCTGTGGAAAATAAGTGTGAATGGGGGTCTAAGTGAGACTTCCCTGGGGAGCCATCTGACCCTCACTTCTGGGCTGGCTTATACACGGGAAGCTTTTACACTTCTGGGCAGGGAAAGGGGAGCGAAATACCCCTGGCTCCTTGCCGTGGAGGAGCCCTGTCCATCTGCAGAGTGTCAGGACCTCCAGCTCCCTAGGACCTCTCCCTCCTGCTCACCCTTCTTCTCTTAACCTCTCTGACCCCATCTGTCAAAAGGGGAAATGCCCACTCCGCCCACTTCTCTGGGGTTTGGGGAGGGTTAGGAGAACCAGTGGGCAAAAAAGAGATTTGTAAACAGTCCACGGCTCTGCCAACCCCAGGGAAGAGGATCAGGCTCAGGCCTCCCGCCGACAGGGTCCTTGCACAGGCTCCAGGTTCCCTGTCCCCGCCGTGTTAAGATGCAGAACATAGGCACGCTATTGCTGTCAGTCACGAGATAGCTCCTTCACCTTCCCCAGGGGCACGTCCACCTCCCTGAAGCCTTTAAACTTCCCTAGTTTTGTTCTCTGGTAAAGCTGTTAAAAGGAGGTCTGGATTCACCACCGCCACCCCCATCCGCACCGTGGCCCCTTCTCTCCACGTAACTTTGACGCACAAACATTAACTCTGAGGTTTCCGGAGGTGGCTGCCAGAGTCTGGCGCTGGTCTGGCTGCAGTGTGCGCCTGGCCAGCCTCTTGCTCAGGAACCAGATACACTGATCATGAGGAAAATCTCTGGGAAGGGTCAAGAGAGTCAAGCAGGTTTCGCGTTGGGTAAGGAGATGATCTTTTCCAGATCAGAAGCCAGAGATAGACCCTGGCCTCTGTCTTTCCTACTAAGACCTGAGCTTAACCAGGGCCAAAGATGAGACTCACATCTGAAACAGGCCACAACACAAAATGCTTAGTAATACCCGATATGGGGACCATACCTCACAGTTTATGATATGCTTTTAATTTATCATCTTAAGGACTATCCCTCAGAGGGTCATGGGACATATATGGTTACTCCCTTAATATAGATGAGACTGAGGCTCCAAGTGGTTAAAAGGTTTGCCTGGGGTTGCAAAGCTGCATACTGATGGTATTCATTTGATGGTGATAGCACTTCTTGGAACACAGATCTTCTGATGAATTCAGTAACCTTTCCATGTTGCTACAGATAGCTATGAGTGAGTGGGGGGTTCAAGAGTACTCTTTAGAGAGATGGGACAAAACTTTGGGGAAAGCCTGAGGTCAGAGCCAGAAAAGATTTACGCTAGAGCCAGAAAAGGCTCCGGTAATAGATGCAGTGCCTCTAGCCTCAACGCTGAGAAAGCTGAGCGCTCGGGGGAACTCAGCCTTCCCAGACCACCCAAGCCATGTGCTGGGGAGAAGGGGGTGGATCATTCAGGTGTTGAATTGTTGCATGACAGCATCACAAAGAGGAAGATGGAGATGAGTGATATCCCCACAAAGAGGAAACAGGAAAGAGGCAACAGGTTACAAGGTACAGAGAACTGGTATAGAAGTGAGAAGGACTGGGGCTTCCAGCCCAGCTCTGTCACTCACTATCTGTTTGATTTGCGGCA
>CM053410.1:56461931-56492926 GCA_028644305.1 Xerus rutilus | reverse complement strand
TTGAGCTGCTATAAACATTGAAGTGGCTGCTTCACTGTAGTATGCTGTTTTTAAGTCTTTAGGGTATAGACCAAGAATATATATAGATCGAAGGTGGGATAGCTGGGTCAAATGGTGGTTCCATTCCAAGTTTTCTAAGAAATCTCCACACGACTTTCCAGATTGGTTGTACCAATTTTCAGTCCCACCAGCAATGTATGAGCGTGCCTTTTCCCCCACAACCTCGCCAACACTTATTGTTCATATTCTTGATAGCTGCCATTCTGACTGGAGTGAGATGAAATCTTAAAGTAGTTTCGATTTGCATTTCTCTAATGGCTAGAGACGTTGAACATTTCTTCATGTGTCTGTTGATAGAGCATTTTCTTTTTTTTAAATATTTTTTAGTTGTAGATGGACGCAATATCGTTATTTATTTATTTGTATGTGGTGCTGAGGATCGAACCCAGTGACTTACGCATGTGAGGCAAACGCTCTACCACTGAGCCACCGCCCCAGCCCATGATCGAGCATTTTCTATACACAACCAGACATGGTGCCTGGTGCCATCCTCATCCATGTTCTGTTATGCCCTGCCTCAGACTTCACAGATGGTGCCATTCCATACCTCCATGCTTCTTCCTCCCCTCAGCCAACGCTAGAGGGGAATCAGGCAGGCTACACCTCCAGCCCCTCCACACTTTCCCTCAGTCTTCCTCTCTACTCCCACCTGAAACACTTCCAACTCTCCCCCCTCCCCCACTGGGTTTATTCATCCCTTAAAACTGAGCTCAGCATGTTCTTAAATCAAGGGTGATATATTATGTGCTCCTCAGCTATCCCAATGGGTTACTTTGTTCAAATTAAGACAAAGGTGACCCATCCTCAGCACTCTGTCTGCTGGGAGGAAAATATTATAATAATTATCCCATAAGCATATATAGGGGCTATGAGGTGAACAGCACCTGTTGAAATCATGCAGTGCACAACCTGCCCAACCACCACCCACAGGATACTGTGTTAAATGTCAGTTTTCTGTGGTCTCATGATATGCCATTCTTAGCTGCATGTGTCTGTCTCTCACACTAGATTCTAAGCCCAGGACACATCCCAGTGCCTGACACAGAGCTTCCATCAGTTTGAGGAGCATTTATTGAATGCCTGATAGCCTTTTTTTCAAATTGAATGCTAATTGCTTACTTGCCTGTGCTCCTCTCTGGTCTACAGACTCCTTAAGAACAGAGATCTCCCTTTTTTATCTTCAGTGTCTAAGACTCAGTAAGTGCTCAATAAATCTTGGCTGAAGGGATGGGTGAATGAATGGACACACAAGCAAGCTCTGAAGTTCTGAGGAGCTCTGTGCAGCCCAGGAGCAGGAACCAGACACAGGAAGCGCCAAGTATTTTCTAATGCAGATTTTCAAAGTCCTTGAAAAAGCTTGACTGTGGCTGGGCCTTCATTCCAGGATTCCCAGATGGCAAGGGAGAGGGTGGCTCAGCTATTCCTGCATTTACATTTCATTTCTTCTGCATAGCTAGGTATTCTCCGTGGTTTTATTCAAATGATGTTAAGAATAATTATAGTATCTAACACATATGGAGTTTTGTTTTTGGTTTTGAGTACTGGAGATTAAACCCAGGAGCACTGTGCCACTGAGCTACACCGCCAGCCCTTTTTATTTTTTATTTTGAGACAGGGTCTCGTAAAGTTGCCCAGTTTGACCTCAAACTTGAGATCCTCCTGACTCAGCCTCCCAAGTCACTGGGGTTACAGGCTGCACCACCACACCTGGCTAACAGATATGGCTTTAATAGATGTCAGAAACACTTCTAACCACTTTACATATTTAATTTATTTAATCTTCTAAACAACCAACCTCACAGATCAGGGTCTAATAGCATTCCCTCTTTTTAGATGAGGAAACTAACTATAGGGAAGTTAAGTAACTAGCTGCCCAAGAACCTGAGATTCTAACATGGACAATCAGGCTCCAATATCCACCCTCAGCTTAGCTGTTGTTCTTCATGGTGCTGGGGATGGAGCCTAGGGATTCATGCATGCTAGGTAAGCACCGTACCACAGAGCCACATCTCTGGTCCTTTACCTGCTATTCTGATGGCTGGGTCTCTAGAAGACCCCTGAAAATGAAGAAGCCTGCAATTTGGAATCCTACCCTGTTTCCCCTTTGGGTTGTATCTCCTGTCTTCATAGAGTCTGCTCCAGAAGCTGCAGGGCTGTGTTTTTAGCCCTTGCAGATCCCACTGAATGAATGAGAAGGTGCTCAGCCCCCTGGTTCTCTGAGATTATCACCATCTAAAATGGACACAGTAGTCTCCCTGCCCCACAGTGTCTCAGCCTTTCCCTTATCGCCACCACCACTGCCACACCAACGGGCCACACTGCATCTTCTTGCAAGAGAATAGACTGTGCAATGGCCTCTCTTTCATGGACTTGCTAAGTGGAGAGATCTCTACAGCTGAAGGAGAGTCTCTGGAAGTCATTCTCCAATTATGGAAACAGGAAAAGCACCTGCCTACTCCCTGAGTGGGGTCTTTTCCTTCCCACATGACCCATGAAGGAAAGAGCACCCTGGCATGTCAAGTAGCCCTGCCTTCTGTGCAGCAGGCCCAGGCCCATAGTGACAATGGAGACTCATTATCAGTCACACCTTCACATACCCTCCAGAATATTCTGTAGCCATTCAGAACTAAGTTTTATCTCTTGGTGTCTTCCTCTCTCAGTGGAGCATTTTCAGAAGTTTTCCTGGTGAAGCAACGGGTGACTGGGAAGCTCTTTGCCCTGAAATGCATCAAGAAGTCACCTGCTTTCCGGGACAGCAGCTTGGAGAATGAGATCGCTGTGTTGAAAAAGTGAGTGGTTGTTAGGGTTGGTCAGGTACAACTGTGGGATCACAATGTGCCCTTCACCAATTTCCTTTGAGGAAAACGGGGCTGCATTTCCACACGCAAAGATACTGCTCCCTTTGAGGCGATGGGTCAGTTTGGTCAATCAGCTAAATTTAGTCAGACAGCTGTCCTGGCTGATTTTTTTCCTCCAGAAAATTGACTAGCAACCCCACTGGTGGCAGAGCTGGTTTTTGAATGTAAGCCAGAGAGTAATTAGCTCAAAGGAACAAAAGTCAATTGATAGCCAGCATCAGGAAGAATCAATAATTAAGGAGACAGCATAAGACTTGGAAATTAGCTTCAATGTGATCAAAAACAAATGTAAGTTCAGCATTCCAACTATCATGTAACCATTGGTGACACTAACAAATCATCAAATGTTTACAGCAAGACTCTTACAACAAACCCTTGTGAAACTTCTACTATGTATCAAAAGTGTGTTAAGCATATTAACATGGGACTGCGATAAAAAGATGTAGCAGACAAAATTCTTTAATCTCAGGAGCTCACATTTTCCAGGTGGAGACAGAGGTGCCCATAACTAACTGTAATCCCATCCAAAGTGAGGTGTACCAGAAGAAGGTGGAGCAGGGAGGATATAGGGATTCACTCTACCTGCCTGGGTTTTATGAATGTGGGTTATTAGGCACATTTCCAAAGAAGGACTTTGATGGATGAGTAAAGTTATGTAGAGCGAGGGGGGAAGGTACAGAGGGATTTCAGGCTGAGAGTAGCACAAACTTTAGTGTAGAGTTATGGAAGTTCAAGGGCAACTAGGGAAAAGTGAGTATTGGAAATTCTTGAATTTGAAATGAGTAGCATCAAGGGAAAGGATGAGAAACTAAAATTTGAAATGGGACCTAATTGCAAAGGATTTTAGATGCCATGATAAAGAACATAGGCTTTATTCTGTTGGCAGAGACAAGTCCCAGAAGGATTTTAAATAAAGAGTCACATAATCAGAGGAATATTTGAGAACCATCCTCCAGAAGCATGGTGGAAGATGAGTTGGAGGAAACCTGCCAGAATGTGGGAGACCAATTTTAAGACTTTCACAACAATCTAGGCATGGCATGAGGAAAAACAAAGGTAGTGGCAGGCCACGTGGGAACAAGAAAACTGGAGGCAAGGGACAGTTCAGAAAGAGCAGTGATTGGGTTTGCAGTTGACCAGTGAGACTATAGAAAAGAAAAGCATGAAAAATGATCTGAGATTGGGCAAATGTCACTAAGTAGAGAGTGACATCATTGCTTGAAGGCAATGAAGAAAAAGGAGAGACTTGGAGGAAATGGAAAGAAATTGGTTGGAACGTATTAATTGTAGATAAGTATTCAACTATCCCTATGTGGAGGTGTCTAATGGGATGCTAGAGGTACAGGTATGCATTCCATTGACTGTAAATTCATCAAGAGCAAAGATTATGGTGATCTTTCTTATCATTGCACTGTATCAACAACATAAATACTATTTGTTCAACCAGAATGTGATCAATGAAGTAATGGTAGCATCATGGATTTTTTAATATAGTTGAACCCATCAAGCGACCAGCACAATAGGTCAGTATTTTTAACAATAGCTTAAATCAGATGGATATGATTGATTATATATTTGTTCTTCCCTAGACACTATACTTAGCATTTTTCATGCATTATCTCTTTTAATCACATTATTAGCTAATTTGGAATCCTACCCCTTCATTTTCAGGGGTCTTATAATGGGAGAGAAATATACTTGTCAGACAAGGAAAATGAGGCTTTTAAGATTTGAGTAATCTAGTTAATGTTACCCCATTAGTAAGTGCATGATCCAGATCTGAACTCAGGCCCAGCAGACTCGGGTTCTAAACACTTAGTCCCTTGTGCTGTACAGCCATGTGTAAAGCTTACTAAAGATGCTCCCCCTTCCAGGCATGCCCAGAATTGCTGCTGGAAAACTAAGCCCCTCAGCTAATATGATTAATCCACTTGACTCAGTCTCTGAATAATCACAGACAAAGGTCACCCAGGGCAGGGTTTCTTAGCACTATTGACACTTCAGACCAGATCATTCTGTGCTGTGTTGGGGACTGTCCCATGCACTGTTGGATGTCTAGCAGCATTTCTGCCTCCACCTTCTAGGTGCCAGTAGCACATCCTATCCCAATAGCAACCATCAAAAGTATCGTTATTGTCAAATGTCCCCTGAGGGATAAAATATCCCCTGGTTGAGAATTGGTAATCTAAGACATTACACAGAAAATAAGTATTTCCTTGTTTTTTACAACATCCTGGAATAATGTATTTTCAACAACTTCCTCCATGGTTACCCAAGAGGGAGTTCAGCTAGTCTACACCTCTCCTGCTGTTATACATTCTCCATGCAATGTTTCTGAAAGAGACGGATATCCATTTTGTAGAATAACCTGGCATTAGGCACCCTTTAATTTTCCTCATTTCTTGGGTACCCTTAGTTTTCCTTAGTTGTTGTTGTTGTTCTCTCTTTTTTTTTTAAGTTCTGATGATCAAACCCAGAGCCTCATATCCTAGCAAAATCTCAGCACACACACACTACCATTGAGCTACACCCTGAACCCTTCCTAGGCTCTTTAAACTTTGTCTTTTCCTAAAGTTTAATAAAAATCCTGGAGTAACATTGAAATGTTTGTTCCCTGAAAGCACAGCAATCAATTATTCATTCAATCAATGTGGATCAAACACCACCCTGGAAATCTTTTCTCTGGGATTACTTTGTGACAGCTGACTTATTACAAAGGCTCCCCAAGGACTCAGTCTTCCTAAATACTGCCATAAAGAGTGTCTAACAGACATTCTGGAGCTGGGATTGCATTCTTTGTCCAGAACACCTGAAACACATACCTTTGACCATGATGCTTACTTTTTCCCAGGATCAAACATGAGAACATCGTGACCCTGGAGGACATCTACGAGAGCACCACTCACTACTACCTGGTCATGCAGCTGTAAGTGAAAGGTTGCCCATCTTCTCCACAGAGCTCTGCTGGGGCCTGGGAGGCCCAGAGGAGGTTGGTCAGTGTGAGAGCATGGCAACTGAAAAACAAAAGCCTAATTAGTCCAAGAGCTTCCGAGTCGCCAAGACTTCTTTTGGAGTCAGTACACCTGTGGTCAAAGGCATGCCATGTGAGCTGAGGAGTAGCACTGGGGCTCATTATTGAGTTGGTATGTACCACAGCAGGCTTCCCTGCCATTACAGTATTTCCTACAAGTGCACAAAGAGCTTTCTGTGCTCTTCTACCTCTCCATCCCTCCCCTGGAACTTTCTAGAACTTTCCCACAATGCAGCAACTGAAGAGGTGATGCCAGGTATAGCATGGGCCACCAGAACCCTTCTCTGACACCATGACCAGGGTCCATTTTGACAAGTCTATGTCAATCAACTGGATAGTAAATGTATTAACATCATTTCAGGGTAAACTTACTATAGAAGTAGAAGTCACAGGTAGGTAGATTCAATTCAATATAAATAAAGACTGTTTCAAAAGAGATCCACTCAGAGTTTAAAACCATATGTATTATGTGTGTCCATTTTTAGGACAAAAGTAGAAAGTCATTGGAAAGGTCTCTGTGTCACTGTCATAGCCACATAAGAGTTCTACCTGTTGGTGACTGCATGTGGGTTGGTCGGTGCTCCTGAGGGCACAGCCTTGGCTTCAAAGACACCTCTATGGTGTCTAAAAGGCACACACAGCTCTCTCATAGGACACACATCACTCTGCAAACTCATCATAGCTGAGCAAAATGGGTTTTGACTGATAGGTGTCAGGTTTCAACATAATACATGGAAATATTAAGAAACCAAATACTTTGTCATCAGAGGTAGTGAGTTCTCTGAGACTTACGTGTTCCAGTACAGACTAGAAAACTTCCAGGCAAAAATGGTGTAGATGGTATTCAAGAGATGGGAGGCTGGACTTGCTGTTAAGCCCCTTTGCATCCTGAGACACAAGGCCATTTAAGTCTTGAAACACTTCTGTGGCTCCACCTGTAATTCCAGCTTTAGGTATTCCATTTTTCCAAGACAAGGAAAGAAATCCTGATGTAAGAAGAATTGTCTCCTTTTCACACTTTTTCTTTCCTATTTTGCCCAGTTTCCATGTCACCTCTCTCATTCATGATGGCTTCTTGTATCCCAGGCCAGGAAGGGAGACAAATAAGGAATGTGTCCACTGGAAGGGATTATTGGCTTCTTATGCAACCCCAACCAGGGACATTTTCATTATAAAGGAAGTTCCCAATCAAGGGACTGAGGTGGGAAGGGGCCAAAGTGGCAATAACCAGTGAGTAGGGAAGCTTGGCCCAGAGAAATGACTCCTTAGTAATATCACACGAGGCGCCTGAGGAGGTATTCTGAGACTGGAGTAGGCCTCCCTTCCCTTTCAAATCGCAGTTCCTGGGCACCTTCCTGTTGTGTCTCAGCTATATCTCCCTTGACCACAAAGCAAACACATTGGCATTCCACTGACCTGCATTAAGAACTGGATTCCTGTTCTCTTCCTGTGCCCACAGTGTTTCTGGAGGGGAACTCTTTGACCGGATCCTGGAGCGAGGTGTCTACACAGAGAAGGATGCCAGTCTGGTGATCCAGCAGGTCCTGTCAGCAGTGAAATACCTCCATGAGAATGGCATCGTCCACAGAGACTTAAAGGTGCCAAGGCCTGAGCACCCAGTGTGAAACAGAGAATGACCCTTTAGGAAGCCACATGAATTGTGAGCAGTCAAAATGCTGTAAAACAAGAGGGTTGAACCAGTTGGATTCTCAAACCCTCTTCTGCCCTCAGATTTCTTAAACAGGTCATGGGTGGTTAAACAATCATTAATTTGCACCTCAGATTTTTCCTGAACCTTTGACGGTGACTTACCCTATTTAAGATGTCAAAATAATCCACACATTTCTTGAATCCAGTCACAGTGAAATCAAGTGCAACAAATACTTACTGAGGGTCTCCATGGCTCCGGGCATCACAGTAGACTATGGTGAAGTCAGAGGAATTAACCAAGGGTTGGTTCCCTCAAAAATCAGATGGTGCTGGGGTAGTTGGGAGTGAAGAGAGAAGGGTTACAAGGCTGAGCAAAGTCAGAACCATAGGGAATCACAGAGTTCTGGGGTACAGGAGTGGAACACAGGTTGAAGGAAGGAGGGAAGAATAGGGGAAGATGAGCTTGGCCTCGGAGTCAGGAGCCCAGGGTTCAGCTTCCTTAGAAATTATATTGAGAAGAAAAGAGAGATGTGTTTCAAGTGACTGTGTCTTATACCACACATTTCCTTCTGCAGCCTGAAAACCTGCTGTACCTCACCCCTGAAGAGAATTCGAAGATCATGATCACAGACTTTGGTCTGTCCAAGATGGAACAGAGTGGTGTCATGTCCACAGCCTGTGGGACCCCAGGCTATGTGGGTGAGTCTGGGAGCAGGAGGGAAGTTGACCAGTTGACTATATTTAACCGGAGGGATGTAACTCACAGAGGGGGTGATTGTGAGGAGTCACGGTTCACCTTTGGGGTTATCCAGGTAGAGCATTCACTCATGAGGTTTAGGACCAGCCAGTTCTATCTCCAGAACTACCCCTTTGTTTTTTCAAATCTGACACTTTTAAAGACAGCCTACCCCTGAGCCCTCACCAGTTCTCAACCTATACCTTGACTGTCTCCCCTGCAGACAGGTCTCCTATCTCTGCCTTTCCAGTGAGACCAAAACCAGACACAAGACCACAAACCCAAAGATCAGTAGAGAGCTGAGGGGTTGATCACCAGCCCTAGTTCTTCTCCCACTATAGAGGAAACCTTAACCCCCAACTGTGGGGAGAGCCTGGATGCACAGGATGTTGAGTTTGTGCCTAAAGAACCTACATATGGGCCCCTAAATGTACACCCAACAAAGCACTCTGGGGAACTAACCTAGGTGAAGCATCTCATCCAAACAGACCTGTGGGCTTCCAGGAATCCTGAAGAGATGAGAGCAGGCAGGGTGCCTGGTGAAAGCATTTTTGGGATCTCTGGGGGAGGAAGCTGAGACAGAATATCCGCTCCTGCCCATTTCCTCTGAGGCAATCATCATTTGTTTGCAATTAGGAAATGGGAAGCAGAGGCCTGACTCAGAGGGGGAACCTCCTCTCTCTCCAAAAGGGAGGTAAATTACTCTCCAAAAGATGTTGAGTTCCAGTGGGTACAAAACTGGAGTATCTAGGATAAATACAGAAGGCAGCTCTCTACTGCTCCGGGCTCCCAATCAAAGGAAGACCTGCTTCATGTCTTCATGGAGCTCTCAATCTGATAGGGCAGGCAAAGTCCCTGCCCTCAGAAGATACCAAGATTCTGATGGGAAATTTACTGCCTGCTCTCTGGAGCCTCCTAACTAATGAAGAGACTCAGCCTCTGCTTTCCAGGGGCTCCTACTCTAGTGGGAGAGAGACAACACCTACCTGGGGTTCTCCTAGTCTAAAGGGAAAAATGCATCCCTTGCCCTGGGGATCCCTCATCTGGCAAAGAAGACATTGGTTCTGCTTTCAGAGAGTACTCAGCCTGATAGGGGAGGACTAGCTCCATAGATCCCTAGTATGTGGAGGAGTCATAGAGCCTGTCACATGGGAATCCCCAGTCTGATGGAGGAGGCACAGTCTCTCTTCACAGGAGGATTTAGTCTTCCTAGGGAAAAAACAGCTTCTGCTCTTGGGCAGTTTTCAGTCTCACAGAAAAAACACCATCTCCTGGGCTACCCTTATCCTCTTCTCTAAGCTTCTTCCTGACCTTCAGCCCCCACCCCACAGACCCTCTTCTCTCGCCCCCAGCCCTGACTCTGACATTGGTTTGCTGCAGCTCCGGAAGTGCTGGCCCAGAAACCCTACAGCAAGGCTGTGGATTGCTGGTCCATTGGCGTCATCACCTACATATTGTGAGTAGAAGCTGGCATTGGCTCAGACCTTGGGAAATCTTGGAGCCTGCCCACCCTTCTCTTCCTCTCCCCATCTCAGTTCCTCCTCCAAAGCAAGCACGTGTGTGAGTGCACACATATGCATGCTTACTCATGCACACATCTCCAAAGGTCGCTCTGCCCTAACCTGCACCAAGTTATAAAGCAGAGCTCAGCACGCACTTACTGCTCAGCCACCTGGTGCTCCCTCCTCCTGCACCACCTCCATTTGCTGCATATAAATGTGTCCCACTCTAGAACCAGCAGTGAAAAAGCACGAGGTCAGGCCAGACTGGGAACCCAGGTGGACCCAGGACCCCTGCGTCTCAGCTTTCTCCCCTCCCTGGTCTCCCAAGGCAAAACC
Source organism: Xerus rutilus (assembly GCA_028644305.1). Classification (NCBI taxonomy): domain Eukaryota; kingdom Metazoa; phylum Chordata; class Mammalia; order Rodentia; family Sciuridae; genus Xerus; species Xerus rutilus. The sequence continues at coordinate 56,482,753 of CM053410.1, read as the reverse complement.
ATAGGCTGGGTGAAACTGGTCAGGACCTCTGCTTTTTGCTCCTCTCCTGACATTCTGGGGCTCTCTCTTTCCTGACCTGCTCACCACCTCTTCCCCACCATCAATCCTTGCCTGTAGCAAGTTTTACTCTTAGGAAAAATTATCTTCTATCAGACATTTGCCCCTTAGTGTGGATTTGGTTCTCTATTTCCTTAGTTTATGTTGAATAATTATTCTGGTGCTTTCATTTACACAACAAAGACTCATTGACTGTCTACTCTGAGTCAATCCCTGGGCTAGGTGCTAAAGAATAGAGCAACAAACAAAACAGCCTAAAAAATCCCTCATGGTTGGGAGGCTAAGACAGGAGAATCGCCAGTTCAAAGCCAGCCTCAGCAATGGCGAGGTGCTAAGCAACTCAGTGAGGCCCTGTCTCTACATAAAACACAAAATAGGGCTGGGGATGTGGCTCAGTGGTCGAGTGCCCCTGAGTTCAACTCCTAGTACCAAAAAAAAAAAAAAATCCCTCATGAAAATCATATTCAGGTGGACATTCTAGATCCTTCTCAAAGATATTTTGTATTGAGCATCAGAGGAAACACTGGGAGAAGTAGTGAAGGTTTAGGGACATAAGGTACAAAGACCAGCGATACCCAGTCAAGCCTGGGCTCCTGCACATAGTCTTTATGGGACCTGCACCATTCCTAAATCACAGGTAGATGCACAGCCTGTCACACTGCTGGTTTAGGACCCTCATGTGAGTACAGTGCAAGGCAAGGTAGGAGAAAGATTGACCCAGGGAGGATGGGGTGCTTTAGCAGTGTACCTCCTTCCTGTCCCACTGCAGGCTATGTGGGTATCCTCCTTTCTATGAAGAAACTGAGTCTAAGCTTTTTGAGAAGATCAAGGAAGGCTACTATGAGTTCGAGTCTCCGTTCTGGGATGACATTTCTGAGTCAGGTAAGGCCAGCAGGTGTGAAAGACAAGATAACAAGCTCAAGGCAGAGGCTGCCAAGAGAAAAGATCTTAACAAAGGATGACAGTCCTGGTTCTTCAAAGTCCCCAGGGGGTCTTACAAAACAAGATGCCAGGGAAAGTAGAAAATCTTCATCTGGTTCAAAGGATAGATAAGCCATTTGCATACAAAGTTCATGCTCTTATTTTCTTATAGGTAGAACCAGTGTGTCTGGTGAGAGGGGTGGGAAAGAGGGTGCACTCTAGATGAGAGGCCAGGAGGGCAGGGTTGGATAGAGAGGAGAGTTTCAGGCCAGAGGCAAAACCAAGGGCTTGGACATCAGAACAGAGGATGCAATGTCTGTGCATATGAGAAGGTGATTGTACATGCTTGCTGGGCCCGTGAAGTGGTGATCAGAACTGGAACGAGCCAATGTATGTCTCATATATGTATGAGCATATACTCACGTGTATGCCCACATGTTGGTGCTGGCACATATGTTTGTGCAAATGCATGCACACGTGGAGTGCAGGCACATTGGTGCCTCATGACTAGTGAGGTTTCTGCAGTACTGTGTGGGTGACACTGTTCAGAGCCTCTCTTCTTGGGTGGTTTATAGTGGGTTGTTGTGAGGTGGTTTGGATTTTTTTTTTTTTTTCCTATTTTAAGACTCTTAAAATTGCCTCTTTGGAAGATTAGCTAAAGATGCATTCACTGCCACCCACCAGCCTGGAAGTGAATTTACATCAGTCATGAAATCTGGTCCTTAGCTGTCATGTGTCTGATTGCTCCCCTTAGCCAAGGATTTTATTTGCCACTTGCTGGAGAAGGACCCAAATGAGCGGTACACCTGCGAGAAAGCCTTGAGGCACCCCTGGTGAGTGAGAAACAGCATGAGCCCTCAATCCTCACCCTGTGGTTCCCAAAGCCACTTGACTCATCCACATAGTGGTTTCTTGGAACTGGCTTGCCCTGAGCCCCTGACTGTGGAGACATCCAGGTGCACACAACCATTCCTCCATCCGGGCTGAGGTGCAAACAGCATTTAATCAAGTAGGTTCTAACCCAAGAGTGGCAGCTGAGTTGTCCAGTCGATTCAGGAGGCAGACACAGTAGACACTGTCATTCAGCAGCCCTGGGTATTGGCTCCTAGGTGGTGCAGTGCTCAGTACTAGTTGCTCAAAAGAAAACCGTCTCATGTCCCTAAGAGTATTATTTTACTCTAAGATCAAACCTGTTCCGTGTGAAGAAATTTAAGAACAATCACAAAGCAGCCAACTGGTAAAATGTGTAAATAAAATCTTGAAACATTTTTTTGTTCATGCTACTCCCCTGATGAAGAACTTGTAATAGCTTCCCACTTCCTGCCACAGTGAGCTTAAATTCTTTGGTCTTTCTAGGTTTTTCCCTAATTTGACCCTTAATCTCTAGCTTCATTTCCCAAGATTTCTAACACACCTTCTATTCCAGATAGACCTAAAGTTATACTTCTCTTCCTGCCCTCTCCCACCCTCTATTCCAAGCTCTTTCCTAACTATATTTTGGGTCATACCACCTCTGAGGATGTCCTGCCTCCTGCCCTCTGTATCGTATGTTTGAGAATCTGGATCCTTTCCCAGAAGTCCATGACTCCTGCAATCCGTGCAGACCTCCTCATTCCCTTTTATTAATTATGCAGCTTACCATCAACTCCTCTGGTCCAGGGTATGAAACAACACCACACCCCTGGATTGTAGGCTCCTAGGGATTGGGATTCATATCTCTCACTTCTCTGGGTCCCTTAGTAATTGCCCTATTACTGTGCACATGGCAAGTGTCTGTGGAATTCTTTAGACAAGTGAATAATGGGAGGGGAAGGGACATCATACGTCAGATGGCCTCACTGAGGAAGGCTTCAGGAGGAGCTGGTTGCAAACAAGGTTTGGAACTAAAGCGTAGTAATGTCACAAGTGCCCAGTGATGCAAGGGTCCATAAACTATTTCCAATAAAGTCTTTGCTGGCCATACTGTCTTTGTGACAACTACTTGACTACTGGGCCCTGCTGGTCTAGCACAGGAACAGCCATGAAAATACCTAAATGAATAGCCATGGCTGTATTCCAGTGAGACCATACCGACAAACACAGACAATGAGTAGATTTGGCCCACAGGCCATAGTTTGCCAGCCCTGCTCTAAAAGTGTTCAGTTTTGCCAGAGTATAAGCCCACTATCACCTGCCCAGGGGGGCACAGAAGCTGTAGTTCCAGCCCTTTCCTATTGTGAGTCAGCCTCCTCCTGGGGCTTTCTACTCAGCCCGAACCTGGACCTGATTGCACAGACCCCTGCCTACCCCCTGGCTGAGTATCCACAGCCACCCAGTAGGCAGGGATCCCTCCTGCATCCACAGGATTGATGGAAACACAGCCCTCCACCGGGACATCTACCCATCTGTCAGCCTCCAGATCCAGAAGAACTTTGCCAAGAGCAAGTGGAGGGTGAGCGGTCCTCTGCAGGGGATGTGCAAGCTGCTGGGGGGTGGGTGTGCTGGAGGCTGGCTAGGTGGGGGCTAATGAAACGGCCTACTTCAGGCATCCCTTCAGGCAATAGAGCTCCCTTGACCCCCCCTAAATGATAAGTGGGCACATTGGTCTCAAGAGGCCAGCAGAGAAAGGGAACACTTGAGCCCCTTGGGGCTCTAAGGATGCTGTGTCTCCTTAGCAAGCCTTCAACGCGGCTGCTGTGGTGCACCACATGCGGAAGCTGCACATGAACCTGCACAGCCCTGGCACCCGCCCTGAGATGGAGAACCGGCCGCCCTCCACACAAGCGTCAGAAGTCTCTAGACCCAGCTCCCCTGAGATTACCATCACAGAGGCACCCGCCCTGGACCAGAGCATCCCACTCCCCACACTGACCCGGATGCCCTGCCAGCACGGATCCCAGTCTGTGGTCCCCGGTGGCAGGTCCCTCAACTGTCTGGTCAATGGCTCCCTCCGCATCAGCAGCAGCCTTGTGCCCATGCACCAGGGACCTCTGGCCACTGGGCCCTGTGGCTGCTGCTCCAGCTGCCTGAGCATTGGGAACAAGGGAAAGTCTTCCTACTGCTCGGAGCCCACACTCCTCAGAAAGGCCAACAAAAAACAGTAGGTATTTTCAGCCAACAGCAGAGCCCTAGCCCTGCTCAGCCAGGTCTGAAAGAACCCCAGAAAAAGGACTGAAAGAAATTGACAAAAAGGCCTCTTCCACTCAAAGACAGCTCTGAGAGTGGGAAGAGCCTGGAGGGGGGAGAGGGGCTGCTTCCAGGCCTGTCCCTACCACTCACTCGCTGTGAGGCCATCGACAATCAGTGAGTGTCTTCCTTTCTAGTTTGCTGAGCTGCGAGACGGGTTAATTGAAGCGTCTTTACCTGCTCAGCCTGCCCCACAGACATACTGTAAACGTTCAGTGAAGCAACAGGGACTATAAAAGTTCACAGAAAACTGGGTGTATGTGAGGGGTATGTATTAGATGCCCTGAGTTTCTAGGACCTCTGTGTTTGGGGAGGAAGCGTGTGGAACCCCTGGTTATCTTCCTTGTCTTCTCTGCAAGAGCTCGGACTTTGTGAAACTCATGAAGGGAGAGCTGGGCAGATGCCATGGCATAGAGAACATCCTCCTGGCTCTTCCTTCTTCCTCCTTCAAATACTTCAAGGTCTCTGCTGTCTCCTTTCCAGGAACTTCAAATCAGAGGTCATGGTGCCAGTTAAAGCCGGTGGCAGCTCCCACTGTCGGGCAGGGCAGACTGGAGTCTGTCTCATTATGTGATCCCTGGAGCCCAGGCCTGTGTTACTGTAGTTTTCAGGTGAGGCTTAGAGGCTGGGAAGCCCAGATGCAGGGCTTGGGGAGGGTTTCTGTCCCACAGGGAAAAGCCCCACCCCAGGGTCTAAATGATGGTTCTGAGGGGACAGTGACAGCAGCTCCACCTGCACTCTGAACACCTTTCCTTTGCAGGGAACATGTTCAACTCTTCTCTGCCTGTCCAAACCTCGCATCTACCCTGCAGAGGGCGGAAGGCCAACAAGTGACGCAGGGCCTGGCAGGAGGGGGTTCTGAACTGAAACAGCAACCTGCCGCCGCCTGGGGCAGACCCTCACAGGGGTCCCAGAGGAAGCCCCGAGGCCTGGAGGCTCCTTGAAGCTGCGGGCAGGAGGAGCGGCATCTGCCCGCTTCCAGGTCTCCCTGACCTGCCTGCTCTCTGCCCCTACATACACCCTACGTGCCGTGGCTCTGTGCAGTGTGCGTAGATAGTGCTCGCCTGGGTCTGTATTGTTTGTCGTGAAAAGCTTAGTGGACTGGCCAGGCTGTGCCACCTTCTCCAAGCAAAGCCATATGGAGCCTTTACTCAGACTCCCTGCTCCGCAAACACTCGCTCCTGCCTCTCCGGCCTCCGGCCTCATGACCAGACTGGGCTCCTTATTGTACCTGCCTGCCCATCTGCATGAACACCAGGCAGCTCCCAGGGTTTGCCAGGGTGGGGGGGGGGCCTCAAAGCTCTAATCCTTAACTCCAGGATTAGCTCCCAACTGCACTGAGACCTGCCAGCCCACTCCCAGAACATTTCAGACACTCCCGTCCCCGCCTCAGTCTACAAGCTGTGCTACACCTTCCAAGGTGGATTAGAAAGAACTCCATGACTAGGGGCTGCAGGGACCTCTCACCCTAGCCACACACCCCAATTAAGTACACTGGAAGCTGACTATTTTCATTTCAGCTAGGAGTTCCAATCCTCTCTCCTCCATTCCCTTCTCTCCCTGGAAGTCCAGTGCATCGTTCTTGTCCTTCCATAGTTTTCTTGTCCCTGCCCTTCCAGCTTCATGCTCCGTGTTGTGCTCAATAAAATGGACATATTTTTCTCTATGAAGCTTCATTTTATCCTTTCAAAGGCAGAAGCAGCTCAGGGACCTCAGCCTGTCTGGAGTGGAAGGTGCCTGGACAGCTGCAGGTCAGGGCAGAATGAGCAATTGTGGCTGGTGTGTATTAGGAGCCCGCGGTGTGCCGGCACCTAGTAACATGAACTACGCCATTCACAACAGGAGCAGGTTCTGTGGAGCCTGGCAGCCTGGTGGCCTGGCATTCTCGTAATCACTGTATCAGAAGAACATGAGTTTGAGTCCCAGCTCTGCCTTCCCCTGCCATTTCTGTGACCTTGGGTGAGTCCCTAGCCTTTTGTGCCTTGGTCTTCTCATTTGTCTGATGGAAGTAACAGTGTCACCTACATCATGAGATGACACAAATGATGTGTCCCACACAGTGCTCAATAAATCATTAAAATGATTAATAATGATCAAGATGTTAATGTAGGTAAGATGCCTAGTACTTGTACCTGGGTTGTGGTTAGCACACAAACATTCATACCATTCCATATTTGCACGCGTAAACACACACACACACACATACACACACACACGGGGGAGGGGGACACATACCCTTTGAGATCTCTTTGAGATCCCTAGAGACACAGATCCCACGGTTAGTCCTCCCTCTGAGAGCTGTGTGAATCTCTCTGAGTTTCTTTTCCACATCTGTAACTAGAAGCTGGATTGCTGCTCAAAGGTGGGCACTGCTCCTTTGGCCTCCCAAAGATGGGGTCCATCTGGTCCTGGGGCAGAAAGGCCCAATCTCTCTAAGTACAGGTGATGAGCAAGCTGGACTGAGCAAGTCCAACAGCCCCATGGTCTTGAGCTCATAGGGAACTCCAAATGGGATTCAGAAATAAGTGACAAAAGTTTATTTAATGGGAAGACAGGCCATTTTCCCTCTCTAAGCTTCTAGTTCCTTTCCAAAGATTTTTATTGGACTTTTCATTTGCACATCTTTTTTTTTTGTTGTTAAGTTTTTGTGTTGGTCCAGGATTCAGTTACAACCGAGGACAAAGGGCAGAGACATTGCCCAGCTCGGCTCCCTCCACTTGACAGTTTCCAGGCACGATGACATACCCACCTCCACCATCTCTGTCCACAAATGTAGCTGTCCTATCAACTCAGGCTCATCCTGCCGCACACCTGGGTGGTCCAGATGTGCCATCAGTGGCATCCAAGTCTCTGGGAGTCAGAAAACATTCCACCCAATCTGCACCATCCCTCCCCTCCCAAAAGCAAAGGGAGCTGGAGATCATTTGCAGGTGGCATAATAGAGTACACGCCCATTGATGTGGTCGCGGATCTGCTCCACCCGCTTCTCCAGTCCTGTCAGGTCCGCTGAGCGCAGCATGATGGCCTGGCTCCCCTGCAGCAGCTCCGATTCCATGTCTGAGGCAGATGGAACAGGGTAGGGAGAAGGAGTAGATGGTAAGACACCCGAAGACTCCCATCCCTTCCTTCTCCTCCTCCTGCCTGGAGGCAGCACGGGCAGGAGAACCAACTCGGAGGAGGCTGGCCTCCAGACGGTGGTCTCTGCAGCCTCCCGTCTCTCCAGTCCAGGAGGCCCCCACTTCCGATTATCCCCCTGGCCCCTTTCCCCTGTTGTCTTCTCTAGGCTCTCTCAGTTGTACCAGGCTGATGGGGACAAGGATACTGATACCAAGATTAGCAGCCCAATGCTGTTGGACCCAGACAGCTGCCATCCTACCAGTAACACTTAAGTGGGCACCTTGACACCTGCCCACGTTTCTCTCCCATAATGCCACCCCAGATTAATCTAGTTCTCCCCACCCCATCCCCATTGTGGTCCCTTCTGCTTATATGTGAAGGCTTGAATAACACTGAAGTGACCCCGACTGGTCTGTCCCCTAGGCAGGGGTCCCCTCTACCACATTCCCCCAGCCTAAATTTTGCCAAGAATAGGGAGGGAGCAAACACTGCCTTACAAGGCTCCAACTTTAGGCAGCTCTGATTATTTACTAAGTCCTCTTCTAGGACAACTGAAATCTAATCACTTCTTGCTTCCACCCAGTTGCCCCAGGTCTGTCTCCTGGGTATTTAGGAATATATCTCTCTGTTCCCCCATGGCAGTCCTACACATTTCTGAGGCTTCATTTTCTCTAGGTTAAAGGTCTGCATTCCTCATCTTATACAATCGCTGGGTCCTTCCCTCTGTCCCAGCCTGGTCACTCTCCTCCTGATGTTTGCAGGTTTGTCCATATCCCCCATGAAGATGTAGCAGCTATCACTTGAACACAGCATAAGAGAGTGTCAGTCAGTGAACATTCACATGGACTTAAAGGTTGATCAAATATTGAAATACATCCATAGTGGTGGTTATATCACTGCTGATCCATTTCAGGGCCCCATTTCCAGAGGCCTTCTTCATGTATAATCCTTGCCATTATCTTCCAATTAAAAGTAAATTCCTTCAAGTGGGTAAATGTCCTTTCCAATGCTATGACTGCAGGTTGTTCTGGTTGGCGAGTATGTACCACACCAGCTGCTAAGTAGTTTGAGTATCATCCCTAAGCTTTTACTGATCCTCCTTACTTTGGCTGCTTTGTGTTTATTAGCTCTCAGCAGTAGCAAGACATTGCTGCTTTGAAATAAGCTTGCAATTACTCAGAGCTCTTGGATCTTTCTCAGGTGAGTAATAATTTCTATTTACCATTTAAAACATGTTTCAGTGACATAAGCCACTAAGAAGCCAGGCCTCATTTGAGTTGTTCTTGTGGTTTAGGACCACAACAAGGCCAAAGGTAAAGTTTCTCCTTATTTAATTTCATCCTGTTGGTTTCAGTCCATCTTTTTTGTCTTTTGCAATTGCCTTACAGTGCTGATTTTGTTATTTGGTGTATTAACTGTCTGTCATCCACAGATTTGATAAATTCTTTATCTTCATACAGAGCATTGATAGGCAAGGCCAGGAAAAGCACTGACCCAGCCTCTGATTCCCTCCTCGAGTTCAGCTCCTTTCCCTTTATGGGTGGGCGGCCACAGCCTCTCATTTCTTCATTATGAACCCACTAACCCAACCTTCTCTATGGTGTCCACTTGGCCACCCACTGAGGCTTTTGCCAACCACTTTTGCAGAAATTCAGAGAAACTATGTAGCATTCACTGAACACACCAGTCCAGTGATGCCACTATCACATCTTAGAGAATGAGTGGTTTCCAGGTTCCTTATACCTCTTTTTGAGGAAAGCTCAGAACCCTCTTAAAAGCTCTTATCGCTCTGGGGTTATGGCTCAGTGGTAGACTGCAAGCCTCACATGTGCGAGGCACTGGGTTCGATCCTCAGCACTACATAAAAACAAATAAATAAAATAAAGATATTGTGTCCATCTACAACTAAAAAAAAAAACTTTTTTTAAAAAAGCTATTATCATTATATCTTCGTCATGTTCAGAACCCCTGGATTGTTCCCTGCTGCATCTAGAGCCAAGTTGACCCTCTTCATCAGGGCATTGGAGCCCAGCCACGTGGAGCCATGCTATGTCTCTCCCACAGGTCCTGGTCAACTTCCTCACCTGTTGGCTGATTCCTGTCCCACCCTCAAGACATGCCTCGTTCCTTCTCACCCTCTTCTCACCTTCACTGAACATTCCTCTCAGAAGTAATTTGTCTCCTAGAACTCATTAGTCATGCCCCTTTCACAGGCCACCTCAAGCTGTTAAATACAGTTTGGGGTACCTTGCAGATGATAGGGAAAATGGCCTCATGTGGATGCAAGCTTCTTCAGAGCAGGCCAAGTCAATGTGAGCACCTGTGATTCCCCACAGCCCTGTCACACCTGCTGCTAAATCCTGATTGACCTTGCTCCTCTAACACTGCTGGCTCTAACTAGAGTGAACCTCAGCAGCCCTGGGTGGGGACCGGCCTTCAGGGATGCCCAGTAGTCTATGCCCCTCACCTTTCATCCTGTCCATCATCTCCATGGTCTCCCCAAACAGTTCCTCTGCCTCCGTCTTGACAGTCAGGATCCGACTGCCCTGCTCACCCAGCATGGGGCTCCGACTCAAACGGTCTTTCAACCCAGCATACTTTTGCTTCATTCTCTCAAAGTCCTGAAAAAAGTAGAACCATCTCAGTATCATCATCATCAGTCCTAAAGTCCTGTGGCTAACGCACTTGACATCACCCAAATCAGCACACAGTGATAAGGTGCTTCCTATTATACCCAAGCATGTCTTTTATCTATAAAAGCTCTGTGCCCCAGATTACATCTTAAAATTCTGCATTTCCTTCCCTCTATCTCTAGCTACTGTTACTCCCCATCTCACTTTAAGCATAATGCCAAACACATAATCATAGGTTCATATTAAGGTGTCATTTAAAAGCATACTTGGCAACTTGGTCATATACCAGGATTGCACATGCCAATGTTCCTGACCTTGGGAGAAGCAGGTGGTACACTTGAGACACTGGGAGAAGCTTTTTAATCTTCTCTGATCTAATTCTGATGGGGATGGAGCCCAGATCATTGATCTAAGCTGAATATCTAGGCCAGGGATTGAGGAGACAAGCTCCAGATAACATTCTAAGAGACCTGCTTTGTAGATGAGCTTTGGGCAAGGGTGAGTGGCCATCTCATCTGCAGACAGCTCCAGATGTCTCAACTGGACTGGATCATCTTGAGTATGCATGAACCAGTTACACAGAGGCAGCCAGAGGTTAAATTTGGGTTAATCCTGAAGCCCCTCACTGGCTGTGTGTTGTTAGGCTAACTTGCCCTCTCTGTACCTCTTGGGCACTCAGTGCCCGCTTGCTGGCACCTTCTGCAAGCTGCTGGGCCCGGGCTGCCTGTGCCCTCTGCTGCTGGGCCTGGCGGCTGAGCTCCTCCATCCGTGCTCGGAAGTCACCCAGCTGCTCCCTCATGCCCATCACCAGCCTTTCTGCTGGCCCCAGGACCTGCTGAACCTTTGTGGAAAAAGGGATAAAATTTGGAAACTTGTAGTAGCTCTTTTACAGGCAGCCAATAGCCTGCTTCTGCCCTCTTTTCTCCCACTTTTCAGACAGGGAAAAGTCTATTCAACCAAGATATCGCAATGACTCACCCTAAGCCCCATATCCAGGCCTCCTCCTCCAGCTCAGCTGACCCCACCCCTCCCATGGCTTGGATTCCACTCCTGCCTTCTGCATCCTGGCCAAGAGACCAGAAAATCCAAAGCTCAAAGACAAACTTGAGGCTTGTAAACCAGCCTTCTCAAGACCTCTAGCTTAGTCAACAGGCCACTTTCTAGCATCTTCTATGACTTGTGCCTAAATCTGTCTGTTCATTCTGAAATGGAGGGCAAGAATCTGGAAGGCCTCACCTCAGCAACTCTGTCCTGGATAAGCTTAAGGGAGCGACTGGTGCCTTGCATGGTGTCCTGGGCCTCCTGCAATGCCACTGTGCCCTGCCGCAGGTTCCCAACCACATCCTCTACCTGGCCCTCCACTGCATGAGCTCGGCTCCTGGGGAACAGGAAGAAAGAGCAAAGAGAGAATGAGAATGATAAGTGTGTGGTTTAATTCAAGCACCAGCCTGAGAGAACACCCTTTCCAGCCGAGACAAAGAGCAGGGACAATACTAGCTCTGTAGCTCTTCCCTCCCAGAACCCCACCTAGAGGGCATAGTGAGTGTGCGTTACACTGAGGACATCCTCCGGGCCTTTTCTTGTATGGAAGACAGGGTCAAGTAAGTGAAGTGTAACCTGGACTTGCCATTGTCACTTAGTCATCCCCACCACAGTCAACAGCCCCCCCCCCCCCGTGTCACAGAAACAGGGGTTGGGGTAACAAAACATTAGGCTGATCCCAGGTGGGAAGCAGCTCAGGGCCCAAGGCCATACCTGGCCTGTTCAGCCTTAGCCTGGAGCCTGCGGGCCCGTGTAATGTCCTGCTTGGTCTGAGACAGCACCAGGTCCACGTTGGGGAGCCTGGCCGCAATGGCTTGGATCTCATTCATCTTCCGCAGAACCGTAGCTGAGTCTGTGGGCAGCCACAGAGCCAGCACAGCCTCGCTGACCTCCTGGATGGTGGCTGCATCCATATCAGGGTCTGGAACATAACCATCCATCAGACTGGGAGAAGCCACTCACCTCCCTGAGGATCAGCAGCCTCTAAAACAACACTATAGATAATCCCTTTGTGGCCCTTCTGATGTTGCACCCCAGAGAAATACTGCCCACTCTCAAGCAGACTCAGGTGCCCATTCTCTAGGAATTTCCAGAGATGCTGTAGGATGACTGTCCTGTGTTCCGTGGTGTGGGGAGGAGGCGTGTTAGCACAGCTGTGGCAACTAAGTGTCTGGTGCCACAGGAAGCTGCGGGCTGGGAGGAGGAGGAGATGGTGCCAGACAGCGGGTACTGAGCAATGTCTGCTGCAATCAACCCCAAACTGAGGGGAGCGGTCAGGAACTGGAGCTGCTTCCTTGACAATGAAGACTCCTTCCCAGCCCCCCTCCCAAAGAAGTATGAAAAGGCAAATATGCATTAGCACTTCTTGCTGGAATGTCACCTTCTCAGAGGCCAATCCTGGACCTCCATCCACACTAGATCTGGACTCCTCATCCTCTCTCCCTGCCTTATCTTCCTCTCCAAGACTTACCATCCATGGGCAAACGCTGAACTCATTTACTTGGTTTTGTCTCTCCCCCGACTAGAAGGTAAACTCCATGAGAACAGGGATGGGTTTTGCCCACAGCTCTTTCCTCAGACCCTGGTACAGTGCCTGGCACTTAGAGGTCCTTGGTGTTTGTGGGGTAAATGAATGACTTCTAGATCTAGGCCTCCCATTTACCATTCAAGCAACCTAAGATAAGCCACGTGACTTCTCTGAGCTCAGTTTCCTAATACTCGAAATAGGACTAATGATGTATATTCTCAAGTTGTGACGTGACAATTAGCAAGAGTTTTTAACAAATTCTTTGTCAGAGAGTGAGGTCAGAAGTACAGAGATGACATCTTCCTGTTTGCTCTTACAGATTTTACCTGAACGGAAGTGTCCAGGAGGCCCTGCCCACTGGAAGGTTTGGCCTGGGCCCGAACTCTTCTGTGGCCCTGGGCCCAGCCTTGCTCCACACTGGCCAGGTTTCCCCACCAGCTGGCTACACAAGCCCCTTCTCCAGCCCCCTCTTACCCCAGGTAGAAGGACATTCCTGGAAGATGGAAGCCAGTCCTATTCACTGCCATGTCCCTAGGGCCAGCTTGCAGCAGCTTGACATAAAAGCCCAAGGCATAACTGTGGTTGGGTTTAACTGGGTTTATTCCACTGCAAGCTGCATGAGGACCTTGCCCATATTGACATCTAACCTGTCCTCTAACCGAGTCCTCTCCAAATAAGGCTTAATACACATCTTCCCAGAAAAGCCTCCCTCGCTGAATACAGCTCAACCCAGCTCTGGTGCTTCATGTATCCTGTGAAACTTCACCCAGGCTACAGTTGCACCACACTTAGTTGCTGGCCTTCTGGGGTTTGGAGTGGGTCCTAGTCAATATTTCCCGCTCCGGCGCACAACAGCACATGAGGAGTTGAGCCTCAATCCCTGCTTTTATGGAGCTCGGGATCTAGTGGGAGAGGCAGGTTCATAAACTAGGAAGCAAAACACGGAGTGACCAATGCGGGGTAGGCACAGGGGCCAGGACAGCCACTGGAGGTGTGCCTCACTCAGGCTAGAGATCCAGGCAGGCTTTCTGGAGAATGGAGCTCTTTCCTGAGAGAACTCTTAGAGGATGAGCAGGAATTATCCAGGTCAAGGGAGACAAGGGAAGGCAGGCAATCCACAGAGAGGAAAAACATTAGCAAAAGCAAAAGTGAGTATGTGTGTCCCTCCCACAATGCAATAACGTAGATGGGCACAACAGAGTGAGAACAATGAGCTTGCGTCCTACCCATACTACTACCTCCAAGCTGGATGTTCTTAGACAGCTTGCCTAACCTCTCTGTGCCTAGATTCATTATATGCAAGATGGAAGTAATAATAGTACTTAGCTCATGTAGCTAGAATTAAGTAATGTAATCAATGCGAAGCCCTTAAAACAGTATCTGGTAGTTAGCAATAACTTAATGAATTTTACCTATAATTTTTTCAGTTCCATTTGAAGAACTAGTGAAGAAAAATGATGTCTCTTCCCTCCTCCACAGACTTGCCACTCTCCCTCCTATATGCTGTGACCCCATATACTAACAGCAGCTAGCACCTGCCTCCTGCGAGAGGTCTCTGGAGCTAGATCCCACCACTTTGATGACTGTGAGAATTTTCCTGGTCCTCCCCATGGCCAGGCCTCTCTCAGGCCCTGCTCCTTCTCCCTGCCTCTGGACCCATCATAGGACTTGACCTGAGACACAGCATAACTGAGGACAAAAAGGGGCTGGTTGTTTCCTGCCTGCTTATGACTGCCTGGAAATTCCAGCCCCCTCCCATCTCCTGGGCCTGGGCCCTGGCCATGGTTAATTCAAGATGAGTGGCCATTCAGCCTCACTGGACATGACTCGGGGCAAGACTCCCTTATGTGTGAGTCTGACCCCCGAATTTTGGCCTACCCCTTCATGCTTCTTTGCTGGGCACCATCTTCCTGTATCCGCAGTGACATCCCCCCACCCCGGTGGGCCTTATGACCTCAAGCAAGTCAGTGGACCTCTGTGGATTCATCCTGCCTCTCTCTGACCTACCATCTGCACTCAGGAGAGAGCTGTCCCCTATTTGGGGCAAAAACACTGCAATAGTAGCAAGAAGAGTCACTGTCATTCTGCCAAGCCCTCAGCTCATATTAACTGGGCTCTCAGCCAGCAAATTTCCTGGCAGGGATCAGAAACCTAATAATATCAACTCACATTCCAGAGGCACCTTTAATTTTTCAAAGCACATTTTACTTCAGTTATTTGATCCTCAGAATAAACTTGTGAAATACTACCATCCCCATTTACAAGTGAAAGATGGAGCAAAGAGAGAAAGCAACATGTCCAAAGTCACACAAGTCTCCTGACCCCTGTCCAAGGATCTTTCCATTGCACAGCCCTGACCCACTCTCCAGTGTAGCAGAGAAGGGATCACATTCGTTTACTCATTCCATCAATTTGGGTGCATTTTCCGTCTAGCTTATGCTAGGTGTGGTGACACATAGACAAGATAGCCAACCATCCCTGCCCTTTTGGAGTCTGCAGTCTGGTGGGCAGACACATGACATATTTATAGATGAATGAACTCCATAAGCAAAGCCTACATAGCACAGTGAAGGTGTGGGGAATGGGGAACAGGGGGCTGACCACAGACAGGGTGGTCAGGGAAGGCTCCTCTGTGTAGATGACATTGAAACTGAGACCTGGAGGACGAGAAGCAGCACCCTTGGAAAGAGCATCCCAGGCAGGCAAAGCACAAAGGGTGTCCAGGGAGTGAACGAAGGAGGAGACAAGATCACATCCAAGACATGGACAAGGGCCAGACCTTGTAAGCCAAGAGAGGAGCTGGGAGTTTATCCAGGAACAAGGTGAAGCCATTGAAGGATTTTAAGCGAGAGTGGGATGTCATCTGACATATTTTTAAAAGGTGTTTCAGACCATTCTGTTGAGAGTGGATCACAGGGATCAGGCAGGGAGGCGGAAGAACAGACAGAGGTCATGGCCATGGGCCAGATGAGTGATAGGGGCCTGGGCCAGGGTGCTGGAGACCATGGAGACAAGGAAGGAAGCTGAGGGCTGCTGAAGTGAACATGGGAATGAAGGACAGGCAGGAACTGAACACCAGCTGAGGAGAGACTGTAGGCAGCTCACCAGTGAGGAAGTCCCGGACCTGCTGGATGAGGAACCGTGTACGTCCAATGTCTTCCTCCATTTGGGAGTGACTGGTGCCCACCTGAGTCTTCAGGCGCTGAGCATCTGATTGGACCTGTGAGGCCGTTTCCTCGGCTGCCCTAATCTGTTGACACACACCACGCGTCAGAGCTCCATGGAGCCTCTCAGCAGCCCCCAAGGATTCCATGGATCATCCTCTACTTCAGGACCTACCTACTAAGCACCTGTAACTAACCAAGTTTAGCCCCAGAAGACATGATGTGGATGTTGGGTTAAAAAAAAAAAAAAAAAAAACCAAAACATTGGTTCCAAACTCTATGTCACGTTTCCTGTGGAACCTTAACGAAATCACCCAATATTTCTAAACTTTAGTCTCTAATTTTAAAATGGGAATTCTGGCCCTAAAGTATCTTACCAAGACTATGTCTCTAAATAAAATATAAAACAGGGCTAGGGGCCAGGCACAGTGGCGCACACTTGTAATCCCAGCACTTTGGGAGGCTGAGACAGGAGAATTGCAAGTTCAGAGCCAGTCTTAGCAATGGCGAGATGCTAAGCAACTCAGTGAGACCCTGTCTCTAAATAAAACACAAAACAGGGCTGAGGATGTGGCTCAGTAGTTGAGTACCCCTGAGTTCAATCTCTAGTACCAAAAAAAAAATTTTTTTTAAAGGGTTGGGGATGTGGCTCAGTGGTTAAATGCCCCTGGGTTTAATCACCAATACCAAAAAAAAAAAAGGTAAAAGAAAAAAGAAAGAAAGTTCGGAACTGCCTGCAGAGCTCCTTCCTCTCTGCCCCCTCCTACCTGTGCCCACCTCCCTCCTGCTGCACCTACCATCTGCTTGGTCTGCTGAAGCTGGGAGTTGAAACTCCGGAGCTGCTCAGCCACCTGCCCCGCTATCCAGAAAGCCCCTCCAGCCCTGGGGCGGGCACCTCTGCAGTGAGAGCCACAGGTTGTGCCATTATCCTGGGGACACAGTTCACCAGGACAAGCTCCTGGGGTGCAGGCCGTCCGTCTGGAGCCGCCACAGAGCTGTGGAGAGATGGGGATGTCAAACAGGCTCCTCAACAACCACCCCCACACCACACCACACCAGGAAACAGTCAGACATCCCCATGACAACCAGGCACCAGAAATGTGTTTCCTTGGCGACACTTGAGTGAGGTGTTGGTGAGAGGCATGAGGGTCAGGATGGGTAAGCAGGTTCTCACTGGGGCAGGTTTGCCCTAATGGGAATGTGGGAGTGTGGCAGAAGTCCCTACATGACAAGCTAGGGTGGAGGCTCCAAGAAGGGGGACTCCCATTCTCTGAGTCACCTTGTTGATGGTGGGTGTCAGGTCAGGCAAGGAAGCCATCTCCAGCTGCAGGACCGCGAGCTGGGGGCCACCAGCTCCGTTGCCTCCTCCCACCAGCCTGTCCAGCCCCTCTGCCTGTCTGCGGTCCTCCCTAAGCTGGTGTACCAAGCGGGAGCTGTCGGAGACCTGCCGAGCGGCCTGTGATGACCGCTCATAGGCTGCAGTCAGCATCCTGAAGGCTCCTGTGGGAAGAAGGGAGGGAAGAGAGCTGTCCCTGGCTCTGGATGCCCGGAGAGATAGGGAGGAGTGGATGGGGAGAGGCGCGTTGTCTGGGTCCCTCTCTCCTCACCTGAAAGATCGACACTGCTTATTTTTTCAAACTGTTCCCTCTTATTCTGATACACAACAAGGAGGTGATTGAAGCTTCTGTCCAGACTGTCCAAGTCTCCTGGGAGGGATAACATCTCCTCTTGTAGGGGAAGATCCAGCTGCAGGTCCTGGAGAGTCCGCCTGGAATGGGAGAAGAGTATTGGCTAAAATGTAGGAGGGAGTTTGCCTTGCCAGAATCAACCTCCTCTTGGAGAAGCCACCACTGAGTCAGGAGAAACAGGCCTCACAGGGGAGGTGTCCTTAGCAAAGGCCACAGAAGGGGAAATCGACAGACTGAAGAGAATTCTGCTAGGCACACAGCCTTGCTCCATCCCTCCGCAGGTGGGCTGTTAAATGCTCTTTCCTTGACTTCTCTAGCCACTTCCCACAGTTCTCTCCCTGTGCTACCCTGTCCCCCTCCTCCTGGCCTCTCTACTGGCTGACTTCAGCCATGGCTCCCGCACTGCTCCTCTGGGGCACACACCACACTGCTAACCTGCAGATCAATTGTCTTCTGGCTGGACATGCCCACATGAAGGGGGCTCATGATGCATCCCCAGGCCCACAGCCATGGGGCTCTCAGGGTCCTCTCTCCCCCTGCCCTCTGTCTGTCCACCAATCTCAACTCCCTCCCACAAGCATCACATCCTCCACCTCAGGCTTTGCTCAGCCATAGAATACCATTCCACCCTCCACACCTGCATTTCCAATCTTCTGAACCCCTATGGTCACACTACACAGTTTAGAAACTTAGATCAGACAGCACTTCCCCTGTGAAGCCTGCCACAGCCACCCCTTTAGGGGAGTTTCAGCTCCTTATCACATGCCCACAATAGTGCTTGCTGTTGGCACATCAACCAGCTGCACATGAGCCTCTGGAGGGTGAAGACCATGTCATGTGAACTCTAATATCCCTCACACCTTGTGCAACGCCTGGCCCACACCAGGGGCTTTTAAATATCCGTGAGTGAATGAACGAAGTCATTCCCAACATTTGCTCTAGCTCCTCTGCTCAGGCCCCTGAAGAAGCTCAGCACCTCTGTGAATAAAAGAGGCTCAGCCTTCAATCCTCTTGGGCTGCTTTTTCCCTGCTGCCAATCACACACCTGAACATCTCTGTATACCACCAGTCCACTGGTGCTCAGGAAATGCTAACTAATTATAGAATTTTCCAGAACCAAATCTCACTGAGAAGTCACCTCTGCTAGTGGGAGGGGAGTGTGGTGGGATGGCTTCCATTCCAAAAGCAAGTTAGGATCTATTTTTAGCACCCCTGCCTCTAGGATGCCCTCCACGAGGGTGACTAATCCAGAGCTGACTCTCTCCCACAGGCAGCACCAAGCACTTGAAAGAGCTCTGGGCTTGGGCTCCTGGCCTGTACTCTGAGTCCAGCCCTGCACCTCAGTGGCCACATGGCTGTGACATCACTTATCAATGCCTGTCTCCTCATCTGGAAAACAGAAGTAGTATCAGCCACCACTCCACCTTCACAGGACAGTTGAAGTAGTCGAGAGTGGGTGCACGTGAGAATGTTTTGTAAATTATGAAAGGTTTCACAAAGCTAAGGAAGGACCAGTGTGCCCCTCATGTGAACCTATGTGGCATAATTCTTCCACAGGAAAAAGGATACCTGATGGAGAAGATGGCATTGGCCACCTGGGCCACATCCTGCTCTGTGACCAAGGCACTGCCCAGAATTGCTTGGATCTGCTCAATCCTGGCCTTGGCATCCCGCACTCGGGAGGCTAGGCTGCGGTCCTCCAGGCCTGGCCTCGACTGCAGGCCAGCAGTGGCATTGCGGAGACTGTGGAGGCGCCGAGCCTGCTCCTTGAGGTCCGAGTCGTAGGTCTGGAAGCAAGGATGGCAGGCCACGCACACTGGGTAGCGGTCACAGTAACCTCGTTGGCACTGGTCACAGCGGCGCCCAGTCAAGCCAGGGCGGCAGAGACAGCGGCCCGTGGCCTTGTCACAGCCCAGATTCTCTGTTCCTCGGAAGTCACAGTCACAGGCTAGGTAGGGCCAGGAGAAAAGGCAGTTGGAGACCGGGGTCAGGGAGATGAAGGCGTTTGGTGGAAAGAACCCTACAGAGGAGGTCTGACTGAGGGATCACCTATGTGACTTAGAATAACAGTCTACAGTGGCTAGAACAAAGGTAAGACCTGCTCAGGAGTCCCTGGGAAACAGGCACTGTTCCTTAGAACATAAACACTGGCTGGGTTGGCCACTCTTATTTCCCACTTTTATAGATGAGGCAGCTCAGGCACGAGAGGGTAACGGGCCTCGTCCTCCAGGTGAGGCAACTGAGTGTAGAAGGGAATGGCTCACTTAGTCATCAGGGAAGGCAGAGCTGAGGCCAGCACTGGGTCTGGACACTCCATTCCTGTGCTCTTGTCACTACATCAAGCAGACTCTGGGAATGACACCCTTCCTCCCTCAGGGTTTGCTTTCTCCACCAATGCAGAGAAGAGACAGCCTCTTCTCTCTGTTCCTGCTTCTGAAAATGCCTGTTCTCAGGGCAGTGGGAGCAAAACAACCTCCCTGAGGTGGGGGCGTGGGGGTGGGTTAGGGTTAGCCTCACTCAAGGGCAGGGAGGACAAGCAGTGGCAGGAGTGTGGGCACTCACAGGGCTGCCCAGGCTCACGCCACACCTATGTAGGATGTCCAACCACATCACAGATCTATGTGACCCCACCACACGCTTGTCCTACCATGCAGTTAGTGCCCACCTCGGCATCCTGTGGCCACGTCTCCATGGGTCCGGTCTGGACACTGGCGGATGGCTGCAGCAGCATTGCACTTCAGGTCACTAAACCCTTCCCGACAGGGGCATTGCCCTGTGAACTGGGAGGGGAGGGAAGCGTCAGGGGCCCTGCCTTACAGGATCTGCCCTGCCCTGGTACCAGGGACCATGTCCCAAACCCCTGCTCCACAGACAGAACCCAAGGCTCACCAGCTGTCTGCAGAGGTGATGCGCCCCCTGCCCCCACCCACCAAAAAAAAAACAAGGACTCACATTCAGAGACAAACCCAAATGTCAAAGCCCAGAGTTGCTCTGCAGAAGGTGTGGCAAATATGGCACTGCCTAAGGCTGAAAGCCACAGAGGGAGGGACATCTGGTGGCCTCCCCCAAGAGGAACAGGGACAGAAGCATTCCAGCCTGATTTTCAAAATGTCCACAAGGGCAGCATGAAGGTGATGCTGGTGGGCAGGTCCCCTCTCCAGCTGAGGAGTCCCTGGGGCCATCCACCTCGTACCTGGTTGCACTGGGGGCTGAGGGAGTTGTGCGGGTCACAGGCACATGGCTCACAGCCCTGGCCGCTGGCCAGCTTCCAGTGGTAGGGAGCACATTGGTCACATTTGGGACCCACCACGTTGGGCAGACACAGGCAGCGCCCACTCTCCTCGTCACAGGGCATGTCCCGCCGGGACCCCAGGATGCTGCAGTCACAACCTGCAGGAGGGTAGGCTGAGCTCAGACAGACACCATGAAAAAATTCAGCCCTGAAGACACACACATCCAGGGAGGAGGCCAGCCAGGAAAAAGCACTGGGCAGGGCCGTCCCCTGTGG
>CM053410.1:56406900-56461431 GCA_028644305.1 Xerus rutilus | reverse complement strand
GTGCTTAGTATATACATTTGCTGGATGAATGAATCTTTAGTCTGCTGCCCCCTACACATTTACATCTGTAAACTCACCACTCACCAGTCTACAGCCCTCTTACCTCCAAAAATGCATTTTAGCCTCCAGACCCAGCAAACATTCACTGGCCCCCTCCCCAATTATATATTTTCCTGTCTCACCTCCTGGCCTGTTCTCTTTGCCTGGAATGAATGTTGCCTTTGACCTGGTTATTAGTAGCCTATGAAGTTTCATTTTCCTCTGGATGCATCCTCTGACAACCGCTCTGCCACCCCATACCAAGGCAGACCTAGCTAGATGTCACCTCCCAAGCTCGCCAATACCTATTCTTAACAATGTCTCAGCACTCATTATACTCTCACTACTGGGTCTCTGTCTTCCCTGCATATGTTAAAAACAGCTTGAAGAGTGTTGATCTAGCTTTACTTATCTTTCTATCCCTAACATCTGACACCAAATCCAATATGCAATCGGTGTTCGATATTTGTATGACAAGAACTGACAAATAAATAAATGGGTGAAGCATAATAAAGCAATGAGACCGTTTAACAGTGTCTGTCCAAGTGACTGTTGCCCTTCAAAATTGTCACCGTTAGAGACTGGGCATCCATTCAAATGATGCGGTGCTTTCTCAAAATACTCTTGACCTTTACGTAAGGCATGGCCCTTAGAGCCAACTTTCTCAGTCATGTAAGAAATTAGGTCCTGTTACTTTTCACTCTAAGTATGTATTAACTCTTGAAAATCATATTGTTTTTCCTGATCATCTAATCTTGTTAATAAGATTAATGATCCTTTAATATGATCCTTTCATATTTAACAGTATCTGCAGAAATAATCAAATCAAAGCTTCTGTGGAAAGAAAAAAATGACCTGTCACAAATGAATGCATATGTTCCCACTGGGCACAGTAGCACACACCTGTAATCCCAGTGACATGGGAGGTTGAGGCAGAAGGATTGCAAATTTGAGGCCAGCCTCAGTGACTTAGTGAGGCCCTAAGCCACTTAGTGAGACCCACCTCAAAAAAAAAATTTTTTTTAAGGGCTAGGGATGTAGCTTAGTAGTAAAGCACACCTGTGTTCAATCCCCAGTATGAAAGAAAGAGGGAGGGGGAGGGTAAGGGAAGGGACGGGAGGAGGCAGAGAGAAATGAAAGAAATGTCCCTTCCAAAAGGATTATCTCAGAAATTAGTCCAAGAATATGAAAATACTTTGAAAAGTAATAGCACTGGAAGAGTGGAAGGCCCATCAAGAAAGCTTCCCCCAAAAAACATCTTTTATATGGATAAATGAGTTCTTTGCTACTGGCTAAATTTAACCTCATATGCAAAGTTATTAAACAGAATATACCAGAATACACTAGTGGATAATAAGCAATCGGTCCCAGCAGAATCAGTACTTGGCAGCGCTGAGTTAATCATATGAGTTAAGGATAGGGGACACAGAGAGAAAGAGAATATACAATCTTGGCATGACCAAGATAGGGAACCTAGTGGTATGACTCCTTTCAGAAGCCAATCCTCTGTTGCCACCATAATATAAGCTCATAGTAAATGCCTCTAGGCCTGGGGAGGAGGCCACCCAGGACTTGGTGCTATCACTCCCAACCTGGGTAGACAAGAACACTGTTACTACTACCTCCATGGCCTAACTCCTCACGGCCCAAGACCCCTCTCTTATCCATCACCATCTCCAGAAAGCACACCTTAAAATCCATTGTGATGTCATGAAGCTGCAATCTCCTGTCCAAGTCCAGCTGCAGAGAGACAGGGCTCACATCTGAAAGGACAAATGGTAGAAGCATTAGGTCAGAGACTAATGTAGTCCAGTCCAGGACCCAGCTCTGCATAAGGTCCTAGGCTGGACTACCTCTAGGAAGTTCAAAATATTCCAACTTTGATTCTCTGGTTTATCTCTAGGAGAGGAGATACCTGGTGTTTGTACTTATGTGATCTATTCAAGATCCTGTCTGATCTTGGCCAAATTTCCTCCCCACCATCACCTGATGCTTCTCACAGTTTAGTGGGTTTCAACTTGTCTGTCCACACAGATCTGATTCTGAAGCTCAATTCTTTCCATGCACCACCCATTGAAACTACATAGAGTGAAATAAAAGCAGTTCTCTCTCCTCATACCCTTTCCTTAACCTCCAAAAAGCTCTTCACCTGCAACATCCAACAGATCCCAAATATAGATTTAAAAGGTTCTGCTTGTCAAACTCCCATGCCCTGCGCCATAAGAAATGCTTAGAAACTCAAAGGGTTCCTGAGCACCTCCATCCAGCCCCAGCCTGTGGAGCCCCACACAAGTTTGGGCCCCTATAGGGGGGAGATCCTCACCATTCTGGGACTGCCACCAGCGCATGGGGCCTGAGGATGAAACCACATTCTCCACTCGGTGACTGTTGTAGTTGTGAGGCAGCCTGGAGTCGCACTTGCAGCATTTCATTTGCCACTGTGGGGGAGGAAGATGGCAGAGACTCAGAGGTGAGGTCCTCATCAGATTAGCCCTTGTGTCCAACACATCATGCCCTCTGTGGGAATCCTACCCCCAGGGATCCCCTGATTTCATTAATACACTTGGAAAGGTGAATCTCTTAAAAACAGGGCCATTGGCCATTTTTTAATTTAATTCCTTTCTGTCGCTACTAACATACGAATAAATAGTAAATAGATGTTGTAGCTATAAAGGGGTATAAAGTGGTGGAAAAAATAATCTTGGAATGTGACACTGTTTTGAAGAGAAACTTGAGAAGAGTGCCAAAGGCAACAAGAAGGAGGAGAGATTTGCGTCAATTTAGGATGGACTATGTGTCAGATACAAGCTGGAACGTTATATATCTGATCTTCACCCTGAAAGCCTAGCTGGGGAAGGCTGGTATTTTGAGGATCAGGGAGAAGGAATAGCAAAAAAGATAAAGAAATTTGGGTTTTCCATGCTAGCTTTATTAGCCCACTTCTTACCCTGATTTTCTTTATAAATTGAGTGTGGTTTCGACTAGAGTCATCCATTTATCCAACAAATACCAATGGAGTATGTACCATAGGCCAGGCAGAACTGTGGGCTCTGGAGTTAAAATAGCGAATAAAACAAAGGTCCTGCCCTCAGGGGAATGATGTTAGATAATCTCCAAGGCCTTCCAGCACAGACACCTGGGGTCTTCCCAGATTCCATATTCCCTATCCATAAGAGAGAAGCCAGCCTCGCTGAGAAAGTCCCCAGGAAACCTCACCTTCCTGGACTGTACCTATCTCTTCAAGAGCTATGAACTCCATGGGCTCCATGGCAGGGCAGAGATCATCAAGAAAAAATATGACCAGAGAGGCCATATGTCCCTTGCTCTTTTAGCTTGTGCCTTTGCATTTAATTCTTTTCTGTTGCTACTAACATACGATTGAATAGTAAATAGATGTTGTAGCTATAAAGGGGTATAAAGTGGTGGAAAAAATAATCTTGGAACGTGACACTGTCCAGCACATCATGCACGCGCACGTGCACATGCACACACACACACACACACAACACAGATTACAAAAGGACTTTGTCCCAGCTCTCCCATGCTATACATACAAAATGGCTTTTCTCTGAGTCACCATGATCCCAAGCCCTGTGCCCAGCTCCAAGAGCACTGTCCAGAAGGCTACGAATTCTTCTTTCTACAAAGCAGAAGTAAGTCTTAGACTAGAACTTCCCTGCCCTGCTGGTCCTTCTGGGTAGGGACAACTGGACCTCCACACACCCCCAGCCTCTGTTTTTCCCTAAACCTACTTTCATCACAATTGAGAAGGGGCTCTGGTGGCCATCTCTGCAGCCTTCTGGTTCCTCAAACTCTACCACATTCATGAAAAGCCATACACAGACCAGGCTGATGTCTTAGAACTGAATGGATTCATCCGACAGCTCAGTTCCAGAGAGATTGAGAGAGTACGCCACGCCTGTGCCTTGACTTATAGAAACTCCTTGCCCAGCACTCATCTTCCCTCTCCACTGCCAACAAAGGTAGGACCCAGAGAACACAGTGGGAGAGCCACAGGCCCTGCCCTGGGCTTCTGCCTCCAACCCCACCTCCAAGTTCTCACATCCAATCTGCAAAAGAAGAGAATTGCCATCCTTTCTGATGCTTGGAGACATCCTCATCACATCCAAAAAAAAAAATGCCTTATGAAACACTATCCTTTGGGAGTTTAATGCTCAAATAATGCCGGCACATGTGCCCTATATAAACAGCAACCACTGCCCACCTGTCCCTTCCCCATTGTCGTCACTGTCCCTTCCCTTGCCCTGCTACATTATTCTTCATAATACGTATCTCCACTCAATGTTTATGCATTTATTATCTGTTATTTGTTTACTGTCTATTTATTGTTTGTTTACTCCATGAGATCAGGAGCTTGCTTTCCTTCACTGCTATATTCCTGGTACTTAGAAATGCACCTAGCATGTAACAGGCCCTCACTAAATACTTATTGAATAAAAGAATAAATGAATGAAGTATAAATGCTCAATAAACACCAACTATTTTCATTAACATTATTGATAGACACCCCTTCACTCACTCAGAGTTTAAAAGGAGGGGTGAGGAGTCAATATTAAATGATAGGCCTAAACTTCCAGCTACTCTGGACATGAAGGCAGGAGGATTGCTTGAGCCCAAGAGTTCAGAATAAGCCTGGGTAACACAGTGAGATGCCATAGCAAAAATAAATAAATAAACAAAGAAGTGATGGGGTGACTACCATGTACCAAGAACTATATTAGGTAATTTCAATACAATTCCCCATTTAAATTTCACAATAACCCTATGTGATAAGTACTGTTCATCCCATTTTATAGATGAGAAGGCTGAGGCTCAAAGAGGCAACATGAATTTCCTATGGACTGATTACCAGTGTTAGCACCAAAGCGTCCCTAACTACCTCTCCAACCTCTCTCTTACTCCCTCCCTCCCTCTTATCCTCCTATTTCCAAAGGAAACCAACTGAATGGCAGAACCTGTGGGAGGCACAGTAAAGGGTGACCATCTCTATCTTGCCCAATGGGCTCCAAGAAGGGTTTGTGCTGACCCTAAAGCCAATTATGGGAGATGCCTAAGGCAGAGAGGGTCTTTGAGAAGAATCCAGCTTCTTCAACTCAGTTACCATAAAGACTGGAGATGTGTCCCTGGCTGAATATCTGGGTCTTTAACATAGTCCATTCTGGGCAAGAAAAGGCTCTTGCTGAAGTCTGAATCCCCTCCAGAACCCTATTTTGGTCCCTGGCAGTGAGCATGCCCTTCTCCACACTCTGCCCAGCCCCTCAGGGGCAAACTTTTCCACTCCTCATCCTCTGTCTGCACTCAGCACATGTCCTGAGGAGAGACAAGGGCCAGCTGCCTTCCAGCCAGGCGCCTGTCACTGGAGCTCCCCACTCCTGGCTCTGCTGGGAGCTGATCCCAGCCTGCCCCTGGCCAGGAGAGGGCCAGAAACAAGGCTCTTTCTTTTCCTGGGCCATGGACAAAGAGCTAGAGACTGTGGAAATGCCCTTGATACTAAAACATGACAGAATATTATGTAATTATTAAAGACAGTTTAGACGGTGCAATTCCCAGTAATACAAAAAAGGAATTCAAAAAAGTTGAAATAAAAATTTTAATTACATGAAGAAGTGATTACATTATGTTTTATGGAGAAACATGTTGGGCATACACTTGTACAAACATCGCTTCAAACATATTTTTAAACATTTAGAAAATGTCTGGAAATAAATATACCAATATATTAGGTGACACCGTGTGAAATTGCTGATACCCATTTTGACTTACAAACATAACAACTGCATATAGTTCAACCTAATATCTGGGTAATAAGATTCTAGGTCACTTTTTTCCTCCTCTGTTATCTTTGAATATGTTTAAACATGTATACCTTGAATATATATTAATTTTATACCCAGGAAAATAGGCAGCATTATAAAAACAAAATAAACTAAAAATGTGAGAGTGTTCGGCACGGGCTTTCTCTCCTGCCTCCTCCTTGTTCTTCACAGGGGTAGTCTGGGGCGCTCCATGCCTTCTCCACCCTCCTTCCACGTGTGCAGGCACTGATGGAGGGATCAGATGGCCTCATGGGCTTAAAAACTATGTGCTGCTTATCATAGTACCATAGCTAAGAAGGGATTTAGTTCAATCCTTAGAGTCAGGCTAAGCCAACCGGCTTGAGACAGGTATTTTAAGTAGCTCTGCTTGTCAACTAGCTGGTGGGATGAAGGCCTGAAATAGAGCAGCTTGTGGCACAAGCTGCATATTTCTTTTTTACCCCTGGGCCTCAGTGTCCCTATTTTATTTTTGTGAGCTTATATGCAGCATGTACATACACATACATATATACATATATATGCACGTATGTGAGTCTCAGCATGAGGCTCTTCCTCTTGCAGGTGCTATGTACCTCCGTCTCCCTCAGAGATGGAAGCTCTCAGCTGCAGCTGCCTCCCGCTGTGGGGTCATCTGGCCAGCATCCCCCTGGCTGTGCCAGCTCGGAGATGCAGCATTATTATCAATTCAGCCTGTCAGGCCTCCAGCCAGCTTGGCTTCTGCTTGCTCTCCAGCTGGAAATGCTGGGCCTTCTCCCTTCTCTTAGAGCTTTCTAGAAGCCCAGCAGTCTGGCCGGAAGACAACCCTCCCAGAGAGTTGGAGGAGGGCAGAGGAGTGAGCAAGAGCCAGCAGGGGCCTGAATCTCAGTGGAGAAAGGTGGAAAGGAAGGCAGATGCAAATGAAAGCTCTGTGCCTTTGCAGAACACAGAGCTAATTCTGGGGGGAAAATAGGAGAACAAGCTCAGGTTATACATGGCACAGCTCCCTCCCATGAGTGAGCCAGGGGACCGCCTGTGTCCATCTAAGAAGCTACAGTCAGGGTCATGGCCACCATCCAGGGCCAAAAGAAGGAAGCCAAGACCAAAACAAAATAAGACAAAACAAAACAAAACAAAAACCAGCTGCCTTCAAGAAAAGGCATTTACTCCACACCAGCTTCCTCGTTGGTAAAATGCAGGGGTTGATGAGATAATGAAGCTCCATCTTGCTCTAACATGCTATTGGAATTCTCTACTCCAGCTTATCAGCCCAGAAGTCAAAGGCACTCCCAGCAAATATGCAAAGAATACAAGAGAAAAACAAGATATTGACCAGATGCTGTTTTAGAAAAACTCTCAGAGAAGAGGGCAGTGGGAGAGGGAGTCCTCAAGGCCTTTAGTCAACAAAGTATCTGTTAAATTCCAGGAGCTACAGCATTTCTATGTCAAAGAAGATTGTCCAGCAAGGTCAAAAGTCAGGGCCTACTGCAAATGCTGGCTATTTTGAGTCATTTTCAACTTCAATTTCTTCCTTATCATGAAGTGAAATTTTGACCAAAATCTTAACTTACTACAGCCCTATCTCCATCCTAACTAAATTTAGAAAGTCATTTCTGAAGTTGATTATAGATGATGTATGCCACACACTCAAAAATTACACTGCACCAGTCTCTCTCCTGAACACTGTGTGTGTGTGTGTGTATGTGTTTATATGTATATATATCTTACTTTATTCTTCCAAAATCTCTGTGATGAGTATACATTTTACAAACAGTGGGTATTCCCATTTTACAGATTAGGAAAGTGAACCTTAGATAAGAAATGTGTCCAAGCCCACTAAAATTAGGTGGGGATAAAGCAGAGATTCTTCTCCCAGGCTGTCTGACTCAAATCTACCTATGCTATTCTGATTTAAGGAATACAGAGGTTAGCTAATTAGTTAGGAAATTGCAGACTAGAATGGGTTTGCAGGACACTCCCTCTGCCCCCACATCCTAGGAAGGGCAACCTCAACTGTAACAGACCTCTAGAAACAGAGATGTCCTCCTCATCCTGAGTGTGGAGAGTTGGCATGTGTGTCTAGGACCTCTACAGGTCTCATGACTAACAATGGCTTTCTGTAGCTCCTCCTGTGGACACAGGCAGAGAGTAGAAGGCTGTCAAAGAAGCAGGGTAGGCCTGGTAGAGGCCTGGTAGAAGCCTATAGCTTCCAGGGTGCTGAACTCTAGGGTCAGTGGAGTGAGAGGCCAGGCCAGCAAAGTTGTAAAGCCATAAAGCCATTGTGGTATGTGTCTAAGTCTTTTTTTTTTTTTTTTTTGGTACCAGGGATTGAACTCAGGGGCACTCGAGCACTGAGCCACATCCCCAGCCCTATTTTGTGTTTCATGTAGAGACAGGGTCTCACCGAGTTGCTTAGCAGCACCTCGCTGTTCTGAGGCTGGCTTTGAACTTGTGATTCTCCTGTCTCAGCCTCACAAAGTGCTGGGATTACAGGTGTGTCTAAGTCTTCTATTATACCTCCCCTGCTCTCTTCTCTCTTTTTTGCCTCACAAGCTCCACTTCCTCGCTCATAACTGCCAGGACCTAGGGTCTCACATTTCACCAACCCACATATCGCTTCTCTCTGACAGCAACCCACCACCTTGTCCCTTTTCATTTTCTTCTATTCCCTCAAAAATGATTCACCCCTGGTCTTACTCTCTTGAGATTCTGCAGAAGTCACAAAGTTTCTGACAAACCCTTGCTGAGGTCTGAATGGTTGATCATAGGTCAATGTTGTGCCTTTCCTAGGGGCCATTGCATTTAAAACAAGGAACTCAACAACTTTCCATCCAAAACAGCGACGCCCCAGTGGTAGGAGTCTTGGGAGTTTTACACCTTAGGCATCTGAGAAACAGAAAAACAGATATTTTGGCCAGACAGGCTCAAAGCCCTCTGTGGGCAAAGGATGGTGATGATAGTACACATATGAACACATCCTTGGCCTACACATTAGCTTTACTGATGGTCAAGAAAATAGACAATCGCCAGACCAAAATGGACAGTGGCTGTTGGTGTGTACACATGTGAATGGGTGTGCTTATGTGTGTATTGGGAAGGAGGGAATCTCTAACTGGCTACTGCTCCCCAGTTTCTTTACAAGAGATAAAAATGACAGCTGTTTGGTTTATACAGTTAATTAACCTAAGGAATGTGCTATGTAAGACTGTTATTTAGGCAACTGGGTAATTAAGTTTTCCCCCAGAAAGGGAGCTATGTGGGGGATAAATAGAACAGGGAAAGGAGCAAACACAATGTTAGAGACATTGTTGCGAGCAGAACCCAGAGCAGGAAGCTTCTAGATGAGACTCCCTTGTTCTAGAGGGTGGGCACCAGCCCAGAGATGACCAGTGGATGTGGCTCAGCCTGTGCAGCACTGGCCCTGAGAAAGACTGCGAGGACCCACAGGGTCACACAAACTGCTCAGTTATCTCAGAAGCAGGCAGCCACTAAGACAGAGCAAAAGGCTGACTAACCCAACTCCTTCATTTCATAAAACAGGAAATGGAAGAGGAGTCATGATCTTCACAAGGTCACCAACTTATTCTAAGAGTCAAACCAGGACAAGAACTAGAGAGTCTTCACCCTCAATCTGGGGTGATGTCACTGACAGTGACTGTGTGTGAATTCTCCGGCAGCCCACTGTAGATCGGATTGGCAGCAGTCACCTTGGGAGGCAGAGGGCAGGCCAACCTCAGGATGGGGTGATTTCAATGAGGTATGTAAGCATGCATCCTGATCAAGCAAGAAATGCTCAGGAATGTGATCTGCAGATGGGCAGTCTCTGCATGCAGACACAGCCACCCAGAGGCAGGGAGGGGGAAGGGACTGACCCACGGAATAGTCAGCTTCTGCCAGGCACCTTGCATTCACTTTGCACATTCTTTTATATAATACTCAGAGCAATCCCTTGAAGCGGGTGCTCCTATTTATCAAATTTATCCTATTTATCATTGCTCCTATTTACCAAATGAAGCTCAGAGACAGCATAAAAGTGAGTGAGGGAAGGGAGGTGCCACAGTACTTGACCCTTGAGACTGAGGAAATAACGGTGGTGGTGGTGGTGAATTTACCCAGAAGTTATCTTGGAGCTGGAAGAAAGCAAACAAGGGAATGGGCTGAAATTGCAGCCTCAGGCCTTTTTTGATAAAGAGCAGCCTAGGCCTGAGCCCAGACAGTTAATGGATCATCAAGGCAGGCTGCCACCCAGAAGGACAAAATTGGAGAAGTGGGGAGAGGTGCCATAGGGCAAACCCGGCCAAGTCCAAAATCCATTGCAAACGTTGCAACGTGAATCCAAAATCCAAAGAAGCAAGCCCTCGAGAGCAGTGTGACTTAGCCACTGAGACAGACTCAGGCAGAGGAGGTAGCATACAAACAGGCTAAGACAAGTCCACAGAAAAGGAGCTGCTTCTCAGAGATCAGAAGCTAGGAGAGACATTGAAACGGGGAGTCTCTGCTACTCCTGTAACTTCCATTCCACCATCTCCCTCTGTTAGTCAGTGGCACTGGAGGTGGGAGGTGCAGGAAGACAGAAATGTCCAAAAGCCATGAACCCCCACTGCACTTGAATCCGTGCCACATCAGCAGCAGGTGCCCAGTGATTTTGTACTAAGCTCAGGGCTCGCCACATCACCCCTGCATGGAAATAGAGCAGAGGCACTAACCAGAGGCCTTAACTTGAGGAAGGTGTGCACATGGGAGTGGGAACTGGTAGAGAGGAGTAGGGGTCCCAGGGTGAAGGGGTGGGTACTAGGAATGCAGCTCTGTATCATCCACCCTCATTTCCAGCTGTAGCTATCCAAACACACCCCTATGCCTTCTCAACACCTATGTGTTTCCACCAGAAGTGTGGAGTCCCAATACATACTAAAAACTTTCCAATAGCTCATATGAATAACAAGAGCCACCTATGGAGTGTCGTGACAATTAGCTTACATGAAACTCTTAGTATGATGCCCAGCACATAAAATGTGTGTTTCATAAATGAGAGTTGCTACTAGTATCATTTAAAAACAAAATAAACTTAAAGACTGGAACTGGAACTCAACACAGTTGAAATCTGAATTCTTAACTTTTTTCACACAGCCACCATTGCTGGGCACCATCAGCAAATATATCCATTGTTGGAAGCTATGGCCTCAGAGAAGCTTAGGCATGTAAAGGAGAGGGAAAGGGAAATGAAAGAAGTCAGAGAGGAAGAGGGTAGGGGAGAACATAGGAGTAAAGGAGGGACCTTAAAGACCATCTTGTCCATCAGTCACTCATGGAAGAAAATAGCAAGACTAGGGGTAATTTGGGGGCCAAGGTCACACCACAAGTTAATGGCAGATCTGGAATTATACATCTCTTTCAAGATGCTCCCATCTCCTATTTTTTTCCAAAAGCTACCTGGATTTATTTCCCCTTATAGAAAAAGAAAGAGTCAATATGCTTCTCAGCTTTCATGGCAGGAAAATTGCTGAGATTTATCCATCCCCAGGGTTGCAAAAGTCTAGACTTCTCTTTTGCAAGTACCATGTTTCACTCTCAGGGCTGCTTAAACATGGAAGGCAGTTGGCTCCCTGGGGCATCTGGGAGAGGCAGAGGGCAGGCCATGGAGAAGCCAAAAGCCCAGGCCTAGCAGAGGAGAGGCTGTCCAGAAAGGACTTGAAGAAAGGGTACATCACAATATGGGGGATTCTGATCTCTCCTTGCTTCCTCTTGCAGAAGGCAAGTCAGTCTGAAGAAGAAACCAGCAAGAGATATCCCTGGAATTTTCAGACACAGTCTCATTGGCACATGATTGGGTAATGGGGAATATAGGAAGGGGGCAGCTAAAATTATTCTGTTGCCTAGAAAGCTCAATAATTCCAGGTCCCCTGATGCTTGTGGAGTCATCGGGGCCCACAGCGGGTACTTGCCTTACCCAATCTTGTCAAATGGGCTTTCCCACATCCAAGTGGGTGAGATGCAGAAACCACAGCCATCTCAGCTCAGCACCTTCAAAGTCATTACCCAGTACTATTAAAAATAGCCAAGAGAACACTAGGACTAAAGGGCCAATGAAGCCCAGAGGCTGTATCAGATATCACCTTCCAGAGTCCTGAGGACAAGAGCACCTGGAAAGAGGAAACCATAGATAACCTGAATCTCCTTCATAGCAATCAATCTCTCTCACTCATGCTCTTCCTGCCGTCTTTCTTCTCCCACCAAAGGCTGCCAAGACTCAGGGCAAACCATGCCTTAACCACTCCCTTCAGGACTATGTTTTTTTGGTTGGTTGTTTTGGTTTGGTTGTGGTACCAGAGATTAAACCCAAGAGTACTAAGCCACATCTTCATCCTTTTAATTTTTTTTATTCTGAGACAGGGTCTCACTAGGTTGCTTACAGTCTCATTAAATTGCTGAGGCTGGCTTTGAACCTACAATCCTCCTGCCCCAGCCTCCAGAGCCTCTGGGATTATAGGCATGTATCACCATGCCGAGCCAGGCCTATGTTTTGAGTTTTGCAAAATGACTAATAAGGCAACTTGGAAATAAGAAAACACTAAGTGATTTCAACTTTGCAAAGAAAGACCCCACCTTATTAAGGGGAAAAGAAAAGAAAACCAAAGTTCCTCCAAAAAAGATTCAGAGCCAACATGGAAGAAAAAGCACAACAGTTCTTTTAAAATGCCAATGACCTAAAAGGCAATGTTAATCAACATTTATCCAACTTAAATGCAGGGATCCAGCCTAGTACTTTTCTTACATTTCTCCACTCTTCACATTGCATAGGGCTTGGCCTATACTCCGCACACTCCAAGTACTCAGTGAACAAAAGGCAGGCTCACCCCGTACATCCCACCTTCCTCCAGTCCTAGAGGCCATGGAAGTGGGTCCTACCTCTCCATACTGTGTGCAGTAGGTTTCAGGCTTGGTCAGTCCACAGGTGGATGAAGCTCGGAGAAACCGTGTCCTTCCAATGAGCAAGTCCCCAACAGGTGGATAGCAGGCTCCACGGGAGCAGGCTTGTTGGGCATGCAGGAAGCCAGGCAAAGCTGAAATCACAGGGGTGTGCTAGGATGCAGCCCAGAGAGAAGAGGGTTTGACTGGCCACATATCCCTCAGGGGAGTTGATATTTGCAGGACTAGACCCTTTCTCTCACTCATGTCCCACTCCCTGTTGGTGGTAATGATTATAGTCGTGATACTGTTAGATGAGAAATCTGATTTTATATCCTATAATCCCAAATTTGAAAAGGAGAAGAGGAGAGACACTGGCAACCAAAACCTACAGATAACCTTTAAATCTACAGGGGGCTTTTAGAATCAAGCTAGAGATACATATAGACACCAGGACATGGTACAAAGCCCTTTTTGCCTAATGCATGTCCTGTCAACAGCCTAGAGGAAGATGACTGCTGAGCCATTTGTGGAAGATGGAGAAAGACTGCATCAGCCACATTTTGCAGGTATTCAGTTCCGATTCACTAGAAAATCAAGAGCTCAAGCCACGGTGGCTCTAGATCCTGCTTAAGAGTAAGAGGGTGGGAAATAAATGGTGCAGAGAGCTCAGGAAATCACACACCATCCTCAGATAAGAATAAAAAGACATTTGGGAGCCTTTCAGGAGAGGCAGGGAATCTTCTTCCCCAAAGGCCCTACAGAGTAGGGAAACTCTCATAGATGTCCCCATTAGACTTTGGTAAACTCTCTTCTACCTGTGATAGAAGGTCATCTGATATAGCAGGTCACCTCCCTGCTATAGAACAGGACATAGGACAGTAACACTTACCAAAACACAGGAGAAGGAACAGCCTCATCATCAGCCAGTGGGGTGATCCTCAAAGAGAACCTCACCTGGGGCAGAGCAAAGCAGCCTATGTAAAATAATACAAACCCCAGGGCATATGAGCCCCTTTCCTTTCAGACTTTTGGACTCATGGGTTTTTTGTTTGTTTGTTTGTTTGTTTGTTTTCAGAAGTCTTTACTTAGGGTCCTGACCAACAGGATTTTGTAACCAAAATCTTGGAAAATGCCAGCTAGACCCCCTTCCCAGCTGTTGTGTGACTCACAGGGTACCCTGGGAAAATCCCATCCCCTCCCAGACTTCAACTTCCTCCTCTGAAATGGTTGGGAAGGAGGATCAACCCTGCTCACTCCACAGAGCCATAAAGAGGACATGGGGAGTAGGAAGGAACAGAAACAGAGCTGTAGGTAGACCCAAGGCCCTTCTCTTTCCTCCAGGGAGAAGACTGATCTTTCTCAGGGCCTTGACCAGAAGGCTCAAGCCAGTCTAGCCTACAGTCCAAAAGGCGAATAGGTCGAGTGGCTGAGAGCCTGGAAACAAGCCCCCTCCTGCCACTGGCATCACCAAGGGCCACAATGAGGCTGAGGCTGTGGTGAGCACAATTCTAGACTAAGCAGATAACTGTGAGGCAATGAGAGACAGGTGGGTCTGGCTTTTTTTTTTTAAAGTGATAGAGGATTTAATCTGAACTGAAAACAAAACAAAATATCTCATATTATGGGCAGGCAATCTGAAGGCAGCTAGGAATGGAGATTCAAAAGCCTCAAATGGGGGTCCCAGAGGCGTGCCTGCCCCGTGGAGGCAAGCTCCATCCTTGCTCTTGCAGTATCCTCCCTTGCCTTGTCATTGTCTACTCCAATGACAGCCACACACTCCATTAGCTGGCATGGAGTGATGGGGGACTTGCATGGGTAATCTGGGGACATTTCTAGCAGCCTTAAACCTTTAAATCCTACTGCTTTAAAATCATTCTTTCCAGCCGGGTGCAGTAATGCAAACCCATAATCCCAGCACTTAGGGAAGCTGAGACAGGAGAATCGCGAGTTCAAAGCCAGCCTCAGCAATGGCAAGGTGCTAAGCAACTCAGTGAGATCCTGTCTCTACATAAAACACAAAATAGGGCTGGGGATGTGGCTCAGTGGTCAAGTGCCCCTGAGTTCAATCCCCAGTACCAAAAAAAATCATTCTTTCCATCAAAGGGAGATCAGTAGAGAAAAGGGATCAGGAGGTAGAAGGAGCAGAAGGAAGGGTGAAGTGTTGGGGAGTGATATTGGCCAAATTATATTAAGTTGTGTGCATGTATGAATATGTAACAAAAAAATCCCACCATTACCTACAACTATAATGCACCAATAAAAAAAGTGGAAAGAGAAAAAACAAAATCATTCCTTCCAATAGCCAGAAACCCAGGTTGGGGGCATGAAGCAAACGGTCCTATGATTGACAGTGGCTTAAGAGAGAGACCTACCTCCTGATTTGCATCCAGTGCTCTCTCGGCAATCCCACCCAGAGCTAGAAATCCCTCAGCACTCTGAGCTGGGCCAGCCCACCCTTCCCGCTTCTCTTTTGTGCTCAGTTCCAGACCTGAACCTGCTTTCTTCTAAGTCACTGAGGTGCTTATCAGACGTGGAAAAGCAGTGCAAACAGCAGCAGACATCTTAACTAAGCATTTGGAGGTGCACTCACTCAGGTGAGCTCCCAGGGAGAGGAATGAATCAGGCTCTACTACCAGCCCCAGGCACCCAGAGACAGCCCTGCTCCCCACCCAGCACCCCACGGCAGGTGAAGGCAGGTAACGTACCTCTCCCGGTGATGCTGCTACCGTTCCCTCGCCAGATTGCCTCTCCAAGAGCTTCCCTCAATGTGGGGGTCTCCTCTCTTGGCTCCAAGGTTTTAAACAACAGCCTCACCTCTGGAGACTCCCTGGCTGGGCGTAGCCCCACTACAGGGCGGGCCTCAGGAATCTGGAAGCAGTCACGCCCATCTGTCGTCACTGTACCCCGTCACTGCACCCCCACCCCCAGGACGAGACTGGGCAAGTGGGTCATCTCAGAGGCCCAGAGGCCTTGATGCAAGCTCTTCAGTGCCCGTCTGCTTGTGGGTGCCTTGAGGGCTGGATCCTCGCCCCCCTGCAAACAGAAAGCACCAGGCAAGTATTAGTGATCATCAGAGACCTGGACCCCTGGAGTGGGAAATGCTTTCAATTTGGCACCAGGCATTTACTTGGCACCTTTCCAAGGCCAGCAGTGGTCAGCTTCCTCTTGTTTTCTGGACCACCCTAGACAGAAGACTAAGCAAGGGACACAAAGAGCAAAGCTTGTATACAAACTGTTAAAGCCCTAGACATATCACTGGGCTGTAAGGTGAGGAGACCCAAACATCCAGGCCCTTCCCAAGAGGAAAATGTGAAAAATCCCTGCTTCTTGGGGACTTTGGAAGATCCTTAAAAGGATCAGGAAGCAGTCAGAGCTCAACTCACCCCAGGAAAGCTTAAGAGGGATGAACAGAGGAACTCCAAGCCTTGCCTCTGGCTCCCTCCACAGAGTTGGCAGGGAGCCCTAAGACAGGTAACTACCTGTGAGTCACTGCCCCAGCTGCCTGCCGGGAGGGCTGGTCTGCTAGCCCCTCCCTCCTGGGCAGGAATGCCAGCCTGGAGGGCCAGAAAACAGACTTGACCACAAGTGGTGGAAGAAAAGGCTGAGGCAGGGCTAGACTAGAAAAGTCAAAGCAGACTTCCCCTGGCCCTCTGCCAGGCCAGAGAACACGGCTCCCTTTGTGGGACCTTAGGAGGGCTCCTGGCTTAGGGCTCCTAGGCACAGAGCCACTGTAAATGGCAGAAACAGGTCCAGGAAGAAAGGCCGGTCTCCTTGGACACTCACTCTCCTCCCATCCCCCATTGGGTCAGAGGGCCTTTAGGGAGACCTGGAAGGTCATTCAGTCCCTATCTTGGCCCTGGAACACCTACCCTGGCATCATTTTGGAACACTATTGCTTAAAGTTGCAGTTTAAAAGAGACTCCCCATTCTAGCATTTCAATGTCTTCTAAGCAGAAAGTTGTCTACCATCACAGGGGTTATGCCCAAGCAATCGGTTGGAGAACCCTTAAGGGACAAATAGAGGATTCTCTGGATTAAACTAGGTACATCTAACTCCCACATTCTAATTTAGCACAGGTTCAGGTGGGTGGAGGAGCACTGTAATCAGCAAGCGGGCAGTAAGTCGTTCAGAGGCATACCTGACACTCCAGTAAATGTTAGTGTCTTGCCTATTGTAAGCATTCCAGTGAAGTCTGCCTTAACTCAGCAAGCAGAGGGCAGAACAAGAAATTTGACTTCAACGGCCCTGCACAACACAGAGACCCCCGTCAAGTCCACTGCACAGAAGGGTCACCTTTGACATCTCTGCATTTTGAGCCCTCCCACATGGTGCTTTCTCTCTCTTCACTCTTCCAACTCTTTGAACATAAAACTTCAGGGGACTTTAACTCTCTGCCCATCACCAAAGGATATGACAAAGAACTCAGTAATAATTAACTCAGCAGAAGAGAGCAGGTGTCGCAATCCCAGATTCTAGACCAGAAGAGAGCAAGCAGGGCAGGCATGTGGGGGGCCTCACCATGAGCAGCTAGGGCCCTTTAAATTCCTACTCCTCCCCCTTTCTGAGGCCAAGAGCCCAGGTAAATAAGCATTTGGTGTCTCAGACTTCACAAGCTGGGACAGGTCCCTGAGTGGTTTGGCTTCACAGAAGGGAAATTGCTCTGCTTGGGCCCCCCACACACTCCCCAGCAAAGCTCAGGAAGCTGTTTATGCAGACTGCCAAGAGTAGCCCTGCTCTTCAAGGACATTGATCATTCCCAAATCAGTATCCAAAGCTCCCAGAATTCCAGGGCATCAACACAGGCTTCAGAAGGTCAATGCCTAATGTATTCAGATGAGTAACCTAAAATAGAGGCTTAGGCTCAGTTGGGGTCTGACCAGGGCTTAAGGGGAGACGGGGATGTGACCCAAGCACCACATCCTCCCTCTGCACATCCCTTTCTTCTTGCCCTGCCAGCCGCTTTCCTGCTCCAAAGTGCTCATCTTCCCTGGATCCTCAGTTCATTAGAACTTAAACTTGGGAAAGTGGCTGGTGAAATCAGTCCTGACTCCTGTTTTTCTCACATCCACACCAATCTACCAGTAAATGCCATTAGCTTCTCCCTCCAAAAGGAACCAGAATCTACTTTCACCTTTTTGGATGAGCCTCTCTGCCCTGGATTCTGCCACTGCAGATCTGGTTTCCTCTCTGCACAGGTCTACAGTCAAAGCTGAACACAGCAGGTCACTTCACTCCTCTGCTGTGAACCCTGCAAGAGCTCCCCATCTTACTCAGGATCAGCCCAGCATTACCTCTCTACCTCTGCTACTTCCTCTCCCTACCTTCACCCCAGCCAGGAAGATTCCTTGCTGTGCCTCCAGATGCCAGGCCTGCCTCTGTCTTAGGGTCTTTGCTTCAGCTGCTCCTGACACTTGAAATGCTTCTTCCCTGCATATCTCTGCAAAGCTAACTCACCATTTTGAAGTCTTTGTTCAAATTCTAATTTCTCGATGAGGCTTACTCTGGTTTTAAATTATAACCAACTTTCCTGCCTCATATCTGTCCAACATTCCTAACACTCTCAACCCCACCTACTCTACATTTTTGGTGGGTTTTTCTTTTCTTCTTTTTTCTTTCTTCCTTTCTTTTTTTCCTTTCCTTTCCTTTTTTTTTTTTTTTTTGGCAACATTAATCACCATCTAACCAACATAAAATAATTTACCTATTGATCATGTTTATCTTCTATCTTCCCCAATAGAACGTAAGTTCAGGAAGGTAGAGGTGGTTGCATATTTTGTTCACTACTCTTTTTCAAGTGCAGTGCATATAGTAGATGCTCACTATATGTGGAATAGATTCTCACTGAAGTGTCAATATTTGATATCATTTAATGAGTCTCCCATGCTTTCTTTGCACCTTTGGAGGGGGCAGTCCAGGCTTTGGTCCTCAGAATGGATTATTAATTGTTGAAATTCATGCCTCAGTCAGCTGATGCTTGAAAGTCTTTCTCTGAGGCACCTATCCCAGATTACAAAAATATCACCCTATAGATTTAGGCAGTACCTTCCTTTGCCTGCTTAGCAGTCACTCCTGGCAATGTCTCTGCTAGAATGTGGGGGTGGCATTAGAAGTTACTGTCTCCATTATCCATCTGTCAGGTTCAAACAGTGTTAAGTTGCCAGGAAAAGCAGCCAAGATCTGATCACTGAGCAATCAAAGGATAGGGAGACAGGGAAGGAGGAAGAAAGAAAGAGAATAAAGAGGTAGAGCAATTCTGCTCTAGGCTGCTGCACTCAGGTGTTGGAGGAAGGGGTACCAGGTGACTAAGGCTTAAGCACCACCTGAATACAGTGAGTCATGACTGAGTCCTTGTCTGGGGAACAGGATGGACCCCAGCAATGGCCCTGGGGATTTACCACGTGACTAAAGCTGGCGTGGTCCTGTACTCCAGCTATCCAGACAGTTGGTCACCTTTTCTGTGTCCTTCCCCAGAACCAGAGAGAGAAAGTAGGCCTGAATGTTCTGGAGGCATGGAAGGGAGCCAGCTGCAGGCAGGGGCCAAACACGCCAGCTGAGGCTGCCTGAAATGAGATGACTCTATTCCACACCTTCCCCTCTCCCTAATTCTTGCCTACTCAACCTGAATATTTGCCTAGCCAACAGACATGGAAACTGAGATCTTAGAGGCCTGAGATCTTGGAGAAACCGGGCAGTCAGCCTGACAAGCACAGATGACAATTACTGAGTGCCCTCAGTGTGCCAGGCACAGCTCTAAGCCCTCTCCATGTATTAACTCATTTAATGCCCACCACATCCCTGTGGAGACAGATACCTCAGTGCCCTAACTTTGGTGATGAATACAGTCAGGTCCATATTCAGTCATTCCCAGATAGTAACTGGTGACTTGAGCCAAGACCTGTTTGCTCCAACACTCATATTCTTGGTTACATAAGGCTGAAGTTGTGCCACATCACCGAAAGTCCCATCTGCACCCTCACTAGTTCACCAGACTCTGGATTTTATGCTTCCCAAATCTCATCAAGATCCAACATCTCAAAATTCCTTCTTCTTCTTATCCTCCAACTCTTGGAGCGCTGCTATTGACTGGGGCTCCAGGGATGGTGCTGAGGCTATAGAAGCATCCAGAAGAGATACTACTCTTTTCCAAGTGCCTGGCATACAGTAAATGCTCAGGGACCTTCCTGCAGGTCTTCCAACTTCTCCTGTGTGGGCACAGATGGGAAAGGTGCTGTCTCAATGGCCATGGCACATACCAGTATGGCCTCTCCTCCACCAGTGGAGTTGATCCAGGGGAGGACAGGAGTGCACCAGGAGCTTCTCAGACAGAGAAGCTGACTGTGCAAACATGGCACTGAGCTGACAGATTATTAAGCAAAGGGCATGCTGAGATAAGACAATTTCCCCCTCGTCAAAAGATGGGAATTCTCGTGGCACACGCCTGTAATCCCTGCACTTTGGGAGACTGAGACAGGAGAATCACAAGTTCAAAGCCAGCCTCAGCAAGGGCAAGGTGCTAAGCAATTCATTGAGACCCTGTCTCTACATAAAACACAAAATAGGGCTGAGGGTGTGGCTCAGTGGTCAAGTGCCCCTGAGTTCAATGCCCGGTACCAAAAAAAAAGAAAAGATGGGTATTCTCTGCCCTGGGGTCAGGCTCCTCAGCCACTTTGGTGCCTCCACTCCTGCTCTGCCTCTCAGAGCACATCCCCAATGGTTCACACTTTCTGAGAGGGACAAGCCTGCAGCTTGAAGGAGCCCTGTGCTGACCATAGCTGGCTGGCTCCCTGACAGGAAGGAGAAATGACTGGACTCTCCTGCCACTCCCTCCAACCCTTCCTGGATTCTCAACTTTCTCCAGACAAGCTGGCCCTTTGCCACGCCCCTTCCTCCACTCTCCATCCCCTCTACCTCTGCTCAGCCATTGACCTCTGGGTACTAGGTTCTCAGGACCTAACTCCAGGCTCTGTGACCTTTGGCCACAGATTTGCCATGTGGAGCTGACCATATGCCAACGGCCCAGCCTCCCCAAGAAGGGAGATATGTTTACCTGTCTGAAGGGGCAACATGCAGCCACTCTGGCAGGTCAGAGCATCTGGGGAAGTGGGGACCTAGGCATGCTTGAGAGTGAGGGATGGTGGTGTCTGCATCCTGACACTCTCTCCCCAGGCTACCAAGGAGCTGCAACATGGGATTTTAACATTCACAAAAGGGCCACTAGAGAGATAAAACAAATGTCTTAATGTTCAAATTGGCCTCTGAGGGCTGAGTGTGGAGAAATAAGCACCTTTGGTTTGAGGGGAAGGGAGTATGGGTGCGTCTAGGGACCTGTCTGGAAGCAACACCATTTAAAGCCTTTTAATCAGCACTTCCCGCAGAGCCTGTGGCCACATAGGGCTTTGTGTATGAACTTGACCTAGCTCCAACTCTGCTACTTAATAGGAGTGTAAACTTGGGAAAGCTTGAGGCCAGAGATATAGCTCAGCAGTACAGCATGCACTTAGCAGGCACAAGGTCCTGGTTAAAATTCTTAGGACAAAAATTTAAAAAATAAATAAATAAAACACCTCAGGCAAGCCACTCCCTGGGCCTCAGCTTTCTCATTTCTAAATAAAGCAGTTGAATTCTACTAGTTCTCATCCAGACTGCCCCTCAGAATCATTCAGAGAACTAAAAACATCATACACCAAGGTCAGGCCAGGTCTCATCCAGAACATTCATTAGCTTGCAGATGGGCAGGGACATTCTTATGTTTTAATGGCTCCCCTGGGAATTCTCAGGTGCAGCCAGGGGTGGGAAATATTGATGACCTCTCCAGCTCTAGGATGCTCTGCTTAGGTAATTTAGGACAGTGGTGAGAAGTCCAGATTTTATAGTGAAAGGATGGGGGCTCAAGTCCCAGTTCTGCACTCACCAGCTGGGTGACTTTGGACATTGCAGCTAACTTCCAGAAGCCTCATTCTCTCCATGGGAATCATGGCAAAGCTTCCCATGGATCCTGTGAAGATTAAAGAGAAACAACACATACACAATTCCAGCCAAAATGCCTGGCTAGGTTCCTGCTCTACAAAAGGTGTCTGTTTCCAGGAGCATCAAAGCTCAGGTATTGAGGGCTATGGTTGATGCTCTTTGCAGTTATTAACAAAAAGTAAATAGTACTCCCATCCAGATGTTTCATAACTCACCTGCCAGGCAGTCAGCTGACTCAGGCTATTCCCTTTGTCCCCCAGAGGAGCCCCAGGCCCCTAACTGGGAATCTGTGTGCTCCATCACATTCCTTAGAAGCTGCAGATTCCCAGGGAGCCATGACTAGGGAGAGAAGCTCTCAAGAGGCCTGCTTCTTAGGCATTGGGCTGTTTCTGTTCCTTCTGGACAGGAAAGGAGAAGGGGTTGAGGGGGAGGGCATATTTACAAACACAGAGTGCAGAGGGTGGAGAGTAAAGGAACAAGTGTAAATGTGACAGACATTTTATTTTATGGCCTTCAAGAGATAGTGAAACCAGAGTCCAACACCTGATAAAGACTGCAGTCAAAGCTAGTCTGGATGGTACTTTGCAGCCAAGCTCACAACTGTCAGCAAGTCTGAGGGCAATTGAGAAAAGACTCTTTCTTTTCCTGGGGCCTCTGCATTCACAGATCAAAGTCTCATCAATTTCCCAACAGAGAAGGATCGTGAATCCTCACCCACTCTAATTCTTTCCCCTCAAAACAGAATCCAGAACTGGCCCTCTTCTGATCTAAAATTTTGATAAAGATATTTTTTATAACTTTGGGAAGTACTATTAACTGAGGGTGGGGAAAGAAAACAAATCTGAATAAAATCTACTTAACCCTAAAAGAAAAAAAAAAGTAGTCAGAAAATATCCAAAATGTTAACGTTTTCCACCTCTTTATGTTACTCTGTGTGTGTTCTCATCTTCCACGATAAGCTTATTTTAGTAGAATAAAATCAGTAAAAATAAAGAAAACAAGTTTGGATAAGGAGAGTGACTTGGGTCCAGGACAAGCCACCTTTGAGGATCTGCTCCCTACTTCACCCTGAACCCCCTTCCTCTAAACCCACAGACTGCCTGAGAGTTTGCTCTATTTTAAAAACATATTGATGTTCACATGCATGTAGATTTCATAAGGTATGGTTTCTGGTCTTAAGAAGCCTTGCTTCCAGGGGTTATAGGATGTGTTACATCAGAAGAGCACTTGACACGGTTCCTCAATAAACCTACCCACTAAGTATGTGAGGACGGAAGGAAAAAAAGACAGGAAGGATGGAAGGGCTAAAATGTGATAAGGAACCAGGAGCAGCTTGTCTTTCTGCTTCATAACTAACTGCTTGTATGGATTAGGGTAGACCACAAAGAAATAGTCAATTCACATTTATCTGCATTAGCGGGAAAAAGAAGAGAGCATAATAAAATTACTGCTCTCATCCAAAGTTGCCTCTCCCATACATTTATGCCAGGGTAATGACAGCTGATTCTGATTTTTCCTGTTGTTCACTAAGAAATTTGTATCTCTAGAAGCTGGCATTGTTCATTGTAACTGTGCCCAGAAGTTCATGACTATGCTGTTACATGTCTATCTTGTGTATGTGCACTGTATCCAGCAAGAGACCACATAGGCTTCCTATAGCCAGGATTACCACATAAAGTACCAGAACCCCAGTTAAATTTGAATCTCACATAAACAAAGAATACTTTGGTGATATAAATAGGCTCCAATTATTGTATGGGACATACTTATACTAAATTATTATTCACTGTTTATCTGAAATTCAAAGTTTTCTGGG
Source organism: Xerus rutilus (assembly GCA_028644305.1). NCBI lineage: Eukaryota > Metazoa > Chordata > Mammalia > Rodentia > Sciuridae > Xerus > Xerus rutilus. The sequence goes on along the minus strand of CM053410.1, from coordinate 56,437,886 downwards.
CTTCTTGTCTTTTTATTTGCTAAATCTGATAGTTCATCTAATTCCATAACTTGCACATTTTTCCTAACCTGGTCATCTTCTTCTAGAATATTTCCCATCTGTCATAATTTTTCTAAAATATGATGTTTCAATGTGATTATAGGTGTCCCAGGTTCCAGATGCTTTGACATTGTAGTGGCCTGGGCTCTTTGCCAAAGGACTCTCCAGGTATAGAATCAAGAGCTGAGCCAACAGTACAGACACGAGCCTATTCCTCCATCATCTGGAGACTGCATGTGTGCTTCCTGGGCATTAGAGGTTGTATTTATTGCTTGTTTAAGTACCACTCCAGAAAGAAATAGAATGTGTTTTGCTGACAGAATACAAGAGAAAAAAATATTTTTCAAACTCTTGCCGTATATCAGCCTCCATTCTAAGTAAGACACACAGTATCTCATTTGATCATTGCTGCAGTCCATTAGGAGGGCTGGGCATGGGGGTGAATGCCTGTAGTCCCAGCTACTGGGAAGTTGAGACAAGAGAATCAGTTGAGCCCAGGAGTTCAAGGCCAACCTGGGCAATATAACCAGATTTCATTAAATAAAAAAGTTAAAAAATTAAAAAAAGACTCATTGAGAGTGACATTATTATCTTCTTTTTACAGCTTCAATATTAGCAGCTTTTATAAAGTCACAGAGCTAGTGTTGCAGGCTATAATATGATGCAGTAATAAAGTAACCATAAAATCTCAGCAGCTAAATACTACAAAAGTTTACTTGTTGCTTGCCCAAATTAATATGCAAGACAATGGTGGGAGGAGGGACTCTGTGTTCTACATAGTCACTCAGGGACTACTGCTATCTTGTAGCTGCACCAACCAGAACACGTGGCCTGGAAAGTCATGGCAGCAAGATTAGAGGGGACATGAAGGAACTCTCCCCGCAGACTCTGTGCCTCAGTCCCAAAATGACTCTTGGGCTTATCCACCATCAGCCAGAACCTTCCACAGAGCTCCTAAGTAATCTTCTATGTGCCCAGAAGAAGGAAACAAAGTAAAACTTGGTGAACACATAGCATTGTCTATCACAACTAGCATATTGTGAAACCAGAATTCAAAAGCAGATCTTAAGCTTCCAGAGTCTCTTTCCACCAGAGCATTTGGCCTTTCAAGATTGAGGCAATTCATTTTCCCGAAAGAAAATGTCATATGGGATAATCTGCAGAATATGATGCCTCAAGGAAACTGGTAGGAAAAGTGGCTGTGATAAATGTCTTAGATTTGCTAAACCTAGATCACAATTCTCCTCCCAAGAAAACATTAAAAACATAGACAACGCGACCTCTGCAAATTATAACCAGCAGACAGCTGAGATGTGTTTGCCTCTCCAGTCTCTAAGAGAAAAATCACTGGGGAAAGGGTAAATCATCAAAGTGAAGATTCTGGTATGACTGGTTTGATCAGCACTCTCTTCCTTTTAACTCTGAAAATTCCACATCCCAGGAAGCCCTTCAGTCCCCAGGCAAATTGAAACAGTTGGTCATTGCAGTTCTACGTCAATATTTTACTCCCAGAAAGCTTCTGAAAGTGGTACAGTAAACTCTGTGTGAAGACGTACAACAATCTGAGAAACTAAAGTTGGCTCTGAGTTCAAGAACAACCAACATGGAAACAGACCATGGGAATAAAACTCTCCCACAAGAAAGGGCTCAGAAACTTCTGGAAGAATGTTGGCTCATCTGAGCAAGCACTCTTCTTTATGGCATAGAGGAAGAAATAACATGCCAGCATGAGTGTTGCTCAGGCCACTGCTGTAGCCTGCTGGTCAGGAGGCTTGTCCCAGGCAAATCCCACCACCAAATATAGTGAGCTTATATAGATTCTAACACCCATGTCTTTTTCAAGTCAAATACTGTTGAAACAGGTTGCCCCACCTTGAATTTGTGCCAGTTTTAGAATTGTGATTGTCTGAGCACACACAATCACAGATGCACACGTGCCTTTGCACTTTTTCCTGCTGTGTTTCATCTTGTGAGTTAGGGCTTTTGTTCCACTTGCGATGAGTTGGGTTTAGTACGGACTTTGTCCCACACACACGCTCCATCATCTCCAGGTTAAAATTCAGACTTCTCAGTCAAGCACTCAGCGTCCAGCCAAAAAGTTTCCTTTCAGGTCCTAACACACAATCTCCTTCACACACAAGCTTTAATTCAGCCATCTGGTCCCTTGGCCACACGGTCATCCAACTCTGCCTGTCTATACTGTCCTCTCCACCTCCTGTGAGCTTGGCAAAATCTTAATCCAAGACTTGAATTCAATTCCTGAAACAGTAGTGGCTTCTCTGGTAATATCTACAAATTCTTCCCAACTTTGGCAGCAGACATTACCTATACAATCTAATCAGCAATCTGTTTTGTAAATCCCTTTCATAAATAGCTCTAATTTGCTTCCTTTGTTTGCTTAACTTTTAAATATTTTTGATTTGTCCCCAAACATGGAATATAAATTCCTCAAGGTCAAGGGCAACCCTAGCATGCCTACCTTAATGCTTAGAGTAGTACTCAAAAAACAGATTTTGACTTATTAGTATATATTCTTGAGGCAAGGGAAACCCTAATTTAAAACAGTTTGATAAACATGATGCCATGCATATTACTCCCTACCTGCCCCCCAAGACTCCCTCTCCTATTCAGAAAAATAATTCACCCTAAACTTCAATGTCAACTTCCTACTCTATCCACCATGACTGGTGCTTAGGGATGGGAAGACCAGAACCCCAGCTGATGCTAATTTGGTATTTGGAAATACTTCTGGGTCCGATCATGAATCCAGTCAATAGAGGCTTCAAGTCCCAGCATTTAGACATGATGAAGGAAGAACATGTGGGTCTGGTGGAGAGGGAGGCACAGACAGAGGGTCTTAAGGTGCAAGACATCCCTAAACATGTTTTAAGGACTCTATGTCTCTCCCAAAAAATCAGAGAATGTGTGAAGCAGCTCTATCTGCTGGCAAAAATGTGTCCACTGAGAGTTTCAGGCCCATCCCAACCCTTGGCCAGTGAGCACCATACCTGATACAGTGCACTAAGAAACTTCTCCTCATAGCCAAATATGAATATTTTTGTAAGTCTATTGCCTGGGGATCAACAGTGGCCAGAGACTAACATGAGCATTGAGGGGAAGCTTCTCTCATCTACAGCCTATCTATGTGTCCCATCTGCTGTTTTTCTGGTCTTTCTATCTGGGTCTTTGATGGTACCTGTTATCTCTCCAGTTGTTCTGAGGCCTAAAGCTGAGGTCTGAATCCTCCCAGAAAATCAGACTGCATGTTGGTACCTTTCTTCTTCCAGGTTCTGTCTGGTCCTCTTCCTCAGTGCCTGAAATTTTCTTCAAGTTCATCACATTAGCAGACTTTTCTGACTTTTAATCTAGAAACACAAAACATCCAGAACCATCAAAAAATATTTATTGAAGATCCACCCAATGTTAGGCACCTGGTAACATAGTAGTAAACAAGCCAGGCACACTTTCTGTCCAGAGGATGACCACTATGGCCGGGGACAAGGTTTATTAATTTTACAACCAGTGTTAATTCAACTTTTTTAGCCATCTAATAGTCAATCTTTCCTCAACTATCCCAGCAACAATAATTCTGAGAATTCTATGGATAGATGGTCACATAAAAATTCATTCTAGCTGCTGCTGCCCTCAAATGCTTCTAGCTTTCTTTATAACCACTTCTCCAAGCTAGCCTCAATTTCTCTAGCCTAGTTTGGGCCTCAAAGCAAAGGATGAACACACGTCTTTTCCTCCATTTTCTGAAAAATAAAATGCACAGACAGTGTGTTTAAGAAACTTACCTGAAAATGTAGAGCCAACACAGAGAAATTACAATCTAAATATACATACATACATATACATATGTGTGTGTGTGTGTGTGTGTGTGTGTGTGTGTGTATGCTTTTACATCCCCCAGAATCCATCCAAGATCATAGCACATTTCTATTGCCATCTCCCCTCTTGCGTGCCAAGTCTTGGCTTGCTGAAGCCAGGGGCCTCCCTCCTCCAATGGGAATATCTACCCTTCTGTGAAACTTCTTCTCCCTTCCCAATCTACGGAGATAGCATCTTACAGGGTAACAGTCTAAGCTGACCTGTCTACGTTGAGCTGAATCTGCTCAGTACTCTTTATCATACATCAGCCTGCATTCATTCATTTGTTCATTCATTCTGGAAATATATATTGATCACCAGTTTTCTACCAGACATCATACTAGTACTAGATACAGTATCTAACAAAATAGAAGAGAACTGTCTTCAGAAGGAGACAAATCATAAACAAGTAAACTGAAAGCTAAATTTGACAATTACAGAATTCAATGCTATGATTTTTTTTAAAAAAAGGGTGATTTTATATTTAGGGGATCTTAGGAAGGTGAGGATGCCTCTTTAGGAGGGATAGAGAGGTCTCTGAGGAGGCAATCTTGGGATAAGCCTGAAAGCCTTAGGGTTGGATTTTCCAAGATTAAACATATACTAAATGTAGCAGCAAAGTAGGGGTGCCAAAATTCTTTTTGAAATTTTGTCTTTTTAATATTTCAAAAAAGACAAGAAGTAGATACCTTGAGAAAAATTAAAAGGCTGGAGGTGCCTCCCTACACATATTTTAAAGTTTAATATTGTTTTCACTTATATTTATTTATCAGGGAGGAGGACTCAACATTTTCAGGGATTAGGATCTCTAAACTCACACTCAAGGCCCAGATGATATCAGAAAGGATTGCTCCCAGCAGAGGAAGAGCAAGAAAAAAGGTCCTGTGGCAGAAAAGAGCTTGGCTAGGGCTGGTGATATAGCTCAGTGGTAGAGTACTTGCCTAGCATGTGAAGCCACTGGATTTGATCTCCAGTTCCACCAAAAAAAAAAAAAAAAAAAAAAGAGCTTGGCCTCCTCAATGGGTAAGAAGAAGGGGTGAGAAGAGCCTGAGCAAAGTAAGGTGTTGAAACAAGGGTGGGAGGGGCAGGCAGAAGGAGGTCACACAGGAGAGATGATTCTTAACCCTAGTTATGTATGAGAATTCCTTGGAATTCTTTTAAAAATTTATGATCCATAGACTGTACTCCAAGAAATCTAACTGGTCTGGAGTGGGGCTGGGGAACTGGTGTTTTTTTAAGTTCCTCCAGTGATTTTAACATGCAGCCAGACTGAAGACCTACTGACATGGGGCCTTGTGACCAGCTAGAGAGACAAAGAATTGAATGGTGAAGAACCTGGACCTTAGAACAAGACAGTCTGTTTTATTTTTGTTCAATTATTTTATTCTTATATATGGCTCTACACAAAACTGAACATTATTAAACATAAAATTTTTTATTGATTTATTTATTTGTTCTATTTAGGCTTACATGGTAACAGTGCAATTTGATTCATTGTACACAGATGGAGGATAACATTTCATTTCTCTGGTTGTATGTGATGTAGAATCACAACAGCTAGGACTATGATGTCCATCATATTCCACTATCTTTACTGTCCCCAAGCCCCTTCCTCCCTTCCACCCCTGTGAACAGAGTTCCTCCATTGTTCCCATGTCCTCCCCGCTCTCTGCTGCTGCTGACTAACTGTATGATCCCAGGCACCTTGCTGAAGCTTTTGGTTCTTCAGTTTCCCCATATGAAAAATGCAGAAAATAGTACAAATAATAGGATTAATGTTAATACATACCCAGATCTTAGAAAGCACATAATTAAGGATGTAATGACTTTTAGCTCCAAACATCCTATGTGAGTGACAACAGAAGCTTGGCCTAAGCCAGAGGCACTATAGATGCAGAGAAGTGAATGAATCGAAGGATCTATTTGCAAGTAGAACTTATAGGACCTGCTGAAAAACTGGATGATGGCAATATGGGAAAGAAGGAAAAATGGTGGTTTTTGAAAATAGAAGAGAGACCAGTAGAATAGAGGAAAGGGACTGTGGGAGGGAGAAAGAGAAGAAAGAGGGAAGTACCAGGGAATGAAATTGACCAAATTGTGTTGTGTGCTTGTATGAATATGTAACAACAGATTCTACTAATATGTATAATTATAATGCATTAATAAAATTTTTTTATAAAAAAGAAAACCTCATAGAAAAAAGTGACACTTGGGGCTGGGGCTGTAGCTCAGTGGTAGAGCACTTGCCTAGCATGCGTGAGGCACTGGGTTCAATCCTCACCACCACATATAAATAATAAATGAATAAAATAAAGATCCATCAACAATTAAAAAAATATTTTTTAAAAAAGTGACACATGCTAATAATGAGGGAGGAAGCACATGTCTATAAAGTGTTAATTTTTCTACATCCAGTATCTTTTGACATGTGTATTCTATATATTTGCATAGAACATATAAATATAAAATTGGGACCACGTTGCACAGCTTTGTCCTCTGCTCTTCTAAGTTTAATTGTTCATTAATAAAATTTGTTAATTTTTTCAAAAAAGATAATGTTGGCTATAGTTTAGATCTTAAATCCATATGCTAAAGGTCCAAGTGCTAAAAGCTTGGCCACCTGCCAAGCTATTGTGGCACTACTGAGAGGCAGTGGCACCTTTAGGAGGTGTGTCCTAGTGGAAAGAAGTGAGGTCATTGGTGGTATGCTCTTGAAGGAGATTGGTAGCTGTCTACTAAGTACTTTGATGACCTATGCATTGTGCTAGCTCTGAGAACACTGTACCAAACAAGACAGACACAATCCCTGCCCTCATGGAGCCTTCAGTTCTGCAATGGAGACAGACAACAGAGTTATGAAATAGAAAATAAGGCAGCTGAGAGGACAAGCAATAAGGAGTGCTAGCTTCATCCAGGTGAGAGAGGTCTCCCTGAGGGTGAGAGGACAGTGACATTTGAAGAATAAGTAAGAGGTCACCAGGTGACAGCAGGTGAGGAAAGTGCTCCAAATGGAGAGAGCAACATGAGGAAGGATCTTAAGTTTCGAGGAACAGAACAGTGTGGCTGCCACCTGCAGAGTGAGCATTGAGGGATATGTAATAAAGCTGGAAAAACAGATAAGGATAAGATCTTGGGTAGCCTTCTAAAGGTGTGCTAAGAACCGGGGCGTTATCCAAAGGGCAATGTGGAGATCCACTGAAGAATTTGAAGGAAAGCAGGGACAGATCATGTTTGTACTTTATTCTTTTACATTTACACTGGATTAAAGTGGAGTGGAGTGAAGTGGTCCAGACCCCAGGCAAAGGGCAGCTGTGAGACCACATCAAGAGACTAAGAGATGATAGGGGCTTAAATTCAGAGGTAGCAGAGGGATAGAAAGCAGATACTATCAATAGACATTTGAGAAGAAGAATAACAAGTCTTGGTGATCATTTACAGATGAGAGGTGACAAAGGAAAATAAAGGATGGCTCCCAGCCTTCAGACATGAGCTGCTAGGATGATTTCTTAGACTAAGAAAGTTGGTGGTAGAAATATTGAATTTGTCTTTAGACATGATAAACTTGATATCTGTAAGACACTCAAGTCAAAATGTACATGAAGTAGAGGGAGATACAGATCTAGAGCTCAGATTTGGATGTTATTTATGTAGAGGCAGAAATGGAAGTCCTGCCAGTAAACTAAATCACCTAAAGAAGAGAAAGGAAAAGCAAGAAAAAGATTCTAAGGTATGTCTAGAATGGATCTGGAGGAAAACTAGAAGAATATGGTGTCATGGAAGCAAAGGAGAATGTGTTTCTAGAAGAAGAATGGCCAGCTGCTCCTAAGTATGGCATATGTAGGCAATCGTTTACATAACTGTTCATTATCTGGCTCCTGCCTGTTACTTCCTCCTCATATCCTGGTATTTCCAAAAACCTGTTCTTCAGGCTGTGACACCGATCTTGCCTAACTTCCTTGGACTAGGCAATGCTTTTTTACTTTTCATATGCCATCCTCTAGTTCAACTTCCCCCAGCCTGAGCACCCTCCCCTCCTAGAGTCACCTGATAAACACTGTCCAGTCTTTAATTTCCTAAGCTGCTCACAGATCATCGCACTTAGAAATCTTCTTTGATCACCTCCTCCCCAAACTGAATATATATTCCAGTCTCCTTGTTTACCAGTCATATATCTCTATTTTTGTGCTTATCTTAGTACATTGTAATAATTGGTTGTATGTGTGTCCTCTACTTGACCATAAATTTCTGCGGGTCAAGAGCAGTTTGTATTCTGCTTTCTATAACTATGTTTAAACACAGAATCCTATACATGGATGGCTTCAACAAATGTTTCTGGACCTTCTTGGAAGCTTCCTAAATGTTACCTAGGAAGTGTGAATGTCCCAGATGGGATAAAGGATCATAGAAATTGCATACATGTAGCAGGACACAAAGACAATTTAATAATAGCTAGCATTTATTGGTTGCTTCATTTGTGCAAGACACCATTCAACAATTTACAGTGCTCTATCTCATTCCCATTATATCTACCCCATTTAACAGGGGTTATCATCACTCTCACTTTATAGATGAGGAAATAGAGACCAAAAGTTAAGTCACTTGTCAAAGGTCAGATCCTAACAAGTGGAAAAGTCAGGACTTAAATGAACTCAAGTCTGCTTGACACCAGAGCCCTATATTCTTAAGTCCAACTAGCATTCAAGCTTGAGGGAAGTTCCTGGTGCTGATTCAGACTTGTAAAGCATGTGCAGGTGTTCCCAACCACACTATCCATGGCGGTGCAAGGGTCCCAGAACAGCCTGCCTGTCCCAACAGCTTGGTGGCTCTTACTGACCAGAAGCCACAGGGTCAAATGCCAAATGTCTATGAAGGGTCTGTTCCTCCCTCAGTGATTTGTCCCAGGGCCAATTTGGAGGGGGAGCCCAGAGTGAGCCAATGACTGCAATGCCAGACACTAAGTTATGAGTGGAAGTGAAAGGTGAGGAGGACAAAGTTGAGGAAACTGAGCCAAGTTGCCAGGTCTTGGGCAATTTGAATCCCAGGGCTCTGAGCCAAGGACAGGCCACTGCACCTAAAATAACCTCCCAAGAGAGTCCAGACTGACCATTTTGTAATAGCGATCCCAGTACTGACTTTTTAGGTCAATGTAACACACATTGCTTGGCCCCCTGCTATATGTTAGCACCATGAGAGATTTTTTCTTCTGCAGAAATGAGGCAAGCCCACAAGACACAATGAGGCAGCTGTATAGCTCAGTATATGATCCTGTGCCAACCCATGCAAGAGCAGCCACAAAGGCAGCTGCAATTCACAGAAAGGAGAGATCAAGGTGTACTGGCATAGCCAGGGGGTTCTCGGAGCATATGAACTTGGACATGGTTTCAAGAAAGGTAAGAAGACAAAAGAGAAAGAGGGCAGCATTTTAGAAAGAGAGAGCAGTGTGAACACAAGTGGGCAGCGAGAATTGCTGAGCATGGTCCTCAGCAGCAGCAAGAATGAATTATTTCTTGGTCTCAGAAGAAACTCCTCTGTGGAACAAAGGGTTCTAAGGGGAGAATAATAGGAGATAAGTTAAATGTGTGGGGAAGACCAGCCAAAGAGGTCTTCAAAAGCATTAGGTTATATAAACTTTACATCCAAAATCCAGTAGTTCATCATCTCAGGTTTTAAAGAGGCAATTAAAAACAGAAAATGAAATTTTAGGAAGATTCATTTGGTGGCAATGCTTGGGATGAATTAGAAAACAGAACTAATGGCAAAAAGTTGTCCCCTGCCCAAAACCCAAATGCTTTATTGAGTATCTACTGACCGCATGTGAACATAATAAACATAGTTTCCCCTCTATCTTGCTTCTCAGTCCACTGCAGAGGCCATCCACTAATCCCACTGTTACCTGTTAAGGACCTAGTACATGCCAAAGATTCTACTAGGCACCGGGGACACAATGAAGAGCAAAACAAAGTTCTAGCCCTTGTGAAATTTATCCTCCAATGGGTGTGCAAGGCAATAGAAAAGCCAAACCCATCACTCTATCAACATCAAGTCAGGAAGCAAGGCCTGTAAAGATAAACACAGCAAGACACAAAGTGGAGGCTGGTAGCATTGAGTAGTCAGAGGCTTCACCAAGAAATGGACACAATATTTTAAGCCCAGAGAACCAATAAAACAGAGATGGCACTGCTATAAATAAAGATATTGAGAAAAGGACTTAGTTTGAAAGAGTACAGAGAAGGTGAAGAGTCTTGTTTTAAAAACATGTCAAGTTTGTGAAAACAGCAGGGTATCCACACAAAAATATCTAAATTCTACAACTAGTCTACAACACTGAAGGATGGAAAGGTTACACATGTAAATTTTAAAATCATCATAGAGCTTCCCAGCTCAGTATGCTCAGTAGCAGAGCGTGTGCTTAGCATGTGCGAGTCCTTTGGTTTGATTCCCTGCATGTACATGCGCGCACACACACACACATACAATCGTACATAGATATTTGAGTGATAAGAAGTCTCTCTAAAACTAATTTATAGAAAATGAAAGTAACTCAAGAATTAAAGCAATTTTTTAAGTGGGTGCAAAGTAAACAAATAGTTTTTTGCCTATCTCAATAATGATTCCCTGCCTCCAGCCTCCTGGAATCCCAGGGGTGAGCAGTAACTTAGTGCAAGCAGCAGGCGGCCAGGTACAAAACAACAATGTTAATTATTGAGGTTCATACACAGCAAACCACCTAAAAGACCTCTGTCTCCTATCCCTTCAATATCCAAGGCACAATATTAGGTATAGCTCTTCCTCTTTGGCATTTCTCCCTTAGACCACATGTTGCCTCTTTGTGATTTTCTTCCTCTACAGATGGCTGTGGGTGTTTTAATGTGTAGGAGAAAGAATTTGGAAAGCAAAATAAATAAATTTTAAACTGGTCCTTCCAGTATTCATAGAAAGGGCAAGAATTAAATGTTATATTGGCTCAAAGGTAGGGCTATGGTGTGGATAGGGTTTGAGTATGTCTGCTACAGTTTCATGTGTTGATATTGAATCCCCATTGTGAGTTATTAGGGGTGTTAATCTGAATATGGTGTCTAGAGGTGGGAGCTTTGGGTGATTAATATTAGATAAAGTCATTAGAGTGGAGCCCCCATGATTCAATCCTGGTGTTTATACGAATAGGGAGAGAGACCAGAAGAGACACATATTCACACACATGCTCCCTGCCTCTTGCCATGCAATAGCCTATACCATATGAGAACTCCACCAGGAAGGTCATCACCAGATGTGGCCCCTTGACTTTGTGCCTTCAGAACCATGAGCCCAAATAAACCACTCATCTTTAAAATGTACCCAGTCTGTGGTATCAACAAAAAATGGACCAAAGCAGTAGAGTGACTAACTGTCCTATTCTGCTCAGAATTATCTCAGTTTTAACACTCAAAGTAGTGTATCTCAGAAAGTCCCTCAACCCTGAGCAAATGGAATGACTGGCCACCCTCAGGCTTGGTCTGACCTTCATAGCTATAACCTGTGCCTGTATGTGATGCAACACATGTTACTTCTCCACAAGTGACGTCAGCAGGGTCAAAGTACCTGTTGGGTTCCCAAGCCTTACCTAACCTCCTGCACCCCTGCCACCCCAGAAACTGGGTCCTCTTACCCTGCTCAGAAAGAGGAAGAATGTGTAAAAATTCCTAGGCATGAATTGACCCTGGATTCTCTGGCCTTCTACTCCCAAGATCTTCTACTGATCCTCAATCACCATCTAAACCAGCAACAAAAATCTCCCTGTGATTTTAATCCATGGCATTTCTGCATCTTCTGCCCAGCAAGGTGGGGTGGTGGGGGTAGAGACCTGGGATTCAAAGTCAGACAATTAAAGAGGAAAAGAGACAACTTCATGGGAACTGGTGATGTGCAGATCACACAAAAGGGGAACCCCAGAGAAATAACAGCTGCTGACCGTGGAAGAGGTATGGTTTGCATTAGGGAAGCACAAGAAATGCTTACTACCCTATTGCGGAGTTTTGGGCCGGAAGCTGGCCTGACTCACCTTTAGAAGGAAAACCAAAAAAGGCCTTTTAAATCAAGGTCCACATCATACACTCTTCCAGGAGCCACCATGCTTGGAACACTCCCAAATCATTCCTGCCAGTTATTAGAGAATGATACGAAATTATAAGGAAGATTCAAAGAAAATGCCAAGACTTGGCTTGATCCTTGCTGCAGATTTTTCTTGCCAGTGTAGATTAAAAGAACCATAATCAGGGGACACAATCCTAAAGGGATAATCCCCATTTGACCCCTGGTCACTTCAACTGCTTGTGTACAGATTAAAATGCAAATCTTAAATTACCTATTTAGGTAACCTTGATCTATCTCCAACCACAAATCCTCATCTGAATACTAATAGACAAAGCAAAATAAAGTTGTTATTGCCTTTTTTGATTGAATTGTCCAGTGAATACTTCAGACCCACCCAAGTAAGGCAGCCCCTTCCACTGTAGCAGCAGGGCTCAGCCAGACGACTGTGAAGGCTGTTGCAAGATTGCATCAGTGACCTTTGCAATTTTCTGGCCAGAGCCTTTTCCCCTTCCTCCCCCTAGCCTCTCCCTGTCCCTGCTTAAAGCCCTTTGGCCTATTCGTCTCTCCTTTTCCCCCACTTTGAGAGTTATCTGGTATATCAATAACCAAAGCTAAATTAGAGCAGCCCTCCCCAGGGGATTGATTATGTTTAATCCATGTCAAATTAACCCATTAAGTCCCAAGTTTTCAATTCTGGAAATATTCCAATAAAATTGACACAAGTGCATTAAAAAAGGTTGCAAATCATGATCTAGAGCTTATATCCTTTATTATCATTAAGAATAAAAATAGATTATCCTATAAATAGAACTTTGGGACAATACAGTATCTTTTACTTATATAAGCCATGCTATAAATAGGGCAAATATGATCTCTAGGGTGCAGGGACAAAATTTTAATCCTATAGTCTCAAGCTTCCAAGAGTATCCACCCTGGTTTCTTACCTAACCTGTCTACTTCACCCCCTCCTGCCTATACTGCTTCTATGATAAAGCTGAGCTGGTACAGCGAAGTTGTATACCCAGATCCAGGAAGGTGGCAAAGAATTATTGAAATATTTTCAAAATATTTTCATTCTAAAAGAGCAGACAAATTTTTACTAACAGCCTGCTTCCATGCTTGCCTCCCCTAATGAAGTTGTGGTTTTTCAAATGGGAGTGAGGACAATTTGGATTTAATGGCTGCTCCATAGAAACACTCTGCAGGTACAGGGACTTACCCTCACCCCACTAGACACACACACATACACCTACCTCTGCGCATAAAAGGCACTCTCAATGAATACTGTTCTGTTAAGTGGCTCTAGCAATGCAGGCACCTTTAAATAAAGCTCATCAGTCAGGAAAGAAATAGTGTAAGAACATACTGATTTATCCATGCTGTGATCTGTTCTCTGCTGTTCATTGCCTGGAAATAATTCAATGAAATTGACACAGGTGCATTAAAAAAGATTGAAAATCTTTTTGCCTTGCCTTCTCTCCCATAGATGACCACACACATGGGAAGGTGACAACCCTTCTGAATAAAAATGAAAGATTTTTTTCTTAGGTTGACCGACAGATTCCCTCATTAGGGGTCCTTCTCAGGTTGCTCTGGGCTAGAGAAGCTGTGCACCGACCAACACCACTAAGAAAGTGTCATGTCAGAAATGGACACGAACACATTCCGGGGACCTGGTTCCTTCCAGCGGCACACGCCGCCGCGGGTAGGACCTTGGCGTGCAGACCTGCCCTTCCTCACAGCCTGCTGCAGTAGCCCTGTCCAGGGTCCCTCAGCTCACACGGTCAGGGCGTGCGCAGCTCGTGGCCCCCTCCCGCCAGGTTTCTGCGGGGTTCCACCCCTCCCCTCTTCCTCCCCTTCTTCCTCCCCCTCCTTTCTCTGTGCAGCTTGTGCAGCTCTGGCCCAGGCCAGCAAAGCAGGAGGCGGGTCTCCGGCAAAAGATATAAGCGGCCCAGGGACGCTGACTAGGTGCTAGCTGCGGAGTCTCCATCTGGAAGAGCTGCAGCTGCCGAGAAGGAGGAGAACGCCAAGGCCGGCCCGCCAGACCCACGCGCTGACCGCCGCTGCGCCACCGCCCCAGCTCTCGCTGCGCCACCAAGGTAAACCTCTCCAGGGCACGGAGTCTGGACCAAGGGCTGTGCGCTCTGTCCCGGGGAGGTCTTGCCCAAGAGAGCTGAGGGAGGGGTGCCTGGGAAGCTGGAGCCACCTTTGGGAGCTAAAAGTTCCCCCTTTTCTTCTCCGTTCCACCTGCAGGTTAACTCCCATCCCCGAGAACCCGGACCCGAAATGGAAATGGTCCAGGAGCTGATTCCTCTGGCCAAGGAGATGATGTCTCAGAAGCCCAAGGGGAAGCTCGTGAAGCTGTACGTGCTGGGCAGTGTGCTGGCCCTCTTCGGCGTGGTGCTAGGCCTGGTGGAGACAGTGTGCAGCCCCTTCACAGCCGCTAGCCGTCTGCGGGACAAGGAGGCAGCGGTGGCTGAGCTGCAGGGTGCTCGGGAGCGACAGGCCCTCCGCAAGCAAGCCCTGCTGGAGAAAGGCAAGCAGCAGGAGGCCCTTCTTGGTAGCCGGGCCCACTCCCACCGGCAGCATGCCTCCTAGGAACTCCAGACCAGCAGAAGGGAAGGGGGAGACAGACAGACAGAGACAGACAGATCCTGACTCAAATGGGAGAGAAGAGAAGCCATGTGCCCGAAGCCACTAACACCTAGAACTGAACCGCCACGTGGATCCACCAAAAGGAGTTTGGGATTGAGTTTTGCTGCTATGCAGCACTGCGTTGTGATATATGTCCAAAACTGTGTATCTTTAAGCTATCTGAGAATCTATCATTTTGCACTAGGGAAGAAGGAGAAATGCTTTTTATATTATTATTTTTTTAATTTTTATTATTACAATGAACACCATTTTGCATTTTGAAATAAAAATGTTTTATATTATATCTCATAATCTAATTCCTGAAAGATGGGGTGACCTGGAATGGGCAGCTTGGAGGGTCAACACACTGGTGACAGGTCTCCCGAGTACTGTGCACTGAACAGCTTCAGACACTTGCTTCATGGGGACTCTGATATTGGTATTATACATTCCTATTGAGGACTCATTTTTGCTTCACATTAAGGATGGCAAGTGAAATTTTTATAATTCCCACCAAAAGAATTTTAAGAGCAGAAAATAAATAAATTTCTGACCTAGAAAAAACTAATGGAGATAACTGATGAATTCCAGGGCAAAAAAAAAAAAAAAAAAAATACAAGCCAAGTGCAGTGGTGCATGCCTATAATCCCAGCACTTTTGGAGACTGAGACAGGACAATCATGAGTTGAAAGCTAGCCTCAGCAACAGTGAGGCACTAAGCAACTCAGTGTGACCCTGTCTCTAAATAAAAAAAACACAAAATAGGGCTGGGGATGTGGCTCAGTGGTCTAGTACCCCTGAGTTCAATCCCTTGTACCAAAAAACAAAAAACCAAAAAATCCTGCTTATTGTTTACACCTGTATGCTGGGGGTTCCTTACCATTGCTGCTGATATCTCTTTTTTCCTACCTGTATTTTCATGAAAAGGGAGAGAGAAGAGAGAAAAAAGGTGGAGGATAAGAGGCAAACTCCCAAGAACACCTTATCAAATGAGGAGTCTTGCTCTACCCAGCCTTCCTCCCAAGAACTTAAATTCTGGTAAGAAGTTCTAGGTTAGAAAGAAAATACTGGTTGTCACAGACCTGAGTCCTCCTCCTCCAGGGAAGGGTTTGCTCTGTGATAAGAATGAATTCAGGGACTGGGGTTATGGCTCAGTGGTAGAGAGCTGGCCTAGCACACGTGAGGCACTGGGTTCGATCCTCAGCACCACATAAAAATAAAATAAAGATATTTGTCCACTTATAACTAAAAAATAAATATTTAAAAAAAAATAACGAACTCAGAATTTCTGTAGGATTCAACAGAGATCCGTGGATTCTGTAGGATTCAACAGGGGCCCGTGCACAGCTTGATGCTCCCTCTTGGAATTGTTAATGTTGCCTACCCTAACTGGGAACAGACAGTTTTTTGCTGCTATCAACAGCTGTGCATTTTTGCCAAACCTGAGTCAACTGACCCCCAAATCATCCCTGTACACATATAGACACTGCATTTTATTTATTTCTGCCAGCTCAAATTTCACCCAACATTCCCAGACTTGATCAAATACCAGCTCTGCCTATTATCTATTCTTATCACCCCAAAGGAAATAATAGGAATGTGTAGAGATTAATCAAGAAAAATAAACATATTTGGAGTTTTAAAGGAAAATAATGTCAGTGACACTACTGTTCTTCCTGTTTACTAAATGGAAATTTGACCTTATATTAAGGCAAAGCCTAACTAAAGTTAAATGTCCAAAACTTCCCTAGAAATTTATCCAATCTAATCCTTCCATTCCAAAATACTTCTATGTTTATGCTCCTCTGCCCATTCGAACACCAATCCACTGGGAGACTGTTGTCCCTCAATACCTTTCATCTTGCTGTTCTTTGGCCTAGAAACATCAGACTAAACTCCCTCACCAGGTTTCAGTGCCTCAGTGATCGGCTCCCATCTCCACTCTCCGCTGATTTCTCAGGCTACCCAGCATGAACACTGGTACCCTGCTTGCTTGCTTTCGTCTTTGGCACCTCTGTTCACATTACTCTTCCCACTCAACATAACCTGACCCACAATCTCCATGTCTTCTGAAACCACATACCTCAAATTCTCCAAGAGAGGTAGGATTTTAAATAATTCTGCTCACTATCAAACTATATATCAAATTATGTGCTCTGAGTTTTGGTGTAAAAGAAGGTAATTAATGCCTATATTTCCAGAGCTTGCCTACATATAAAAATAAAAATGCCTAAATATAGAGATAATATCTTTTCTTTCTTCCTTCCTTCCTTCCTTCTTTCTTTCTCTTTTGCTTAGAAGGTAATGCCCTCTGTTTCCTCACTTTCAAATAACCTAACCCAATCATGTCTGAACTATGAAATTTTCTCTATCCTCACTGATCTTCTCATTGCTCTGAGTTCTTACAGGTAATACAGTCTGGGTTCCTACTGGATCATTCAGTAGGAGGCTATTTTTTTCCCAAGTTGTATTTGGGAGTTTGTAATTTCTTTCATGGTCCTGAGGTTGAGGACCATCTCTTCTTCAGTGTTCATAGAGATCACCAAGTCCCAGGCAAATAGTAGTTTCTCAATAAATGCTTGGTTGTTTAATCAATTCACTTGTGCAGTTACAGCAGTGGTTGTACACAGGAAGGGAAGCAATTTTGTCCTCACAGTTTACATTTGACAATGTCTGGAAACAGGTCTGGTTGTCTGGTGGCCAGAGAAGCACTCACTACTGTCATCTAGCAGGCAGAAACCAGGAACCCCATTAAATGTCTTACAATGAATGGGATAGCCACCTACAGCAAATAATCCTCCAATTCAAAATGTCAATATGGCTCAGGTTGAGAAACACTCAATTAAAGGAAATTAAGGAGAAAGAGTTTGCTTAATATTTTTAGAATCAAGGTTTTGATGTGGTCTCATGAGATTATGTCTGGTTGCAATCAAACTTACAAGTAGTTGCACCAATTGTCCTTGGTCCTATTCTATTTGGCAATTTTATCAACAAGTAGGAAAGGTAACAGAAGGTGTACTTACCAGTTCTGTTGGTGACACAGAGCTAGGATAGCAGAGTTGGGATTCAAAATAACAGTCTGGAACCATGCAGGGATGTGAACCAATTGAAACTGAATAGGGAAGAAGATATGGTATAAAATTTAGGTCCAAGAAAGTCATTGCATGAACACAGAATTAGGAAGGCTTATTTTAGCAGCATATCAGATGAAAAAGACCTAGAAATTTTCAGTGATCACAAGCTCAATTAAAGCCAACAAGAGCTTATAATTGGGCTGCTACAACAAATGAATTCCTTCTTCGTAGAAGTAGAATGTCCAGAAAAAAAGGATAGTGGGTGGTTTTGTTATATGTTGCAATCTGTCAGGTTGGAAAACAAAGAAGTTAAGTAAAACCCTTGGTTTTGCTTGGATTTGACTCCTGACTCCTCAAATTGCTAGCTCTTAAAAACTTGGAAATGTTCCTTAAATTCTGTCTTAAATTACTTATATTCTTTCCTACCTATAGAAGAGTACCCTCTTCAAAGGATAATTTGCAGATTAAATGAGATACAACATGTCAAGTTCTTAGAGCAATACCTAATAGTTAGTAGGCTTTCAGTCAATGATATCATTATAACTAAAAAAAAAATATCATATTTTAAGACTACCTCTTGATTAAGTTCATCTAACTAATGCTTTTGCCTAAAATTTCTTAACATAGTGATTGAAAACAATTCTTAACCTTGATCATAGTGAAACACCTATTAGTTATTTTGTCCTTTATAAAACACCACAAAACTCTGACCTACTCATATAAATAAATATCTAATCATGATACTCATGATGGTGCACACCTGTAATCCCAGCAACTTGGGAGGCTGAGGCAGGAGAGTCAAAAGTTCAAGGCCAACCTCAGCAACTTAGCAAGACCCTAAGCAACTTAGCCAGACTTTATCTCAACATTTTTTTAAAAAAAACAGAGAATGTGACTCAGTGGTTAAGCATCCCTGGGTTTAACCCCTAGTACCAAAACAATAACAACAACAAAAAGTAAATACATAATCTTGTGCTAGATTAGGTACTATCTCACACTATACCCTAATGAAAAACAATAATAGGTATCGATTTTGTGAGTATTAAAAAGTTCTCATATTCTCAGGAAAAGTTTGATTGTTCTTCACTTATAGTAACCAGAACCAGTTTAAAACATTTGGTTTAATCAATAACAATCCACTTGTTAACAAGCTTTTGCAAGCCAAGTGATCAGACATCACTTATGAGTGCTAACCAATCAGGAATGAACTCAGCCCATTAAATATATCTCAGTATGCCAACAAATCAACGAGTAGTCATGCTTTAGCAGATGATGTCAATCCACTTACATCTAGGAAAGTACACCAATCCCTGATATTCATGCTTTCCAAAAACCATATCCTGTATGAGATCAGCAGTCTGCTCTATTCAGAGAGATTGAGCAGCAAAACTCACCTTACTATAATAAGCTATAAATTCATCTTTTACACTTTATCTCAGGCACTAAGTGGTGATCTCATCATTCTTTAACAATTCTGGAGGGTCTACTATGATTGTTTTAAAGACTTCTGCTTGGCAGTAATCCAGGGGACCCTTGGACCAAGAGGACTGACTGGACTTCTGCACAAATTCTATTTGTCTTCAGATCTATTCCCAGGTAAGTACATCTCAACAATAATCTGAGCCCTAATCAGTCTCATTTGAGTTGTTACTGCTTTTGTGATTTGTAACCAAGAAAATCTTTGTCTAAGATCATTTGCTTCTATTTTTGTTAAAAATTAGAAATTTTTCGTTTATGGGTGCACTTTCTGGTAAACAATTATACCTAGACATTTGTATAAAGTCTAATTACTGAGTAATTAGACACAGGTCCTTGCATAAGATCACTTGACATTCTATGTGGGAAGTATATCATTAGCTAGTTCCAGCATGGTTCTTTGTTAATATGGGCATTCTGAGATACATTTAATAGATCTTTGCATACATTCATTAAACCTTTTGTTTTGGAGGAATACCACCTGATTAATATTTTTATTACTAACTGCTCATTCCTCTGTGCTTGCTCACTTTGCTTTTCCTTTGTTCGTCTGTATCATAGAGTTTTTTGTTTTTGTTTTTGTTTTGGTACTGGGGATTGAACCCAGGTGCTTAACCACTCAGCCACATCCTCAGCCCTTTTTTATATTTAATTTAGAGATAGGGTCTCACTGAGTTGCTTAAGTCCTCGCTAAATTGCTGAGGCTGGCTTTGAACTTGCAATCCTCCTGCCCCATCCTTCTGAACCACTGAGATTACAGGCAAGTACACCACACCTGGCTATCATAAAGTCTTGTTTTATGTGTTTTGAGTTTGTTCTTATTTCTTATATATGAATAATGGAGCATTCCATAGGGAATGGATAGAAATACAGACCCAAGAAGTTGCCAATCAAACACAAACTGGTCCTCAGGAGTAACCATCGGACAGCCAAAAGACTAGTGCCTGATTCAGGAAAAGGCAATTGGCCAACGGCTGTGGATCTCCTACAAAGCTTTCATGAGAGCACTCTCTGTCTTGTAGATGCGTGAAAGGTCACCTTTAGTCTATATTCCAGGGTCAAGGATTGGAAGGTCATTGAATGTGTGGCCTTTTTCTACAATTTGCTGAGAAAGGGAACCCAAGATACCATTCAAAGGCACATACTCTATTCAGTGGCCTCTCCTGTTCTTGGTTTCTTCAATGTCAGAACTGTAGCCTACTCCCAAAGAACTGTGTCTTACATAAAACCGCACTGTGGTCCTAAATCTTGCACTGACTTCAGTAAAGGGCAAAAATTTTGAGTCAAAATAGCAATGGCGGGCTGGGGTTGTGGTTTAGTGGTAGAGCACTTGCCTAGCATGTGTGAGGCACTGGGTTCAATTCTCAGCACTGCATATAAATAAATAAAAAATAAAGTCCATTGACAACTAAAAAAACAAAAAAAAAATAGCAATGGCCATCATGTAGAACTTTTGTCATATCAAAATCAATAAATTAATAAATTTCAGAGCCATCCCAGAGTCACTAGGAGACAAAACTCATCCCCAGCCCTTTTTATTTTTCAATTTTGAGACAAGGTCTTGCTAACTTGTTGAGGGTGGCTTTGGATTTTCAATCCTCCTGCTTTAGCCTCCCAAGTTATTGGAATTACAGGCATGTGTCATCAGGCCCAGCCACAGTTCAGGAATTTTTTAGATATAGTTATGTGCTATATAATGACATTTCAGTCAATAATGGACCACATATACAATGGTGGTTCCATAAGATTATAATAGAGTTGAAAAATTCCTATTGCTTAGAGATATCCTACCCATCATACCACTACAAGGCAATACCTTACACATTTGTAGTGAAGCTAGAGGAAACAAACCTACTGCTCTTCTAGTCACATAAGAATATAGCACATACAATTATAGAGAGTACACAATACTATACTTTCTATGATTCCTTATTTAAAAAGCTGGCTATAAAATAGTATGCCATGGGGGCTCTGGCTGTGGCTCAGCGGTAGAGCGCTTGCCTCGCATGCGTGAGGCACTGGGTTCAATCCTCAGCACCACATAAAAATAAATCAATAAAGATATTGTGTCCACCGACAACTAAAAAATATTTTAAAAAAAATAGTATGCCATGTTATACCAGCAGTAGCCTCATATATCTTGTTTACCACATCAAGGTGGTGTTTGACCTAGACCCCTAGGTCCATGCAAGAACTCTCTCTCATGTTTACACGATAAAATCACCTGAGGATGCATTGCTCAGAATGTATTCCTGAAGCTAAGTGATACATGACTGTACTTATTGTTCTGAACCACAGAGCCATATCAACCGGTTCCATTGTTAGTCCTGCTACTACAGAAAAAAAAAAAAAGTTTAAAAGCAGCAGAGTAAGAAAGAAAAATATTTAGGTTGGGAGTACAGCTCAGTGGTAGGCACATGCTTAGCATGCACAAGGCCCTGGGTTCAATCTCCACCCCATCAAAAGAAAAAAAAAAAGGAAACAAAGTGGGAGATAGAAAAGAAGGAGATGAAATGAAGAAAGAATGAATTTAACAACTCAGTCGCAAGCCAGGTGCAGTGGCGTATGCCTGTAGTCCCAGCTACGGGGAAGCTAAGGCGGGAAGATCACTTGGGTTCAGGAGTTTGAGGCCAGCCTGGGCAACACAGTAAGACCCTGTCTTAAAGAAACAAAAATCCCAGTCATATAAAATGAAGAACAAATGCCTTAAGAGGACAACAACAACAACAAAAATAGAAAATCCAGCATAAAAAATAATTGGAAAATCTTTCTTTCTATGGTTTGAATGTGGTTTTTCCCCTCCAAAACTCATGTTGAAACTTGATTGCTATTATGGTGATGAAAGAGGTGGGGCCTTTAAGAGGCAATTAGGCCATTAAGAAGGATTAATGAAATTCTCCCAGGACAGGATTGCTTACCACCACGGTGGGTTGTTAAAGCAGGGCTGCCCCTCCGGGTTTGCCTTTTTCATGCCTGCCTGCTTGTCCCTGCACTTCCTCCCATGAGTTGAAGCAGTACACACCCCTCACCAGAAGCCAAGAAGATGCCAGCATTATGCTCTTGGACTTCCCAGCCTCCATAACCATGAGCTGAATAAGCTTTTCCCTTTTTCTTTCTCCTTCCTTCCTTCCTTCCTTCCTTCCTTCCTTCCTTTCTTTTTTTTCCTTAAGAATTACCCAGTCTCAGGTATTCTGGTCTCGCAACAAAAAATGAACCAAGACAAGTACATTGGACAAAGATTAAAAATAATAAACCACATAAAAATGAAAAAAGACTTCAGAAAACTTTTAAAGAGTGTACTGAAATAGACCCAACCACTGAAGTAATGGAAATCTTGTCTTTTCCCCCCCTCTATTTTCCTGTAATTGGCTCAAACAAGAATTAATCAGAAAAAAAAATTAATTGAAATGTGAACCTGGCAGCATAGAATATATCCATCATGTAGTTAGACATTTTCAAAGAACTTTAGAAAGTAACAAAACTAGAAATTGATAGAACTTATGGTTCTCTAGAAAAAAAAACAACTAAAATAAAAACAAGATCAAAAAGTTTCCTGTCCTTTATGAATTGGGAACATTCTGATAGTAATACTTGTAGATATTGCAAGCAGAAGAGTTGTTCAAAGAGCCAATATCCCACGCTGGCTAAGAAACAGAAGATTACCATCCAAAATCTGTCCAATGCTGCTTCTCCAAAGGAGACATAAACACCCAACTACACTAAAATTGCTTTCTAGTCCTTCGTCTAAAGTCATAACCCTGAATCTCAGAGGTCCCGGTGTATAACCATGTTGGTTAAACTCTCCATCAGGGCACAACTCTGTCTAGCATGGCTTACTATGTTATCCCTAGCACAGTGCCTGGAATAGAGTAGGTGCTCATGAAATATTTGTTGATAAAGTGAATAAATAAAGGCACGAAGAAAGTGAATTATATATATATACATATACTATGAATTATATATACACATATATATACTTCATAATATATGAAAGTGAATTACATATACATACATATATATGTATGTTAAATGTTATATACAGTATATAATATATATATATATATATTGTCTTTTTCCATATTAGGAAATGGATATACATATCCATTTCCTAATCCAGAATTCAAACCTCCAAATTGAAATGTGATCTTCTGTCATTAATCAATGTGGATCAAGATGGAATTACTGCCCCTACTTATGGAGTACCTACCCCTTTTGGGTTCTATTGCAGACTCCTATCTCCCCTCTACCATCTATTCCACCCTGCTACTGCTATGATCACCATAATTGGAAGCCTCATAGGCGATTCCCTAAGAAGTTTATAACTGAGAGGTATTTGAATATACAGGCCTCACAGAATATACCAGATTGCTAGAGTCTCTCCTGGTAGAAAAGGAAAACCTCCCCCAATCCAGTTTTTGTTCAGTAACTTCCTCTAAGGCAAAGCCAGGAATCTGAGAGTGAGCACCTGTTAAGGATGGGACAAGGGCTCTGCCTAGGATGCTTCCCCACATTTAGGGCTAACAATAGTAAGGGGTAAGTCTCCAGGGCAACCAGGACCACTTCCAAGTATTCCTATCCAGAGCTGCTTGGGGGCTTCTCTGCCCTTTGGGGAGCACTGATGTCCAATGCCCAGGATAGGCCCACTCTGGCTTCCCTTTGGGGCTCCCTCTACAGGCACGTCCTGGCTGCCAGCTCAGTCCTAGCATAAGGGCCTTCTTCTTGGCCTGGGTTTCACCTTCTTGTATCAGGTGGCAGACCAGCTGGTTTCAGTCCCGAATCAGGTCTTCTGACTCCTCCCAGAAACCAACCAACTTCTGAGCAGGAAATCCTGCCCCTCCCCAAAGAGTGGGAAACCACAAAGGAAGAGAGAGATGAAACAGAAGGAAAGGCAGAGGAGGAGGGAGAGAGAGAGAGAAGAAGAGCAAAAGGGAAAAGGAGATCAATAAAAAGAAGTCAAACTTATTTGAAACCTCAAGGTAAGACTTTTTAAAAATCAGATTATATGTAATAGTATCACCATTTGTGTCAGAGCCTAGTACATAGTAGGACCTCACAAAGAATGCTTTTGAAATAATAAATCCATTGAAATGGACCGGAGGGCTAAGCTGAAAAGAAAAGAAATTTCAGTGTCAAATGCTGGTCAAAAAAAGAAAGAAAGAAAGAAGAAATGCCCGATGAGCTTTCAAATGTGTAGGAGGGAAGATATGATAAGATGCAGATGGAACCAGACGTCTGTTACTGGCACCAAGAGCATTCTGATCATTTTGGGACAGAAAGTTAAGTTGGAAGTAAAAAGTTGCAAAGATGGTGTAACAAAATGTCTGCATGTTTTTTTGAAATCATACAAAAATTCCAGGTCACAAGCATTTTTTTTTAATTGGCATTAAACCAATGACAGACAAAAACCCTATGCTTTAGCTTGGAAATTATTAAAAGTGCTGATATCTGCATGATGCATCCAGTCATTGGCTGATTTAGTATTGTTAATGTTGAGAGCTAGAGCTTTGACAAAGGTTTATTTTATCTCAAGAAGTCTTATTTAATGGATCAAGGGAAGCCTAAATTTGGCTATCAAAATGCTTCATGTGCTGCCCACCTATACCTTAATCCCCATCCAACCTGGCTGCTCAGGATACTGACCTTCTAGGCTTAAAAGGAACTGTTCAGAGAGAATTCCAAGGCACTTCTTTCAGGTCAGGGAGTTAGAGAAATCCTGACAGGAAAAGGAAATGCCATTCCCCACCCTCACCACTTACCCAAACTCTCGCTTGTCGTCAATAGGCAGAATCATCCAGAGGGTTGCGGTTTACTGATCCAATCACTCAGAGAGATTAAAATAGCTAGACTCATGCTTCAGAAAACATCTATAGATGGTGATGATGTGTTTTCACAACAGTTGGCTTTTAAGAGTCCTGTTCCCCCAACTTTCCCAACAGAGCTTAACAATATCAGAGGGATACACTTGAAGTGAGCTTTTTTTAGTGTCAGTATTTTCTTTGGGGTTTGTGTGAGCTAATCAGAGTCGGAAGCTGAAAGGAGGGTGGGAGAGGTAAGCAGAGATGGCACAATCTCACTTCTGCTTCTTGCCAAGATTTTAAAGGAATTGCCTTCCCCTAGTTAGTGTGATATAAAAATAAAATCCAAAAACCCTAGCTTTATCTTAATATGCATTTCAGTACAGCTAAAAGCTCCCCGAATCCAATTTCTGAGCTGGAACAAATCTTGAAGGTAATCTAATTTGATTCCTCTTATTTGCCAGGTAAGGGAATTGAAGCCAAGGCAAGGGAAGGGCTTTGCCCTAGGTTGCACATATGTCAATGGTGGAAGGGGGACTTGAACCTGTTCACCTTTTGAGAAATCACCCAAACTTTACAGGAAGGTACCTGTTGTTTATGTCATGCCTTGCGTGGGTCGCTCCACGAGTTGGGGTCCCGCGGGACGAGGGGCACCGAGGAGTCCCACAGGATGAGGCCTGGGGTTCCGAGGGACCAAGGTACAGGGTTCCACAGGACAAGGTATGGGGTGGACAGTCACGGAGTCACTCACCCAGACACCGGGGTTAGGTAAAACTGCTCTGCTGGAGCAAGAGGCAGACTCGTTTATTTCAGTTAGTGCAACAGGTACCCAGATGCCCAAGAGCTCATAAACACTGCCTCTGCTGATGGAATAAGATGTTCAGTTCAAAGATGCTCAAGTGATTCTTGCCTGGCAGAAATCAACAAAAGGAAAAGATTTTCTTAATAGTTAAGTTTTTCTAGAATCTGTTTCATCACTGTTAAGAGACAAGACAGTAGGAGACAGACTTAAGGCAGGTTTGTCATGAGAAAACTAGAATATTTTCTATTCCTATCATTGATCCAGCATTTTACATATCTCATTTCTTTCTATAATCTTTGTATTATCCTGATATTACAAATAATATTGTTTTAAGCTTGTTCAAATTCACAGAGGGAATATGATATTATTATTTCCAGATGTTTTGTTGATAGGCCTAGGGTCACACTGTGGCCTAACATGAATACTTATAACCAAGTGACTGTTAACAAACTTAGTGCCTTCCCCAGCATGGACCCTTGTGCTGGCCATTTCAATCAACTTGAGGTTCCTCTGACATGTCATGCTAATTTCTAGACTCCTCCCCTAAATATATGCTGTTCTGTTTGGAATGTCTTTCACTCCACTTTATTTCCAAAAGTCACGCTAAGTCTTCAAAACGTAGTTCCAAGGCCCCCTCTTCCCAGAAGCCTCTCAGCCACCTGGGCTGTCTGCATGTCCTACTCTGTGCTCTGTGGCACTCTATGTGCACTCTCAATATACTATATTACCCTTGCCTACTTTCCTTCCACTTGACTACAATCTCCTTGAAGGAAGATACCGCATATCACTCAGCCTTTACATTCCCAGGACCTAGCACATTTTCAGGCATATATTAGTACTTAACAAGTGCATTATCTTTAAAAAAAAAAAGGGGGGGAGGGAGAGGGGAATGGATGAACAAATGAAATACCTCCCCCTTTCTTCTATTAAAATAATTTAATAAATCTCATTTCCATGCCCTTGACTCTTGGATAACTGTGGTGGCGGGGGGGAGGGGAGGAGGCTAGAAGTTGTCACTAATATAAACTTCTCTTGCGTTAGAGCCTGACAAACCCCTCAAAAAAGGCTCTCCAGGGTTAAACATGGCTTCCTGAACAAACATATTGCTTTCTGCTTCCTTACAATATACACTGATCACAGTAGAAAAAAATTCAAGCTATAAACTGTAGGGACAAAGAGAACGAGAACACAGAGACAGCAGCAGTTGAAAAGTGTCAACACCCTTTTTGAAGATGGAAAGCTAATGCACAAATGATCAGTGACTTAGCAAACCTGAGCCTGCTGAAGCTCAAATGCTCATGATAGGAAGTTGACAAGAAGCCAGGAGCCCAGGAGGGTTTCAGGGATCAGGAACCTCAGGGAACACAGGAAGAGATGAGAGTAAAAGTAGAAGACACTTGCCTTCCATAGCTGCTCCACCTGGAGAAAGAAAAGTTTATTTTCTGGAGAAACTGACTAAAGAGACACCAGGCACAACCAAGGGTGGGGTCAGGCAGAAAGCTAGAAACAGTGGCATTAGAGAAAGCCTCTATCCTGAAAGATGAGATTCCCCAACCACTTTTTCTGGCTCAGCTCCCAGAACAAGAATAGCCTGGTTTATACCCCTTTCCGCCCACCCTACCCCAGCCCACAGTAGGCAGAAGAATTAAGGAGTCATTCCTGTAGAAAGAACCCAACCAAAGAGAAAAATATGACCAACACTGATATATGGGGGACTCTCCCAATGAACCTGCCAGATACCCTCTGGATTATCCCACAGCAGCCAACAACTAACAGGCCCTGTACTTAACCCACGAAGCTTCCAATAGCCAGGGAAAGGGCTGCAAGGAACACCAAGCATGGGATGAAATCCTCTGAAATTGAAGACCCTAACAAAAGCAATTGAGAAAGTGGAAAAACTATTAACACAGCAACAGCAGCATCATTTCCCCCAGAGATAAGGGAAGATGACACATCTATGAAATAAGAACAAGAAATCTCCCCCTCCCCACCCAGTACAAAGAACAAGAAAAAGCTCTTCAAAATAAAAATACAACTGGAAACTTCAAAATTATAATGAAGCCATAGAAGATACGATTATGGAAATCTCCCAGAAAGTAGGACAAAAAGGAAAAACGATGAAAAAAATAAGACATAAAAAGATAAGAACTTAAGAGATCAGTCCAGGAGTTGACATCTTCCAGTAAGAATCCAAAAGGAGCACACATAGAAAATGGAAAGGAGTTTATTAACCAGCAAATAAGTTTCCAAAATTTGCATAATAATATTTAAATTTCTACCTGGGATGGACCCTGTGGATGCTCAACACAATGAATGAAAAAAAAACACTTCGTCAAAGCACATTATTGGAAATGTTAGAACCCCAGCAATGAAAGGATCTGAAATGTTGTTTTAGAGAGAGGAAAAAGCTCACAAACAGGATCAGAAATGCAAAACAGCAACTGGGCTTCTTAGTGTCAACTCTGGAAGCTAGCTCTGAAAGGCAATAGAGCAATGTCTTCCAATTTTGAGAGAAAATAATCTCCAATCTCGAAATCCTCACCCAGCCAATAAAAACAATCAAGGGAAGGTAAAGTAAGGACAAGCAGACAGGGCTCACAGAACTGCCACACTGGTGTTTATGTGGCCAGGGTCTTGTGGATTAGTGCCGGTGGAAAGATGTTAAAAATGTGAAATACCACTTCCCCATTCAAAGTTTCAAAAAAGATTCCCTACCAGTCATGAGGAAGTATGCCAAGAAAGAGAAAAATGGGAGTTCCCAGGTAATAGCAAATGGATGGCCCATATAAATGGCCTATAAAGCTCCTAGTCCAGGTGCAAAGAGGAAGAAGAGGAGGAAGAGGGTCTGAGTGGGATGTCTCCGATGAAGTTTTTCATTTTTTTTTTTAAGAGAGCTGGTGGATTATCCAGTTAATGCGACCTTTTTATTTGAGTTTATAGCTCCTGTTGGAGGGTTTGGAGAACAGAACAACTAAGAAAGCAAACAAACAAAAATGAGATGATTATTAACTTCCAAGGGAAAACAAAGACTAGAAGGAATGTGATCCTGGTACACCACCTCACTCAGCTGTAACAGTGAGTCATGATCCCATGGGTACTGATTAGCCATTTCATTAAAAGTGTGATCTTATAGCATTAGGAACCTAGAAAAAGGGGAGAGTTTGTGTGTGTGTGTGTGTGTGTTGTAAAAACATGAAAATAAAGAAACGAAAGCTGCAATATAACTCCATAGGAAGTCAATAAATAACTTCTGAGATTGCAAAAAACAAAAGAGTATGGTTTTTAAAAAATGGAGGTGATGGTGGGGGCAGGAATTAAGATTTAAAAGTGATTGTCTTTGAGTGGGACTAGGGCATGGGGACAGAAAGAGCAAAATTTTCTGTTATTCATTATAAGCCTTTTGTTACCATGTGACTTTTTAAGCCCTCCTCGTGCTTTATATTGATAAATACAAGAATTTTTTTTTAAAGTAAATGTCTCAGCCACTACAGAGCTGTCTCCCAGGCATCACATTCTATCTGCCAAGCTAAAGTATTGGTGCCTAGAGCCCCTGCATCTCAAGAAAGCTCTGGTTGAAGTATTTACCTAATTACCTAATGCAGAAGTTCTCCAGTCTATCCACAGGTTATTTCAGAGTCATCTCGAGAGTGTCAGAGAAAATCAGAGCTGGGAGAGTGGTTAAAATAGTAAAAGTGGGTTTTATACAGGACTATTGCAATAAGGGAAGAGGGACCTCAGTACAGAATTGCACTCAGTTCCCATACAGCATGGACAGATAAGAACTTAGAGCCAAATCAGGATGGTGATTGGTGGATGGAAAATTACTAAAAGGAAACATCAAGGGTAAGGAAGGAGGGAGGATTCTGAGCAAACTGATCTAACAGGATTGTTTCTGAAGACTGGCCAGAGTGATCAGACATCCCTGGGGGATGGTAGAGGATGAAGAAACTGATCAAATACTGAAGTTGAACAGATATTGAGGATGGTGTATGTGTGTGTGAGGCAGGTCTTACTAACTGACTTAGCAGAGTTCTTGCTAAAACTGAGTTTTACAAGGAATTTCACAGATGGGTCTAGCACAAGGCCCAGGAGCCTCATTACAGCTGAACCAAGATGAGAATCCTCATCAGAAGCTTTGTAAAAATGCAAACTCCTGCTCCCACCCTTGATGATTCTGACTGGACAGGCCTTGGTAGGGTCTGAGATCTGCCCTTCTTTCCCCAGATGATTGAGCGAAGTTTGGGAGCCACCCGACTAGAGCAGAAATTGTGAGTGTGTAGGGAGGGGCAAGGGATTCAGGTGATACAAATTTTATATGTGTACCTGTTTATGGGTGTATGTCAGTGTATTATGAGTCTGTTTTTCCTCCTTTGCTCCCTCCTTCATCCTCTTTTATCTTAACCCATAATTGCTGCAGAACTACTGAAAACACGACTAGAAATGAAGTCCTCATCTTTGGTTTTAAAGCCCTGCAATCTGAGCTTTCTCTTCCAACCCTAGGGCTCCCTCTACTGGCAAAAGTCTATTAAAACTTTCAGTATCCTAAACCCAGAAATTCTCCCTCGTTTGCCTCCCCATTAGGTCATTTTGCAGGGGTGTTGCCTAGCCTTCAAACTCCCACCAGACATAAAATGGAAAATTAGACCTGGGAAAGATTTTCTTGACTTGAAGTTTTGAGTATATAAAAAGTAGGAGGGAGCAGACTGAGGCAGAAATAAAAATGAGAGTTGTACACACAGGGCGGTCAAGACAGAGGAGGAGGTGACACTTGAGGAATTTAACTCCCACCTTCTTTTCTTCACCCTCTCCCAAGATTTATGGGTGGACGGGGAAACCACATTCATCTGCCTTCCAAAAAATGGAAGGAGGGAAATAAGTTAGGCCAAAAAGTTCACTGAATATGGAAGCAGTAGGCAAGGATTCAATATCCACCCTCTATTTTCCTCGATCTTTAAAAGAAGTGGTCTCCTCTTCCAAAGCCATATGCCATGTCATCTGGAATCGAGCTCCATAAATCATGTCCTTCCAGTGATTCTGTCTTCACATTCCCTTGGATCTTTCCCACAAACCAAAAAGATGCTCAGCCTAGCAGTGTCTGCTGGCACAGAAGAAATTCTCAGAAACCTTTGAATGAAAACTTAACTCCTTCCCACCCCAAAATCAAAACTCTCCTTTGAATGTTCATGCTTCTGAAGGTCCTCAAAGGATGTCCCCATGCTCAAACTA
>CM053410.1:56388671-56406400 GCA_028644305.1 Xerus rutilus | reverse complement strand
GGTTAAATGATTGGACTATGAGAGCCTTAACAAAATCAGTGAATTCATCCCCTGATGGAGATTAACAGAGTGGTAACTGAAGATAGGTAGAGTCCGGCTGGAGGAGGTGGGCATTGGGGGCATGCCTTTGGGGTACATATTTTGTATCTGGTGAGTAGAGTCTCTCTCTCTCTCTCTGCTTTCTGAACATCATGGGAACTGCTTCCTTCTGCCACACTCTTCCACCATGATGTTCTGCCTCACCTTCAGCCCCAAAGAATGAAGCCAACCATCTATGAACTGAGACCTCTGAAACTGGGAGCCCCCTGGTAAACTTTTCCTCCTCTAAAATTGTTCTTGTCAGGTCTTTTCCTCAAAGCAGTGAAAGAGCTGACTTGTTTCTCATCAATGTATATCACCACAATTATTTCATCTGGTTCCATGAAAAATCAACTTATTGGATGCTTTTCCTACTCACAGCATGATGACTGCTAGGTCATCTAATTATCACTCTCTTTGTGTCTTTGTATCTTCTGGGGCTGCACAATGTCGGGCTTCAGTTAGTTGAGCCAACAATCAGCCATCATTAGTGCATTTCGTTTTTATTCTGCCAGGTAATCTCACTCCTTATTTTTGCTTTCTTTAAATGTATGTTTTCTGCAGTGGACTTTACAATTCTTTATTTCCTTTTCCATCAGACAATAAGCTTCTCTACTCTGCCCATCTTTCTGTCATTTCAGCATCATTCATATTTGAAAGTAACTCTTCATTGTTTCCTGTAACTTTACTATTGATAGTATAGGATTAGGGAAATAAATTCCCTCTGAGGATGAAAATGGAGTCTGGTCTGTAATGTTTGTTGGTAGCATAAAGTCATTTATAAAATTATGCAAATATATCTAGCAGTTCTGACAGTATATAATCTAATTTTCACTTGAATTATATCTGTTTCCTCTTTTTGTCCTCCATGAACCTTGAGCTCTATCTAGCTCTCCACTGTTCTCAAATCGCCATTGTTTTCTGGAAGTTAACTTCACAGCTGTGGGCCTTTGTTGACAAATTGTTTCATCTCCTCTGGGTCTTAAATTATTTTCTCTTACTCTGAAGTGAAAATTCACTGAATATTTCCAGATACTGTATTTAGGGTCATAACTCAATTTCTCTGTATTTTGTGTAAATTCCAGCCTCCTCTCTTCTCAAAGCTCCATCTCTCCACCAAAGAACTGATGCTTATTCTTAGTATTGCATTGAAATTTGTTTCCCCTGTTCTATTGGTAATTTGCAGAATGTAGAATTTACTTTATGATGGGGTAATTTTCATGATTTGATTGATTGATTTTAAGTTGAAAAACTTAGCAATGACACATCTTAAATCCTTTCTTGGAGGATTACACCTTAGTGAAATCTTGCTACAGATATGCCAAGGTGGTTATTTCTATACTTCCCTGATAATAAATTCTAAATTGCTACGATTTTCCTCTTCCTGGTCTTTTTATTGTTACCGAATTTATGTTTAGCTGGCATGTGGGTATCCCACACTAGCTTTGCTTCGAGCATGCTAGGTCTTTTCCTCCTGCCCTGGGTTTGTTCTTCCTAGTGTATTCTCCATGTTTCTCATTCCTCTATAGCATTTACATGACCCATTTTAATAGCTTAGTGCTTTTTTTTTTTTGGCACTCATTATTTCTTCTTCATTCTCTGTTAAAGTAATAAGTGTATGTTCTGTTGCACTTGCCCTAAGAGTCTTTAACTGGTCTTGGGTTTCCCGCCATCTGGGTTTCTGGCTGGATTGCAATTTTCCTTTGATGTTGTAATACTTTTCATTGAACTGGAGTGTAGGGCTTATAGGACTTGTTTGCTTTTATTTATTTATTTTTTCTCCCAAGATGTGCATATTTTTTCTTGAGCTTATTTTGCTGTTTTGTGCTGTTATTTTTAATTGCTTCCGACTGGGGGGTGGGGCTGAGGGTGAGATTTGGCTTGAATTTGGCTCTCTTTGCTATTACTCACATTTCTCCCAAAGCCCCGCACTTCTTTCTCTCTCTCTCTCTCTCTCTATTCCTCTCTCTCTCCCTCCTTCCCTCCCTCTTTCTGCGCCCCCCCCCCCCGCATTTGACAAACCACTTTTGAAAGGCCAATGAGCCCTGGTGTAAATAGTGTTAAGAGGAAGATGGGCTCGGGGTAGGGATGCTCAGGAATCCAATCCTGTACAGTCATGAGCTTGGCCATCTGGAAGTCTCCTCTTGCTCAATGAAATGGAGTAAACATTGTCCATTATGAAATCCACCACGCAGGCTGCCAGGGACGAATGGGATCCCACCCAAAGCCAATCGCTGCTCTGACAGGGAAATTGGCTAGCACTGCCTGAGACTACTCCAGCCTCCCCCGTCCCTGATGTCACAATTCAGAGGCTGCTGCCTGCCTAGGACGTTGTAGAAAGCTCTGTAGGTTCTCTCTGTGTGTCCTACAGGGCTCCCTGGGGCCAAGTCCTTGTCTGATGGCTTTTATGACAAAATATCTCCTCCCCATCCTGGTGCTCTCCTTGGCCTACTACTACTATTCTGCAAATGAGGAATTCAGACCAGGTAAGTCCCAATGTGTCTCATTTGGGAGCAGTAGTTTAGAAAACACAGAGGTATTAGTGTGTTCCTCAGGATCAATATGTGTTCTTAATCCCTAAAGTTGCTGAAAAATAAGGAGCCCTGAAGTAGGATTGCATCTCTGTGTCCTCTAGCCACAGGCTGTAGACAGGAGGGGTGTGAGGACGGGCAATCATGTAGCCAAAAGCTTGCCAAATAGACCATACTTTACTTAATGGAAAGCAATTTCAAACCTTCTACAAAAAAAGAAGGTAATACCCAAATTCACAACTCAGTCAGATAATTGGGCTCAATGGACACATTGATAATTGGGAGGCAAAAAGGACTCTGGTGTTGATGACTAAGTAGAAGTAAGGGAAAGCCCTGGAATCTCTATGAACACATGTGTTTGGATGACTTTTTAAATTTTCTTTCAACTGAGCAGAATCAAATAAGCCCAGCAATGTCTGGAACATCAGTGTTTTACATGAATCATGACCTTGCTGGCCTGTCCTCATGATCTCTGTACATGGAGGCTTTTAGGAATGACAGCAGACAGCCTCTGTTTTGAACAGCCATGCCAAACCCCACTTCAGAGCATGTTTATGAACAACTAGAACCATTCCTTTGGTGATTTACACAGTTTGAGACAAACTGATCTGGGCTCATCACCTTTAATGTTGGAATGTGAAATAAGGGTGCTCATATCCTGAGAGGGAGAAGGAATGTGACTGCCAAGTTAGATGTGGTCTTCACCTCCTTTTGGGGTTCTCCAGAGATGCTCCAAGGAAAGAAAGTGATTGTCACAGGGGCCAGCAAAGGGATCGGAAGAGAAATGGCTTATCATCTGGCGAAGATGGGAGCACATGTGGTGTTGACAGCGAGGTCAGAAGAAGCTCTACAGAAGGTGAGGGTTCTTTGCCCACATACATTTGCTCTTTCATGTCCAGATATGTTCTTCTATATGCTCACCTATGTACGTAAAATCCAGCATATCTTCTCTTTTTCTTCCTCTATGTCTCTCTTTTCTTCTAATTTTGTACACCCATAGGAATATAAAAATATGCATTTAAGCATTCATTTCTACAGACACACACACACACACTGTACAATCACCCATAAAGTTCTTGAGTTGTACATACTCATAGTCACACCTATTCACACACATTTACCCATGAAATCATAGATATATAGACATATATTTAGATACTGCAATTCCAGTATCTATTCAGGAAGACATATCCTTATACTTTATTGCAGACTCTCAAGCACATGCCCTCTCATAGATTCACAAGCCCAAGGGTGTACTAACATTCACAAACCTAGAGCCACCGTATAGAAACCAGCATCCCTAGCTACAATGCATTCAGAAAGATCTATTCACAAACCCCATGAGCATAAGTAATGAATTTAATCCCTATCACAGTGATAATTTAAAGCCCACCATGTTCCAAAAGCTATTTCAGATGGAGGACAATAATCTTGAGAGTCTATTTAGGATCACACACATCCCATTTCTAAACAGGGCTGTAAACAACCTCTCATTTAAGCCCTGCTTGCAAATACTGCACCCAAAAGTCTACAGTCAAGACCAATGCCATTTCTGCTGTCTCTCTGCAGGTGGTGTCCCACTGCCTAGAACTTGGAGCAGCCTCAGCACGCTACATTGCGGGCACCATGGAAAACCTGACCTTTGCGGAGCAATTTGTTACCAAAGCAGGAGAGCTCATGGGTGAGGCTGTTTCTCCTCTTTCTTCCTCTGGACTTTGCCCTAGAGGTCGCCAAAGAACTTTTGGAAGGGAAAGGGAAAGTATCAACCCCAGATGATTTCTCTCAATACAGCCATCTCTTGCAGGTGGACTAGACATGCTCATTCTCAACCACATCACCAAGTCTTCTTTGGCTCTTTTTCATAATGATATCCATATTGTGCGCAAAACCATGGAGGTCAACTTCCTCAGTTATGTGGTCCTGAGTGTGGCTGCCTTGCCCATGCTGAAGCAGAGCAATGGAAGCATTGTCGTCATCTCCTCATTGGCTGGTGAGTGGGGCGGGGCCAGTGTGGAGGTAGGAGCCAAAACAAACAAATAAACCCAGGGATTGCGCTAGGCTGTAATGAACATGAATTTTATCACTTTCCATGCAGAGAAGTAACACAATGTAAACTTGAAGTTGAAATGCTCATAGCAATATTAAGTAAAAGTTCATTAACAAATATGCACAGACAGGCAGAAATACTAAGGGACTTGGGTATGTAAATTCAATGGGAGGCATGCAAGCTGAGTAAAAGAGAAGCTATTAAGAAGCTGGGCCAGGGGCTGGGGTCGTGGCTCAGTGGTAGAGCGCTTGCCTTGCACGCATGAGGCACTGGGTTCGATCCTCAGCACCACATACAAAAAAATACATACATAAATAAAATAAAGGTTGTTTTAAAAAAAGAAAAGAAAAGAAAAGAAGCTGGGCCATAAGAAATGAGGATTGGTCAAAACAGGCAGGTTACAAAATCCCTGAAAGTAACAGAAAAGGCAGTAAGTCAGGGTGCCCATGGGAAACCTGGAGGTTTGGGATCTAAAAATGGAAGATCAAAGGGACATCAACAAACTGCTGAAAGTACAGCCTGTCCTGGTCTCTCTAGTGGAGAGATCTAGTCACAGTGGATAAAAAAGACTTTTCCTCTACGACCAAGAGTCATAGGTTGGTAAAATTAGTTGATGCAAAGGTAGAAATGAAATACTTTCACAACATACAATAGGCAGGTTAGCTAGGGCAAAAGGAAAGGAACCATAACAACAACAGCAATAATAACTATTTACAAAGTGATTAACAGACATGCCTATATTAAGGGCATTCTCCAAAATCTCAACTTGTTACATTAAAAATCCAATTTAAACAATCATCTATGTAGGGAGGAAACATGTACAGAGAAATGTTTATGAGCAGATCTCTTTGGGATCAAGAAAAGACCCTTGGTGTTTTGGAGGGTGACAGTATCAGAAGTTATAACCAGTAAAAAGCCAGAGTTTCTGGGCTGAGGGATTCATAGGTGCATTTCATCATGGACCCAGGAGAGAAGTTCTACACACCTTTGTTGATTAGTCAGTTAGAGGGAATGTGGCTGGAAGGTCTAAACATCAGGATCAAATCCAGCCATCTTTAATGTAGTTCCTGGCAACATTTAAAAAAAAAATGACCTAGAAGACTGTGTAAACTGTTAAGTACTTCACAAATGTCCATTCTTACTGAAAATAATAACATCATCTATGTTGTAAAGAATTCTCCTTTCTGGCCCAGGAAAGGTTGCATAGTGATTGGATAAAGGGCCAGTGTGTCTGTGCTACCCGCCAAACAGAGTGATTGATATGCATCCCTGTGCTTCCCAGCCAACACAGACTCCCCACCCCTCCCCAGTCACAGACTCTCTCTGGGCTGAAAGGAAGGGAGAGTTTCCAGATGCATACTGAGTGGGAGGGTGCTGGGCACATCCCCAATGCATCCTGGGGCATTGGCCAAAACCCTCACATCAGTTATGGTGTAGGTGGCTTTAATGATTTCAGTTGATTAAATAATACATTCACTCTAGGCAAAGGATGTGTTTCATCTTTGGTTGGAGAATTTAAATTTTATAATGTATGTACTACCTAAATGTGCTCAGAAAGAATATGAATTACTGTAGAAGCCCAAGGACATGATTAAATTCTGATAACCTCTGTTTCCACATATCTTCTACACCTACAGAATGACACTTGGTAATTGCCATGGATTCTGGGGGGTGAAAATTTAGTTGGATTACTATTCCCTGTGTTTATTGTTTGTATAGCCAAGAGTTCTGCCTTTTTGTTATGAAGCACATCTGTGAACTTACAAAGTACAGACACATTGCTTTCTCTCCCTAACTGAAGAATATTCTGTGTTTAATGATGTATTCTTCTGAACAGTTAGTAAACATATTCATTAATCTTTCCTCTTAAAATATGAATTCCACAAACATGAGATCCTAAACATCAGCTGGTCCTAAGGCCAGTGAAGGAGTATTGGGATAATCCCAGGAACTCAGGAGGGAAGCTAGAAGATTGTAAATTGGAGGCTAGCTGGGCAACGTACAGAGACCCTGTCTCAAAAGGGAAAATGAAAAGAGCGCGGGATGATGTTCAGTGGTAAAGTGCCCTAAGTTCAATCCCTAGTACCACAGAAAATTAAAGTATTGGGATGGAGTTTTAATCATTTCCCCTGGGTAACACATTGTTAATGAATTACAGTGATAAGCAACTATTTTTACTCCCAATACATTTCCAGGTATTGCATTACATGGAAGTATTGTACTTTTAACATGTTCTTTAAAGGCTCAACTACTTGTTTAGCATTAACAGACAGTATCAATGCTTCTGGGCATCTATGGTACACTTTTGTCCCAATACAATATCTTTGTTTGGCACCTACTGATCAACTCTCTTGTATATGTAACATCCAGTTACATTTATTAGTGTCCCCTCCTTCCACCAGGTGTTAGTTTGGACACAAGTTTAGTTACTTTAACAAATATCCATTTTACAATGCCCTAAGCAAAACTTTTTTTTTCTCACATGAAACAGCCTACATTAGGCAGTTCAGGGCTGATATAGTAGTGCTGCCCCATGAAACTGTATAAGAACACTTCTGTCTCAGAGTCATCATCCCTATGGTGTCATTTTCATCTGTATGTTCAAGATGGTCTACTGTTATATCTGAATTCTAGCTAGAGAAATATAAAGAAAGAAGGATATAGCCTGAAAGTTGTCTTCTTCCCTTCTTCCATAGCTGCCTGCAATTGTGGTTTTTATTCATGCATCCAGCTAAAATTCATGGGTTCTACTTCTATATAAGGCATTGATATTGCCCGTATAAGGCATTGATCAACTAATGATCTCTCCTGCATCACTCATGCCAAGAAACACATAAGTGTAGAAGAAAATGTGCCCTTCAGGCTACCCAACACGTGTACCACATACAAAAACATGTTTGTGCACACACACATGCACACCCACTCTGTCTCTCACATTCATGGTCCATCCCCAAAACAAAACCCCTTCCATCAGGCAGAGGATACA
Organism: Xerus rutilus; assembly: GCA_028644305.1. NCBI lineage: Eukaryota > Metazoa > Chordata > Mammalia > Rodentia > Sciuridae > Xerus > Xerus rutilus. The sequence continues at coordinate 56,398,758 of CM053410.1, read as the reverse complement.
GGAGGTGTGAAGAAGCATCAGGAGAAAGAATAAAAAGAGAATGCCTCTTTGTATTTGTTAAACAAACTGGAATAGAGATAATACTTGAATTTGGCTTTTTCAAAAATCACTAGACTGGGCAGAGAACATTTGAAAACATCTGGCAAAAGTTTATCTACCATTAATCAAAATGAGTTGTCTTAGGATTAATTCTAGAAGGTCAAGCTGATTCTTTTTTTTTTTTTTTTTTTTGGTACCGGGGGATTGAACTCAGGGGCACTTAACCACTGAGCCACATCCCCAGCCCTATTTTGTTTTGAGCCCCTTGGCTTTGTGAACCCCATGACAGTGGTGCTTCCTATCAGTTACACATGTAACTGCTGGAATGCCACATCTACTTCTCCACACTTCCTCTTTGCCCCCTCAGACAGTCATCAGCCCCCTCATCATCCCTCTGCTCCTTTCTCCTCTCAAAATCTATTTAACTTGCACCTCACATGAAATCTTTTTCAGGACTCGCCAGAGCCATTTAAACATTTCCTCTTTGCCTTTATTACATTTGGATAAGTTATCTTTAGAAATTCTACTTCCTCTCTATTTCTCTCTCTGTTTAAAATTTCATCAGTGATCCCAATGCTACTAACAGCAATAACACAAAAGCTAAACATATTGGGCAAGCGTAAGTGCAGAGATAATGGCTCTTCTGTATTAAAGAAAATGAAAGACATATTTTGAAGTGAAACCAGACATAATAAAAGACTGGGTTTCTTAAATCTCCAAAATAAAAATACACCGAAAGGAATAAAGAATCTTGTCAATTAACCTCTGAATGCTTGGTCCTCTCTTTGGAAGCTGTATAACTGTCATCTACACTTAGCTATTAACTCCAAATCTTTCAAAATATCAACTTTTAAATATATATATATCCATATTTATTTAAAATATAAATATATTTTAAATTTGTGTATATTTATCAATATATTAATGAACATATTTATAAATTAATTAAATATATTGTTTGTTGATTGAATTAATTACTTATATGAATATAGAGTTTAAATAAATATTTATATACAGAGAGTTTTATTCAAATGCATTCCTCTTCTGGTTTACGCTTTTGCATCACTGTTTCAGACTATTTTTTAAATGTAAATGTACAGTATTTCAGTATACTAGTCAGGGGCAAATACCACATAAGACAATGCTTTAGTGGCAAAACTAAACCAAGGAACGAAGTCACTTGTTGGACCTTAATCTATTTGTCAGTCGAGGGCTGCCTGTGTGGTCTAAACCTATTTCAAGAATTCAACATTATAAAGAGAGAAAAAAAAAGCACGTTTCTCAAATATATGTATCAACTAACAGGATTTGGAATAACCATAATATTTTACATAAAGACAGGAATATACAGATGTTAATCTCATCTGCAGCTCTGGTACCCACTCCTTCCTGAAACACGGGCCAGTTTCCTCAATGTATGGATGTGCCTTGGGGTATGGTGGAGTGGTGAAAGATGTGAAAGGCCTTGGAACTAGAGTGGAAAGCACTAATCTATCCCTATTCAAATTTGTACTAATTATTCTAAGAAAATAGGCATCTTTATCCTTAAATCAAATTACCTCAGAAGTACTTTTCAGGAAACATTGTTTCCAAGATGAGTGGAAGTGTTTATGTGTGTAGGACAGCCATAGAAATATACAGAGGAGGGTTGGGGATATAGTTCAGTTGGTAGAGTGCTTGCCTTGCATGTAGAAAGCCCTGGGTTCAACCTCCAGCACAAAAACAACAACAACAACAAAGAAAGAAATATACAGAAGAGAAGTTCGTGTGTGTAGAGATATGTAATCTACAGGACTTGGAAGAATGCCAAAGAGATCAACAACATGGGCATAAAAATTCCAGTAGTCATTGTTGCCTAAATTTAAGAAATTGTATTTGGGTAAAACCTGAAGGATCACGACAGAACTTGCTGGATTTATCTAAAAGTTCTATGTTATATCTGCCCAAAAACAAAGGCATAAAAGTCAGGCACAGTGGCACATGCCTGTAATCCCAGTGATTCCAGAGGCTGAAGCAGGAAAGTCATAAGTTCAAGGCCAGCCTGGGCAACTTAGTGAGACTTTGTCTCAAGATAGAGCTGAGGATGTAGCTTAGTGGTAGAGCACCCCCGGGTTCAATCCCCAGTACACAAAAAAAAAAGGAAATGGAGAAGAATTGAAATCAGGATGGTGTGGGGGGACATGACACTTTTTGAAGAAGACAGCAACAATATAGCATAGGTTGAAAACAATATAATGCTATCCATGACAATTATTGCTTCAAGTTCCCCTAAAAAGCTGGGGTGAAGCTGAAGTAGTCAAGGCTACTTAATGGCTAAGACCACAGGTTTCATTCAAGTGTACTTCTAGATGAAAAAAGCAAATTTCTATCATTCATGTCTTTATGTTTCCTCACTAGGAGTTTGAATAGCCTATAACAAATACATTAGTTGGAAATACAGAAATAGAAAACTAAGTCTTAAGGAAAGAAGAACATAAATATGCCCAAATTAGACTCAACACAGATGCTATATTTGTTTCAAACTCAGCTCTCAAATTTCTTAACAAAAAGAAAAAAGATCAGCACACTGTATAGATAAGATTATATTCAAAAGAAAGAAGCAAATAATTTCTGAAATATATTTCTCATAAAAGATTATAAATAGAAGACAAAAGTAATGGAAAGAGCAATTCTTCCAACAACTTTTAAAGATGTTTCTATGACATAAAAGTTCTGTGTGTGTGTGTGTGTGTGTATGCACACACACACACACACACAATGAAAATTTGGAAAACAAAAAAATAGTATAAAGATGGAAATAGAAATTATTCATGGTCCTGTAGTCTAGATATAATCATGCTAATATTTTACAGAATTTCCTTCCAAACATATAAATATATAGCTATAGTAAATTATATATAGTATATTATATTATATATAAATTATATTATGTATAAATATAGCTACAAATATATATAGCTATAGTAAATTAATTATTTTCCCATTTTCCCATTAGTAACCACATTTAGGTTACTCTCAATGTTTTCACACTGTAAAAATCCCATAACAAATGTTCTTGTATCTGAATCTGTGACTGAGTTGATGATTATTTCTTTGACAAATTCTTACCACTAGTCCTTCAAAAGGACTTTAATTATTTCCAAGGCTTTTTCTGTCCTTCTGGGATAAGCCTCAATTCACCCAGAGACGACATCTATAGTATAAACCAGTATCTGAAGTTCCAAATGCAAGGCATTTGGGTAAAATCTATTTGCCAATCATCAAAAGATTACAGACCTATGTGTTGTATCCTTTTAGCTTTCAGATAGTTTGGGGCATATAATACACAGTTGAGTCACCTGCTGAATAGTCTATTGGAGATGTGGCCTTTGCAAGTGGGACTTGATGAAATTTACCAAGGCACCCCTCCCATAGTGAGTATTCTCATTGTAGGGCCAGGCCAGTGCCTTAGAAGGCAGAAGGACGATCCCATGGGAATTTCATCTCCATTTGGCAGTGCTATCCCAGGAGTCAAAACTCCACTTTGGCCCATTTCTCATCTTCCTCACTCTAAGGAGATTTGTATTGGTCTAATGTAAGATGAAGTATTAGGGCCCTAACAAAGGACCCTTACTCTTTGTGGCCCTTTTGGCTACCCTATCAACAGCCTGATTTTTCCTGGCCATGTAAGCGTTCATTTTTAGTGATTGGGACAGTGCATGATTGCCACCTGCTTCGATTTGACCACAGTTTACATTAATTTCAATATTTTTAGGGCACATTTAATGTCCTTGTTTTCAGCAGTGGGGAGTCCTCTTTCTTTTGAGATAGCTCCATGTGCGTATAGTATCATGGACACATATTTTGAGTCAGTGTAAATGTTTACCTTCTTTCTTTGGGGCAATCTGAAAGCTCTTGTCAGAACAATTAGCTCAGCTTTCTGGGCTGATATTCCCAGCAATGAAGCCTGGCTTCCAGTACCTGTTGCTTTCTGATCATGGCACATCCAGCTATTTTATGGCCATTGTGCATGAAACTGCTCCCATCAGTGAAGAGGTCCCAGTCCAGCTCTGATAGGCTGATCAAAAAAATTCAAACTGCTGGAATATGCAGTCCCCAAGATCTCTGAGCAGTCATGTTGTATTGGCCCATTATTATCTGCAGGCAGCAAGGTTGCTGGATTTAATATGGACATGGTTTTGAGGACATCTGAGTTGCCTGTTATCTCCCCATTTTTTCAGCAGTCAGCCAGTAGCCACCCCTTCTTTTTTAATAGGACCAGAACTGGGTGAGGAACAAACACAGCAATGGGTGGTCTAGGGTGAACTTTACAGCCTCTCATAGTAAATCACAAGTGGCAGCCATTGTCTAAAGGCAAGGGGGTCATTCTTATTTTTGCATGGCCAAGCTGTTTTGAAAAATAGGCTGCTGGTTGCCATTTGTCCCCCATAGCCTGTAAGAGAACTCCAAGGACTATACCTTGTTTCTCATGCACATGAGCGCCTTTGGCAAGCGGGCCCAGAGCTGGAGCTGTTATGAGGGTCTGTTTTAACTTTTCAAAGGCAACTTGGAATTCTGGGGTTCAAAGCAAAGACTCCATTTCTGTTCCTATTGAGTCCTCATACAGGGTTTAGCTGTTAGCCTAAAATTTAGAGAACCAAATAAGGCGGAATCCTGCCGTTCCCATTTAAAGGTTCCTGGGCTCTCTAAGGCTCAAGATAGCCTATCTATAATATGACATTAAACTGTGGGTTCCTTGGCTAATCTGGAATCCCAGATAAGTGACTTTTTGTTTACAGATCTGAGCCTTTGGACACCTTATATCCACATGAGGTAAGGTAGTTTAATACAATTAATAGTGTTTCTGAAGGGCAGTGTTCATGGTTGGGTCTGGCTATAAGCATATCATCCACATAATGCAAAAGGATTCCTTGATCCAGCCATAACCTTAGCAGATCTTTTGCTATACTCTCATTAAACAGAGAAGGAGAGTTTTCAAATCCCTAAAGTAGGAAAGTTCAGCTATACTGGGTGGTTACTTTGGTATTAGGGTTCCTGCCACTCAAAAGCAAATGATAATTGGGACTTCCTTTTCAGTGGGAGGTAGAAGAATGCATCCTTTGAGTCCAGCACTATGACTAGTTACAGTTATCTGGCACCAAAATCAGCACGGTTATAGGGATTTGATACTGTAGGGTGAATATACTGGACAATATCATTTATAGCTCTCAAGTCTGGCACAAATCAGTACTCATCAATGTGAAGTTTCTTAAAAGGAAGATAGAAATATTGCAGGGAACCTGGAAAAATTGATTCAACCTGTGTTCTAAAAATTCATCTACAAGAGGATGAATTCCTATCAACACCTTTTTCTCCTAAAGGAGTATGGTTTCTTCCTGGGGCAGATTAACTCCTCCTTGAGTAAAATCTTGATCAGAGTAGTGTTGACCTCCCTTCCCTAGATCTCATTGACCCAATGACCTTATTCGCTTTCTCAGAGACCTCCACTGGAGTGGACTTAGTTTTCTTTTCCTGGTTGACAAGGAAAAGCTGGAACCAGGGCACATATCCAGTGGCACTTGCAAATGGAGTCAATGCTTTTAGGGTCATATTATCTGTACATTTAATTTACATGACATATCTCATTCCAGGAGAGGAATTGGACAATCTGACATATACAAAAAGTTATGCCTTAATCTTTGTTCTGCCAGTTTGCTTTCAAGGGGTTGGAGCAATGAATGCCACTGAGTCTGACTTGTCACTCTTATCACTTCCAGGGTGCTATTGCTTGAAGAGGTTAATTTAGAATTTAAAACAGAACAATTTATGCCAGCATTGATCAAGTAGTCAATCAACTGGGTTCCCAATGTCAATTATATCCAGGACTCTTGTGGGACTATTGGTATAGGAATCTCCACTAAGGTCTGAAGCCCCCTGCCCTGTCATTTGTCATCTGAGCCTTATATTTAAGAGATCATTTGTTTTACAGAGGAGTGACCTAGTCCTGGGGATCTTTGCTTCCTTAGATAATCCTCTTTAGTTTTCACTCCTCCAGAGAAGTATATACCTTAAAGGCAATATCAACTAGCTGTGATGGATTTATGTCAAATGCCCCCTTCCTCTGCTAAAGCATCCTCCTTATATGTCTATGACACTGTCCAAGAAGGTCATATTAACCATACATAAATTTCCAGGGGTCTCTCTCTACAGAAACAATCAGAATCAAAAGGCAGGTGCCTATACACCCAGGGACTGAGGCATTTGCTCAGCCTGGCAGGTAGCATGCAGAACTCAACCCAGATGTGTCTCCTGATGGGCAGGAGGGAAAGTGCAGCCATCCAGATGGTGTGAGGTGATACAGCAGAGAGTTCAAAAGTAGAGGTACACAGGAGGCTTTCCCCGCTCTCCTTCTATGGCCTGGTGCCATGGTTATGGCTAAGGGGACTCCAGGTCCTGGGAGCAAAGACCAGAGCTGGGTTCCTACCAAGGGAGCTCTTTCTTGTTTCCATGTAGCCATGGCCCCTGCTGCTTGTAGTGCAGCTGAAGCAGGTCCCTAGGCTGTTTGACTCACACTTTCAGCCCTGCCTTTTGCCCTGGAGCCACAAAGTCTGACTGAAGAGACTTTTTTTTTTTTTTTTGGTACCAGGGATTGAACTCAGGGGCACTCGACCACTGAGCCACATCCCCAGCCCTATTTTGTGTTTTATGTAGAGACAGGATCTCACTGAGTTGCTTAGCTCCTCGCCATTGCTGAGGCTGGCTTTGAACTCTCGATTCTCCTATCTCAGCCTCCCAAAGTGCTGGGATTTCAAGCGTGAGCCACAGCACCTGGCTGAGACTATTTTTTAAAATATTTTAGCCACAGGTTCTGGAATCAGAATCCAGTGTGTGGGTTGGGTTATATTTTTTCTCTTGCTCAATTGCTCATCATGCTGATCCCCCTGTGTATTTATGCCAATAGGGCATTGCCAAAGTGAGAATTGCCCTGCCTAGTGATGGGCGTTTCACAGGCAAAATGGGGTGCACTGTTGAGTCTTAAAAGGGAAGACCATTCCCATACCTGGTTCCTAATCTTCAGGGCCTACAGCAGGGTACTCACTGCTACTACATTCTCTTCAGTGGGCAGGTCCTCCACGGCAGAAGAAAATCTGCCTCACTTACCAAACATTTCTCCACAACCTGGACAGTTCACTAAGATTTTTCCTCCAGCTGGGGGCCTACAGATCCTCAACTTGCAATGGGGACAACCTGTAGTTTCTTGGGAATGGACTAGAGATAGAGGTTGGCTGAGAGGTAGTTCTGGCCAACCAGCATTGGGTTAAAAGGATTTAAAACTTTGTTAACTTTTCCTTTTGGTATTCTGCTATCCTTGCACACCAGAGGCTGTCCCTTTTTTGCACCAGTTATTCCTGGCTGTTCAAACTTATCACATAACTGCATAAATGCCTGCACATACAAAATTTCTTTCATTTATCTGACTTCTGGCAGACCAACTCCAACTCCAACTCCAACTCCAGATTGGATAATAATTCAGAATACCATACAGTGGTCACCTTTCTTTACATTCCAAAACATGCATGGCCAGACTATGTTACAGTAAAGCACCATCTTTTTCTTAGTTAGAGGCTTATAAGTTCCATTAAGTCAAGACTTTTCCCAAGAGACCACTGGAAGGAAGTGACATGATGTTACCCATGTCTTAAAAGGGTCGGTAACAGATATAACAAAAACAAATAGACACAGAGGGAACTCCTACAAAACCAAGACCAGTAGATTGGAAAGCTTTAAAACAGACTAGATTGGGGGAAGTCTCTACATTCCCTCTGCCCACACAACCATGATCCCTACACAAGCAGTGCCACAGATGTCCCCAAGACATTTCCAAAAAGGGGAACCAGATGTGGGGAATCAAGGGTCTCAGTACACACACCAGGAGAGCATACCAGATGGCTGAGATGTCACTACTTTACTGCATGGTTTCCTTTTTATCAAAGTAGAACAAATGATAGAGCAAACCATACCAGATCAGGGAGAAAAAGCAGGAGTTTCTTGAAGCAAAAGGAGCTTCAGCAGCTGCTGGGACAATCCCTCAGTCCCTCCCTTTACTTATAGGAAGAGCTCCTCCTGTCTGATTCCCATCTCCCAATTCTCCAGTGGTGGGCTTTCAACAAGCTCATACTCAAAGCACCACACCTACCCAAGAAGTCTGGAGTGGGGGCCACTTTTATGTCTCACCTGGGTTGCCAGTTTTGTCCATGTCCCTTATTCTAATCCAGTAATGAAGTTTTGAGAAAAATAGAAAACTTGTATTGCTTTGCTAGCAAAGGAGAAAGGCGAAGGACTCAAGTCACAGAGACTGCCATTCTAACTGCCAGGAAGAACAGAGGGCTTTAAAAAGGTCAATATAGGGGCTCTTTTCCAGGTATCAGTATCAGTGTATCTAATTAATGTTCAACATGTTCTTGAAAAAGCTGTTCTTCTAATTCCCAGATCTGGAATTTCTTTATTCTTGTGTATAGTGAGTGGAAGGGTAGATAACTTGGCTTAGGACAGGAGAAATGTTATTCTTGTTTCCCTCATGGTTGGAAAGGGGAAGAAGAAGAGGAAGAAAAAAAATGTCAGTTTTAAAATAAGCCTCCAGTACTTGAGCAGCAAGTTTTATATTAAAAGCATGAAGTAGACCCCTATTATATGAGAGGAATCCCTGTGACAGACATTTAAAGTCTTGGAACTCATGAACAAATTTCACTTTCATGTATTACTAGGCTCTTTATATATTTTATCCTGTGAACTATTTTCCCATGACCTTGCCCACTGATATGGTAGCAAAATTTTTCTAAAAAATACAAGTAAATCAATTTTGTATGCAGCTTCTTTTGCAAACTTTGAAAAAGATATGTCATCGAAATTCAGCTAAATATAAAATTAATAAGGTAAACATCAAATTTAAATATTTAGTGAGCATCCACTTTGAGCCAGCCACATAGCCACAGCTGAGAAAAGAGTGAGAAAGGCTAAAGTGCCCGTCCTGGAGCTCACATTCCAATGTGAGCCATTTTGTTATTTTATTGTTTATAGTCATAAGAAAACTGCAAACAACCTAAATATACACCTCTTGGAACAGACTCCTAAATCATAATGAAATGTTATCCAAATGTTTACATGTATGACCACAAAAATTGTATGTTTAAATGGAAAGCAATTTACAGAATACTATACATAGTATGAGCTCAACAGTGTTAAAAGAAATGAATTCATTTTGTACACTTCTGAACTGCTTATTGTACCATTAACTTGGTACAAATTTTATTAGAACAAAATTTTTAAAAGAAAAGTAGTGTTCTATGATGGTAACCAAAAACAAAGCATTTCTGTTCTCAGGATGGGTGACTTCAGGAGGTCAGAGATGTGTCCCATCTCAAAGTAAACATATAAATCAAATTATAGCCACTAAAGACCAGTGCAGTGGGAGATTGTTGCTATTCGTTAGGGTTTTGTGGCTACTACTATTGTTTGGCTCTTTGGTTTGCCTATAAAATTATCAATTGTTGAAAACTTTGTTAATTCTGCACAGTAGATGTGAGATGGGCATTGTCTTATACTACTAACAAGAATGAATATGGTCCTTTTATTTGCTTTTTATTTTTGACAGTGCTAGTAATAGAACTCAGTGCCTCACATATGCTAAGCAAAAGCTCTACCACTGAGCTACACCCCCAGCCTTTTTGAATCATGTTAATTCATTTTCACTATCAATTTTTCAAAGTCCAGTCTTTTATTATTATTCTTAAGCAACTTGGCAATATGTACAAATAGCCTTAAAACCATTTCTATCGTTTTGCCAAACAAAGGTAATGCTAAGAATCTACCAAGAAGAGTCATCACTGCAGTCACAGATGTAGGTACAAAAACATTTATTGTAGAATTTTTTAAATGGATCTATGGACTTATAAGCACAGGTAAGGATGCTTAAGACAGCCACCTGGCATGTGCCTGAAGTCATTCATCACAGTCAACTGAAAATCAAAACCTAATTAATAACTTTGTTGGTTTTACTTTGTGAGTTTTA
>CM053410.1:56356295-56388171 GCA_028644305.1 Xerus rutilus | reverse complement strand
AAATATGAAAAGGGAGAAAATGAACCCTGTGGTATTGTACTAGAATTGGCAGTGTGAGTATGAATTGGTTTCAATATACATGGATAAATATGAAAATACAGGTGTATGTATGTATATACACTTGCATATTCCTCTCATTATGTCCACTGATACCTGGGAACATACTTAGCTCCCAGATCTTATTTTCTAAATATCATTCTCCACTAAAAGAAACCAAGTCTTCTTGCAAAGATGACTCCAGGGAAAGGAAAGATACAAGAGGAGCCTAAAAATCTTGTTTTGCCAGTAAACAAAGAACTGTTCAAAGAATAATAAGTATGTATTACTGGAACACAGAGACCCAGCAGCAAATCTGGAGTATTAAAATAATAATAATATCATTATTTTAATAATAATATTATAATAATGACAATGATAGATTATGGTTCATTACATATGATGGGAAAATAAAAAGTTTATGATGATATAAATTATTACATAAATAAATAAATGGAGAGAAAAAAATCTTTTACACATAGTGGAAAGTCAAATGACAAATATAGAAGGAATAATGAAATTGGAAAATCAACAATTAGCAACCATCAGAGTACTAATTCAGCCAGGATGGATCGATGGGAACTAAAACAAGTGGTAAAAGTTTAATAAGAAACAAGATATTTACATGCTCCCAAAGCACCACTCTACTCAACAACAAAAAAGTGAGAAACCTAATTAAAAAATAGGCAAAGGACTTAAATAGACATTTTCCCTAAGATTTACAAATGCCTACATGAAAAGATGCTTCAACATCTTTAACCATAAAGAAAATGGAAATCAAAACTACAAGGAGAATTTGACTCCCACCCATCAGAATGGCTGCTATCAAAAACAAACAAACAAAAATGATCTGGGCTCAGCAGCATATAGCTGTACTCTCAGCAACTCAGAAGCAGAGGCAAGAGGATCACAAGTTCAAGGTCAGCCTCAACAGCTTGATAAAACCCTCAGCAACTTAGCAAGACTCTCTCTCAAAATGAAAGATAAAAAAGGCTGGGGATATGGCTCACTGGCAAAACACCACTATATTTAATACTCAGTACTGCAAAAAGAGAAAAAAAGAAAGAAAGAAAGAATGAAAAGAGGAAAAAAGAAAGGGGAAGGGAAGAGAGGAGAAAAGAGGAAAGAAGAAAGGGGAAGGGAAGGGAGGAGAAAAGAGGAGAGGAGAATTATCAAGAATGTAGAGAAATTGGAACCTTTCTGTACTGCTGATGGGAATGTAAAATAGTGCAGCTGTTATGAAAAACAATACAGCACTTCCTCAAAAATTAAAATAAAATTACCATGTAATTCAGTAACTCTATTTCTGAGCATATACTTATGACTTGGGTGTAAGGTGTATATACTCACACACACACACACACACAAAAAGATCATGTCAGTGCAGAAATTTTCAGAATGTTCAGAGGTAAAATGATTAGATTATGAGACTTGTGACCTAATCGGTGGACGAATCCATCTGATAGATTAATAATTTGAATAGATTACTGAGTAGTAACTATTAGCAAGTGGGGTGTGCCTGGAGAAAGAAGGTCACTGCCAGTGCATTCTTGGGGGTTATATTATTGTCCTTGGCTCTTTTCTCTCTTTTTCTTTTCTCCTCCTCCTCCTCCTCCTCCTCCTCCTCCTATTCTTCTTCTTCTTCTTCTTCTTCTTCTTCTTCTTCTTCTTCTTCTTCTTCTTCCTTCCTTCCTTCCTTCCTTCCTTTCCCCCCCGCTCCTTCCTGGCTGCCATGAGCTGAGCAACTTTTCTCCTATACTGCATCATCTCAGGCCAAGAACAATGGAGTTGGTTGACAATGGACTGAACACCAAGAGCCCAAAATAAACTTTTCCTCCTCTAAATTGATCTTGTCAGGTATTTTGGTCACTGCAACAAAAAACTAATTAACAGAAATTGGTACTGGGAGTGGGGACATTGTTGTGACTAACTTTACCATGTGGTTCAGACATCTTTAGAAGAAGTGGTATGTGAGAGGAGTTTGGAAAAGTTTGGAGATGCAGGCTGGAGAAGGCTTAGAATATTGTAAGCAAAGTTTAATGGGTGACCCTGGTGGAAAACCAGAAGACCAGAATGTCCTTAGGAATGCAGACAGTAATGACTGTGCTTATGAGGTTTCAGATAGGAATAGGACTCTATTGGGAATTGGACTAGAGGCCATTCATTTTACATTCTGTCAGAGAAACTGTTCACATTTCACCAATGTCCTATGACTTTCTGTTAGGCTCCATTTTAGAGGCAATGGACTAATTAATCTGATAGAGGAAATTTAAGGCAACCTAGCATTCAAGCACTGGCATAGGTATTGCTAGAAGCTTTTAGCCAGATATACTGTGATAGTCAGGAGCAGAAATCAAAGCAGAAAGATTTTTAAAACTTACAGTTTGGCAAAAAAAAAAGTGCTTAAAAACTTGGGATCAAGAAAGAGGTAGTTGCTGAAGAGATCACTGCCACTGAAGAGAAGCTAAGTACTTTGCACAGAGCAATAGAAAAGATGCCTTGATGATATCTCAGAAATCAGCAAGACCATACCTATAGTTGTCTCAAGGGTGTAAAAGCAAACATTTATTTAAGAGGCCAAGGAGAGCCAAGCATGGTGGCACATGTCGGTAATCCCAGTGACTGGGGAGGCTGAGGCAGGACAATCACAAGTTCAAACCCAGGCTCAGCAACATAGTGAGACCCTAAGCAACTTATCAAGACTCTGTCTTAAAATAAAACCAACTAGGGATATGTTTCAGTAGTTAAGTGCCTCTGGGTTCAGTCCCCAGTAACACCCACCCCCAACAAACAAACACAAACAGAGAGAGAAAAAAAAACCATGGGAGCAGCCTGCTCACCTGGGGGTACTTAGAAAGTGCTTCCCAGGATTAGTTTACTGTGCTCAATTTTCTCAGGCATTCAGAGGCCACTACAACTATGGTCCAAGGGGCTGCCCAGCTACTGCTCATGCTGGTGGTAGAATTTGGTATCTTCTATGTGGTGTTGGTTCTACAGGAATGCAGAATATTGGAGTTAGGGGTTCATAGAGGATCCCACCTAGATTTCAAAGGAGGGCTTTGGAGGTCAAGCAAAGTGTAGCAGGATTGGAATCCCTGTGGGCAGCCCCTGGGAGGATGATGCATGAAGCTGTGAAAATGATGACAAAGCTACAGTGGAGACCTCCAGAATTAAGGAATGCCAATAATGTTGAACATCTGCCAAGGAATGCTGTTGTCTGTGGACAGCCAGCATAAAAGAGAGGCCATCTGGGCTGCAACCAGCAAGACCATAGGAGCAGAACTTCCCAAACCCTTTGCAGATCATACCTCACCAACGTGTGCCCCAAATGCTGGACATGGAGCTAACAGGACTTGTTTCTCCAGCTGGGTTTTAGTCTTGCTTTTATCTCATTTTTCCTTTCTTATGTCCCTATTCCTCTGTTTTGGAATGGTATTATTTACTCTATGCCATTATATAATAGATATGGGTAATTTCCTTTTGATATTTACAGGGGCTCACAGCCAAGAGTTTACCTGGAGTTTCAGACGAAACTTTTAACTTTAACTTTTAGGCAATGCTATAATTGTTATGACTGTGGGGACTTTTGGAGATGAACTGAATGCATTTTGCATTGTGAAATGGACATGAGCCTTTGGAAGCCAGAGTCAACATGTTATGGTTTGGATATGAGGTGTCCCCAAAAAGATTATGTTAGACAATGCAGGAATGTTTAAAATGTACAGAGGTGAGATGATTAGATTGTTAGAACTGTACCCTAACCAGAAGATTAATCCATTTGATTAATTAATAATTTGAATGAATTATGGGTGATAACTATAAGCAGGTGGGGCAAGACTGGAACAAGTAGGTCACTGGCGGTTATTCCATTATTGATTATGGTAAATTAATATTGATCATTTGATGCAGATGGTATCGATCATGTTCCTCCACTGTGAAATTACTCTCTTTCCCTTGTAGTCAATACATATCTTGTAGAGTGGTACTTTTTTGCACTATCTTAATTACATTGTCCCTTAGGGATTATATTTTTTCCATGACTCCTTGCTCTCTCTCTCTGCTTCCTGGCTGCCATGAACTGAGAAGCTTTCCTTCACCACACCTTCCACCATGATATTTTGCCTTGACTCAGGCCCAGAGCAATAGAGTCAGGTGACCATAGACTGAACCTCTGAAACCATGAGCCCAAAATTAACTTTTCCTAATCAAGTGGATCTTGTCAGGTATTTTGATCATGGTGACAAAAAGCTGACTAACATAATACTCAAAGGTCAAAATCAAGGTCTCAAAGAAATATTTGTATACCCTTATTCATAGAAGCATTATTCAAAACAGCTAAAACATAAAAGCAACCCAAGCATTCATGGATAGATAAATGGATAGGCAAAATGTAATACATACATACAATGTAATATTAGTCTAAAAAGGAAGGAAATACTAACACACACTACACATAGATGAATCTTGGACATGCAAAATAAAATAAACCAGTCACAAAAAGACAAAAACCAAATTAATCCACTTATATGAATACTTAGAGTAGTCAAATTTGTATAAAGTAGGATGGTGGTTGTTAGGGAACAGGGAGAAGGAGAGAATGAACCGTTATGGTTTGATAAATAAAAAGTTCCATTTTGCAACATAAAAAGTGTTTTGGAGATGACCAGTGGTAATGATTACACAACAGTATAATGCACTTAAAGCCATTGAACTACATATTTAAAGATGGCTCAGATCATACAGAAAAATACTACTCTATAAAATAGTTATTGATTACAGGGAAAAGAGTAATTTCACAGTGGGGAGAACATGATAGATACCCCCTGAATCAAATGATCAAGATTAATTAACATCACCAGTAATGGAATAAACTGAAATCATGTGTCACCCAATGGAATGGAATGTGAAGAACACAGAGTATTTCTATAATTCTTCCAAAAATGCATAGCCCAAATCAAATCACAAGGATACATCAAACAAATTTAAACTGAAGGACATTCATCTGTAGTGTACTGATAAATGTTTAACAACTAGCTCTCTGGAAAGGAAAAAATATCAAAACCTCACTTGTAGCATTTCCATAGTGTAAATATTCCCATGATAGCTATAGCCATATGATGTCAACTCGCTTGAAAAATTTGTGAACATTTAACTGTCAGTTCTCATGATCCAGTGTGAACCAGTTCCAGCATAGCAGTTTGTACAAAATAACTGAATGTACCCTTCAGCAACATCAAGGTCATGAAAATCAAAGAAAGATTGAGTAATTGTTTAAAATTAAAGGAATTTGGACTGGAGATGTAACTCAGGGGTAGAGTGCTTGCCTAGTATGTGTGAGGTCCTGTGTTCAATCCCTAGCACCACCAAAAAAAAAAAAAAACTGAAGGAATTTGAACAGTGATGACAACTAAATGTAACACATGATCATTAGATCCTTTTGCTTTAAAAGATATTTAGACAAATGCCAAAACTTGGAAGAGGTCTATGAAAGTAGATGACAGGATATATCAATATTACTATAGTGGGTTGACTGGTGGCCCCAAAAAGGTATATCCATGTCCTAACTCAATAAACCTACAGATATGAACTTACTTAGAAAAAGTCTTTGCAGATTTGACTAAGGATCCTGAGATGAGATCATTCTGGATTACCTAAGTGAGCACTAAATCCAACGGCAAGTGTTCTTATAAAAGGGAAGGAGAAGAAACAAAGAGGAGAAGGACAGAGGCAGAGATTAGAGCAAAGTGAAATAGCCTTAGGAAGGCTAATATAGCAAGGAAATATCCTCCCCTGGAGCATGGCCCTGCCAACACCTTGATTTCACACTATGTAACTCCAGAGTTGTGAGAGAATTAATTTCTCTTATCTTAAGCCATCCAGTTTTCCATAAATTACTACAACAATCCTAAGAAACTAATGAATTACTTTCCTCATTTTGATTGTTATATTGTGGTTATATAGGACAATGTCCCCATGTGTAAGAAGTGTACACTAAAGCACTCAAGGGTGATAAGATATGAGGTCAGCAGTGACCTCAATGACAGCAATTACTCTCAAAGGGCTCAGGAAGAATAAAGAAAAGAAAAGAAAAAGAAAGAGAGAGAGAGAGAGAAAGGAAAGAAGGAAGGGAGAGAGAGTAGGGAGGGAGGGAGGGAAAAGAAAGAAGGAAGGAAGGAAGAAAAAGAAAGAAAGAGAGAGAGGAAGGAGGGAGGGAGGGAGGAAGGAAGGAAGGAAGGAAGGAAGGAAGGAAGGGAGGGAGGGAGGGAGGGAGGGAAAAGAAAAGAAAGAAGAAAGGAAGGAAGAGAAAGAAAGAAAGAAAGAAAGAAAGAAAGAAAGAAAGAAAGAAAGAAAGAAAGAAAAAGAGAAAGAGAAAGGAAGGAAGAAAGGAAGGAAGGAAGGAGGGAGGGAGGGAAAGAAAGAGTGTACTAATCTTTCAACTTTTGAAATTATTTCAAAAGAAAAAAATTCCTATCCTAGATGTCTAGTGACTTGGAGGAGGTATGAAAGTATATTTGGTGGGGCTTTGTCATGTGTTCTTTGGAGATTGCCCGCAGGAGACACAGTCACCCCGCCACCACTCCTGCAGTTTCCTATGGAAGACCAGGGCCTCCTCTAGGTCACTACTTTTGGTTTGGCCTTCTCAGCTCCAGGGCTTTGATCAGCCCCACCTTCTTGGTCCAGTCCATTCCACCAATCCCTGGGCAGGTGTTCTAGTCCAGCCCCCTACCACAGGATCCATATTTGGTCTCTGAGAAGAATGCCATTCATGGACATACACTCAGCTTTGTCCTCAGGGTTGCCTTTAGACTTCAAGATGTGAGTCTAACATCAGTTTTGGAACTGCAGGGGACACTTGGAAAATTCTCCAGATAATGTTTTTGAAGCACCTCTCATGTGGCTTGAGGTGAGGGAGAGGCAACTGCCTCCTCTAAGTGCTGGTAGATAGACATGCAGACACTGACTGTTCTTCCTTCTGCATGCACTATTTAGGCTGGCCATGGTGGTTAGGTAATGTTGGTAGAACTGGTTTGGGCCTACTCTTCACCTCTGAAGGCTCTTATAATCTCTCCCTTTATTTTTGTCTTCAGAGAAGTGCTGATATTCTAGGACAATAAGAGGAACCACAATTCACACGCTGTTACATATAGGCCCCATACCAGCCTGGAAATGCTCTTGCAAAAGTCATCTTGTCACATTTGGTAACAGCTTTTATCTAACTTATCTCTGGAGCATTTTGTATTATTACAACACCATGTACTCCTCCCTTGTCTTCAACCAAAACACTCCCCTGGATTTCCTCTGTCAGCTCTATGGGTCTCTTTTAGGGTTCTCTTCATCTCCCCAACCTTAATTGTTGGTTTCCTAGGGAATCTTCCATCCTAAACCCACTTCCCTCTCCACTCAACACTCTTCCTGGGCAATTCCATCCACCTACCTAATGATAGATAATTGCTTCAGTTATCTATCATTAGATTGTAAAGTTGTCTCAATGCTTACGATGACACTTCAGGTGCTTCAGGGCCTGGAGAAGACAGGGAGATTTATCTTTAGAACCTGACTCAACCCAAAACACTGTAGAGTTGAGGCCATAAGAACAGATTTTTAGGAAGAGCTGGAAAGGTGGGCTGGGATCTGGGATATGTTTCCAGCCTCAGCCATGAAAGCATGAACCTCAAATTGGTGCTCACTCAATAGAGGATGTGGCTCATTTGCCTGGGGTCACTCTAAAAGTCTGAAGGAAGGCAGAGATGAAGCTTTTCAATCCTTTACACTTTCTCCTGAGCATTCAATTAGAGCAGCTGAAAATACGCCTTTGAAATGGAAATCATTTTAAAATCTCAGCAAGGCAGTTGAGGATGGAGGGTGGGGAGAGGATGAACAAAAGCACCAAAGCGTCCCTTTGACCTCTTCTGCTCAGCTAACAAGCCCCAGTGCACAACTTCCTTGCCAGCTCTTTGGCTCTTGCTGTTTCTACAGCGGCTAAGTCCCAGCGTTTCTGGGACAGAGCTAATTGCAAACATTCTGTCCTATTTATCACCACGTCTACACTCATACGTGTCAGACTCCTCATTCCACATTTTGCTTCAGAAAATATGGTCACCATAGCTCTGTTTCTCTGAGGTCTAAAATTTCCCAGGAGAGAAATCTAGCTGCTGTATATCTATTTTACTGCAATGATTCCATTCTCTGCAAATAAACCAAAACTTGACCTTGGGCACAAGCATGTAGGCTTCTAATCACCTCACTTTTATTATTATTATTATTATATTACATATTATTATATTACATAACATTATAGTATACTTGTTCACTGATTAATTTTATTTACTATATTACATATTATTATAGTACACTTGTTCACTGAAGCTCACTCTAGCACAGTTTTTTTTAAAACTGGTATGTAGATAAGTGGACCTTGTAGGACTCCATCAGAAAAAAGCATGATGCTTCCCTCCCACTGCCTGTCCAAACCTGCTCTATTAGAACTTGCCCTTCCCTGGACCTGTGTGATCTAGGGCAGATAGCAACACTTTTCTGGTCATTCTGGGACAATAAAACATTCTCTGGCTGCTCCCAGTCTCACGAATAGACTCACTTTAATAGTTACAATGTCTAATGTGTAATCTAACTTTTCTTTTAATTTCTTTTTGTAGTTGTACATGGACAGCATGCCTTTATTTTATTTGTTTATTTTTTATGTGGTGCTGAGGATCGAACCCAGTGCCTTACACATGCTAGGCAAGCGCTCTGCCACTAGCTACAATCCAGCCCCGTAATCTAACTTTTTAACAAAAGCTTCTCCCCATATAATGCTGGAAGCTGTTCTTGGTAAGAAACTCAGGTAAGAAAGAGAGATGTGTTCAGCTTTTCCTCCTTTTCCCACTTCCCCTTCATTCATCAGGCTCCCTTTAATCTCTCTTGGGTCAAAGGACGGGGGAGAATGCAGAGAAGAACAGTTAGAGGTAGGAAGAGTCTTCCTTGGCTAGAACTGGGCAAGTAAAGCCTTGGTCTCCTATGGCCCTGGCAGAGGTTGAGAGCTCATGCATTCTAATCATGGGGTGGATGATCAAATCCATTCCTTGCATTAGATCTTTCACAGGTCCTTTGGAGGCCCCTCATAGAGTATGGAGTACTAGTAGTTCCTTCTGCCATTTGGCAGGAGTTGCTTAGGTTATATCCCTCGAGGAATACAGAAAAACACACTCACACTTCAAGATGTCCTTTGGACTACATTGAAAATGGCCCCAGGAGAGAAGAGATGAGCCCTGGGAAGAGACCCATAGGGTGATGAGCGGAGTGGAGGCTAGGTTTCAGCCCACCCACAGGGGAAAGTTTCCTGAGTGCAACACAATTTGCACTTGCAGCAGCCTTATAGTCCCAGCCTCTCAATTGGGTCAGCTCCCAGTCATCCTCTGTATCCCTCAGACTCCTGGAGACAAATTCTCAAAGGGCTCTTTAAAGTTCCTTTTACAAGGATTAACATGAGGGGAAGCCCCTACCCCTTGGAAGATCAATGAGACATTGCTAATTCCTTCTCCCTGATCCCATCCTCTTTGACCTCAACTTCAACTCCTTGTTTCCCCTGGGGTGGTTGAGGGTTTAAGTGTTGCAAACCTATTTTTTTGGATTTTGCCCATTTACTTGTTTGTTTGCATTACTGTGTCCCATGCAACTGTGCAAGTGGTCAGAATACAAAGGCATTTGCCAATTACTGGTGTTCTTAGCCTTTGAGCTCAGCTGAAACTACAGCAGGAAAAGTCAAATTTTAACAGCATGCTGCATATTGTTTATTTCATTTTGACCAGGTCTTTCACTCACAGAACCTTTTTTGTAATACCTTTATTTTGTTTATTTGTTTTTATGTGGTGCTGAGGATCGAACTCAGTGCCTCACACATGTGAGGCAAGTGCTGTACCACTGAGCCACAACCCTAGCCCACAGAACCTTTTTTAAAACAACAAAAATCTGGATTCTTAGAGATCTTTGCTATTTACAGCTTTCTGAAACTTCTAAATATACATAGAACCAAATGCAGAGGTTTCCTCACACAAACTAATTGGCATTATGTGGGGGAAAATGTATAAGAACAGTATCTGTGAAGAGGCAACAGATTTTAATTACATGCACTGACATTGTTTGGAATGGTATGAACCTAAGAGATTTTTCTCTTTTTTCTGCTTTTTAATATGTTCCAGCTTTCCTTGAGTGAGTCTGGACCAATTCACAATCTTTATCTGAAATTCCAAAATCCCCAAATCCCAAAACCCGGGAGGGCAAAAAAAGAAAAAATATCTCTGAAAACTAAGAATTTTTATTTTCATGATAACTTTACATAATTAATTTAAGCTGAATTGAGGCAAAGTTTTTTTTGTTTTGTTTTGTCTTGTTTTGTTTTGTTTTGGGGGGACCAGTACTGGGTATTTAACCCAGAGCCTTGTGTATGCTAAGGAAGCACTAAACTTCACCCTTATCCCTTTTTAATTTTTTTTTTTTATTTTAAGACAATCTCATTAAATTGCTCAGACTGACCTGGAACTTGTGATTTATCATCGCCCGCCGGCAGGAGACAATAAGCACGCCGTTGTTCTCAGAAAGCAATCTTTATTTTTGTTGAGTGCTCTTCTTGCCTTCCTAGGTTCTCTTTTGTTCTCCCCCTCTTCCTCCCAGCCTCCTTCTTTATACCCTTCATACAGCAGGAAGTGTTACTGAGCAGAGTTACAACCAATTAGCAGGAATAGCATTATCAAGCGTGAGGGGAATGCATGAGCAGAATACAGGTGTGTATCAGAGCAGGCATAGCCCACGAGCCAAGCATGCACAGTGACGTTACCGCCAGTCAATGCTGTGCACTTCCTTAAGTTGTCTACCTGTTTACCGCAAGTTTCTGGCATATAGCCAGGTCGCCATCTTGAAAGGGCGGGGCGGCTCCCGGATCCAGAGAGCCCGCCCCCCACAGTGATTGTCCTGCCTCAGCCTTCAGAGCAGCTGGAATTATAGATGAGTACCACCATGCCTGCCAAAGCAAGGCCTTTTTAAAAAATCTCTGTGAACTTTCAAATGTTTAAATGCAGAAATTATAATGTGTTTGTTTACAAGATGCCTCCCAACATACTTCCTTCTAAATCCAAAAATAGTTCTGAATTTCATAACATATATGGCCAAAGAGCTTTAAGTAGGTACTTATAAGGCTGTGCTTTCCTAAAGGAGAAAACATGATGAACTTGGCTATTATTTTTCTGATCCTACTAGCTTCTCACAGCCTCACTTGGCCCTGCCCCTTATCTTTTTAAATACGTATTAAAATGCTAAGGACTTTTTTGCTTGGCATGTTAGCAGCTTTTTTAAAAAATTTGTTCTTTTATGTTGACAGTAGAATGTATTTTGACATCATACATACATGGAATATGACTTTCCATTTTTGTGGTTGTACATCAAATGGAATTACACTGGTAGTGTATTCATATATGAATATAGGAAAGTTATGTTCTATTCATTCTACTTATTTTCCCATTCCCACCCCCCTTCCCTTCCTCTTGTCCTTCCCCTCCTCCTATTGTGGGTAAGCATCTGCATATCACGGAAAACATTCAGCCTTTTGGTTTTGGGGGATTGGCTTATTTCACTTAGCATGATATTATCCAATTTCATCCATTTACCAGCAAATGCCACAATTTCATTTTTCTTTAAGGCTGAATAATATTCCATTGTGTATATGTACCACATTTTTTTTATCCATTTGTCTGTTGATGTGTACCTCACTTGATTCCATAGCTTAGCTATTGTGAATTGGGCTGCTATAAACATGGATGTGGCTGCATCACTGTAGTGTGCTGATTTTAAGTCCTTTGAGTATATACTGAGGAGTAGGATAACTGGGTCAATGGTGATTCCTTTCCAAGTTTTCTGAGGAATCTCTATACGGCTTTCCAGAGTGGTTGCACCAATTGCAGTCCCACCAGCAATGTATGAGTGGCCTCTTATCATTGCATAGGCCATTTCCCCACCTTCCTGATCCTTTCTTCACTTCCTTCATCAAAACAGAGTTCAGAGCTTTCCTCCTCTAGTGAAGTTTCCTGGTCAGTTGGTGTCCATCTTCACCTGAAAAGCCAGTTTAGATTTAAAACACATGTCTTCCCACCCCATATTAGTTTGGGCTTTAAAGAGATTTAGTAACAAATAGCTCAGCAACTGCTCACCCAACTGATACTGTGGGACTTCAGCCTCTTCCAAATACGTTCCCTTCCCATTTCTCCTGGGAGTTCCTAGACTAGGTCCAACAAGCTTATGCTGTCATGTCCTTGTGACCCCACACCCACTCTCAAAACCCACCATAAATGCCATTTATGGATAAAGCCACTCTTTTCTATAGAACACTTCAGCATAGCTGCCACTCCAGAACAGACTAGAAAAATCAGGGCAGAGAGCAGCCTCCAATTTTTAGGTTAACAGGCCCTACACACAGTCCTTATGTGTAGTGCATATGAGAACTATCAGTTTAAAGATTTGCATGTCATGAACTTTGAGATGAAATGTAGTTATAATGAAAGTCAACAACAGTTGCAGCCATAGTTATAATACAGTGTACCTCATGCATAATGAAGATTAATAAAAAATAATTAACAATAAAAGCTAACAATTTTTTCAACAATCTTTATCTGGACTTGATCCTTGCCTAATAAGTTTTTTTCCCCATCATTTACAAACATGTTACGGGTTTTTCAGGAAGTCTTCTGCCATGTCTGGCTCCTTTTCTACTTTTCTCCCTTCTTCTTTTTTCCCTTTCTCCCACCTTCCTCTCCTTTTTTCCTGAAAAACCATTTAGTACCTTGAGCAGAAGGTTCAATTAAGGATGGGAAATGGGATGTACTGAGCTCCAAGAATGGTACAAAAATCACCACTGCAGGAATGCAGATTAGGACTTCTCACAGTCTCCTGCTTCCGCATCTCCATTGCCACCTAAACAAACATATTAAATACCACTGTCAAGATCTTTATCACCATTGAGAAGGGTATAGTAAGCTACAAAAGCGTACCGCCCAAAGAGATGATCACCTGGACCCTGTGAATGTGACCCTACACAGACAAGGATCCTTGCAGATATAATTAAGATCTGAAGATGAAATCATCCTGCATTATCTGACTGGGAGAACATCCAATGGCAAGTGTCCTTATAAGAAGACTAAAAATCACAGACAGAAGACAAGAAGACACGGAGGGGAAAGTGATGTGAAAATGGAGGCAGAAATCAGAGTATAGCGTCTTCAAGTCAAGGAGCACCAAAGACTGCTAGCAGACATGAGAAGCTGGAAGAGATGAAGGGTTCTATGTTAGAGCCTTTGGAGAGAAAATAGTCATACTGATCCCTTGGAATTATGGCTTCCAGAACTTGTTGGGGAGGGGTTGTTTTTGTTTTTGTTTTGTTGTTGTTTTGTTTTGTTTTTGTACCAGTGATTGAACCCAGGGGTGCTTAACCACTGAGCTGCATCCACAGCCCTTTTTTATGTTTTATTTGAGATAGGATCTCACTAAGTCACTTAAGGCCTCTCTAAATTGTTGAGG
The DNA here is from genome assembly GCA_028644305.1 of Xerus rutilus. Classification (NCBI taxonomy): domain Eukaryota; kingdom Metazoa; phylum Chordata; class Mammalia; order Rodentia; family Sciuridae; genus Xerus; species Xerus rutilus. The sequence continues at coordinate 56,374,575 of CM053410.1, read as the reverse complement.
CTGGCTTTGAACTTGCAATCCTCCTGCCTCAGCCTCCTGAATCACTGAGATTACAGGCATGTACTACCACAGCTGGTTTGTCCTCCAGAACTGAGAGAATAGATTTCTGTTGTCCTCAGTCATCAAGTTTGTGGTATTAGGAAACTAATATAAAGGGACTAGAAATGACTAGTCTATTTATGGGTACCCTCGTATGTCAGTTTAAAAGAGGAAATAATACTGCTGTTCATAAGTTTTGCCTATTTGGGGCTTGTCTATCAAAGTAGAGAATCTGCACCAACATGGGAAGAGCTCGATTTGACACATAGCTCCTGGAAAACACTCATATAAACAACAGTGGCTTTGGTAGAGAAAATACTACATACTGCTTGAAATTGTCAACCACACCTAGCATGGTGGCACACACCTGTAATCCCAGAGGGTCAGGAAGCTGAGGCAGGAGGATGATGAATTCAAAGCCAGCCTCAGCAACTTAGTGAGGCCCTAAGCAATTCAGTGAGACTCTGTCTCTAAATAAAATATATAAAAGGGCTGGGGATGTGCCTCAGTGGGTTAAAGCATCCCTGGAATCAATCCCCATTACCTAAAAAATGAAGAAAAAAAAATGAAAGGGTCAACCACTAGAGTCAAACTTGAATTCTCACTTTCCCATTCATTAACTTTGCAACTTTGTGCAATTATTTAGCCTTTAAACTTTAAACTGACACATAAGAGCTAAAAAAAAGAAAAAAAATTAGCTCCTATTCAGCTCCAATTTTTGCAGTTACGCTTGCCCCATATTCCTGCTTATTTCTGCAGGATACTTGTCTCTGCTGATTTTCCCTTTCCATGACTGGAAACATATACCCAAGTCCCAACATTATATAACCTTTTTCAAAATCCAACAACAACAGTTAGAGCCCTTGTATCACTTATTTCCCTAAGAGAGAGACCATGATGTGATTCAAGCCAGTGTGCACATTACCTATCACTGAAATGACATTCTGAGTCTAGGACAATGTCTCTTTGAAGGGATGTTATAGTCGGGCAATGGTATGCATTTCTAGTACATTGAGTCTTTTTAAATTTTAAATATTCAAACCTATTTATATCTTCCTCATAGCGTATGTCATTTATTTTATGCTTTCAAAGTATTTCTTGGGGCTGGGGTTATGGCTCAGTGGTAGTGTGCTCACCTAGCACATGTGAGGCACTGGGTTTGATCCTCAGCACCACATAAAAATAAAATAAAGATATTCTGTCCACCTACAACTAAAAAATAAATATTTTTAAAAATGTATTTTTAAAAAGTATTTCTTAACTTCAAATGATAAATTCACCCATATCTTTTTTTTTTTGAGCATCTACTTTTTATTTGTATAGTTCAATAAGCTGCAAATCTGTCTCTCCAATTATTTTAACAAAGGAAAATCAACATATTTAATAGTAAATATGCAGAGGAAACGAAAAATAGGAAAAGCATAATATAATAGGATAAGGAACCGAGTTGGTGCTTGTTAACATGGGCAATGGTAAAATATACCCAAAGCTAAAAAATGAAATCCAGAAATGAAACAAGTTGATGAGTATATTTTCCAGTCCCCTCACTTCCAAGCATGATGCCAAAAATTATTTTTATAGCCTTAGTTTCAAATAGTTAGAAAATGAAAGGAGTTAACAAGTACTTTCTGGGGGAGAAATAAATATCTTATTATTTTAGTTTCCATATATATTCTCTAATGCAACATGAACTTATTAGAATGGCATTTGTCTATCTCCCAAGCAACTAGTTATTTGTTTACAACATGATTTTTTAATACCTCATATTTTTCTCATCAATTTAAATACTAATACTGCTAACAACAATAGCATTCTCTGAATGCTTTCTATGTGCCAGAGTTTGTGCAAAGCCTATTACATGAAGTATTCAGCTTGGTGATATTACTATCCACATACATTAGCTAAGAATTGGCATACTTGGGATTCATACCCAGGTCATCTGTCTCTAAAGCTCATACTTTTAACTACTATGCTATTCCTATAAATAGCTTGGATCTATTTTTCTTTTTCTTTATTCTTTTTTTTTTTTGCTTAAACAATAAGGAAATGTATTGACATATCTGGCAGTTTGGATGTAAGGTGGGCTTCATAGTTGACTTTGCTCATGCTCAGTGTTCCCATGACTTCTTTGTGAAGAAGCTCTGTTCTCTTCCTTGTGACTTCATCCTCAGGCTGACAGTAAGCTAGCTAAAATAGTTCTGTGCCCCCATCCATGCATAAAAATGTCTATCAGAAGGGAAAGAGGATTACTACTCTCAGAAACAGTCCCAGAAGAAAAAGCCTTTTTGAGACACTCTAACAAAATTTTCCTCAAGTCTTATTGGTCCAAAATGGGCCACAGGCCCACTCCTGTATCAATAATTAGTGAAAAGGATGAGAGTAAATATATTATACAAGCTTACACCTAGAGTTAAAGATGGTACCAGATTTGTTTTTACACATGGACTATGTAGAAGTGAAGAGGGATATCAATAAAGACCAAATTCATCTCCCAAATGCAGAAAATTAAAATAACAGGGGATTTAACAAGCCAGAAGATAAATCATGTCTGAAGGCAGTATACTAATATGGCAGCAAAGTCATCCAGGCTTTCTCCTTCTATCTCAAAGCTCTGCCATCCTCAACATGTGGCTTCTACCTCATGGGCTAAGATTGCTCTGTAGCCACAGCCATCAGATCCACCTTCAGACACCAAGGACAAAGGAGTACAAAGAAATAGACTGACTTCTCCCTTTAAGGACATATCTTAGAAGTTACACAATACTTCTGCCTACATACCATTGGGTATGTAGAACTTAGTTCTTAGTCAAGGACTTAGTCACTTGGAAAAATCTGACTTAGGGAAGCTACAAAATTTGGACTTAATTCCAGATAACTATGAGTCTAGATACAAATCAGGGTTCTACTATTATGGAAGAAGGTCAGAATATATATTGAGAGAATACCAGCAGTATTTGCAACAATTGAAACATGAGTTCAATTGGGATACTGTTCAAGAATGAAAAAAGAAAACTAAATACTGGTTAAGCAACCAACAAAGTATTCTGCAGTCTTGCTGAGATCATTGGCCCAGTCCTGGTCTAACAAGTAACCTGGTGGTATCAGATTCTTCAGATGGACACCCTATGTCACATACCCATTCCCAGAACTTGGCTGTGAGTCATCCCAACCCACAATTCTCATGACTGAGATGGAGTTGGGGTAGTTTTCTAAAAAGATAGATTTGTATATTTTATTTGTAAAAACTGTTTATATATTGAGGACATAAGGCTTTTGTGTGTGTGTGTGTGTGTGTGTGTGTGTTGCTGGGGATTGAACCCAGGGCCTTGTGCATACAAGGCAAGCACTCTATCAAATGAGCTATATCCCCACCCTGACATAATGTCTAATGTGTTGCATATGGTTTTCTAATTTGTTGTTTATTTTTCCTTTAGGCTAATATTATTATACTATTGTTTTGACATATAGGAATTTGACATTTTATAAAATCAAATATTCAATGACTTTATGTATTTTTTACTTTTATATTAGAATGATCTTTCATAACCAGGGATTTAGTAAATATTCACCTATATTATCTTTTTTCCCTAATTGAAATATTTTTGTGTCAGTCAGAAGTTGCAATCTGCTATATTCAAACCCCATCTATAGTGATTTAACAAATAGGGGTCCCATGTTTTACACTGTCAGTATGATTGTAAATTAGTACCAACAACTGTGGAAATCCACATAGAGGTTCCTTAAAGGACTAGGAATGGAACCACTAAATATGGACCCAGCTATACCACTCCTCAGTGTTTTTACTAAAGATTTAAAGTCAGCATACTTTAGCAATACATGCATACCCCTGTTTATAGCTAATAGCCAAATTATGGAACCAGCCTAGGTATTTGTCAACAGATGAATGGATTTTTAAAAATGTAATATATATACACAATGGAGTTTTATTTGACTATTAAGAAGAATGAGATTATATCACTTGCAAGAAAATTGATAGAACTGGATAACATTATATTAAGCAAAATAAGCCAAAGTCAAGAGTCATATGCTTTCTCTCATGAGTAGTACCTGGGGGGGAGGGGGATGTGGAAGGAGATCTCCTGAAGATAGAAGGGAGACCAACAGAAGAGAAGAAGGAGGCCAGACAGAAGGAGGAGAGGAGGGTAAGGGGAAGTAAATTGAGCAAATTATATTGTTCTATTTTGTGCAATTACAAATATATAACAACAAATCCACTATTGTTTATAGTTATAATGCACCACTAAAAAGATCCAGAGTAAAAAATAATTAAACAAATAGGGGTTCCTTCTTCTGAGGTAGTAAGTTCAGAGCTATTTGGGTGGAGTTATGAGGTCTTCAAGAATCCAAGCTCATTCCACATTTCTGTTCCACTATCCATAATATTAAGCTTTCCTCATGTTCATAAAATGACTGCTGCAATTCTAGGCATCACATATGGCGTTTATTTAGAAAGAAAAGGAAAGAGCAAAATATGAAAGCTGCATGTCATCTGAACCCGTCTATTTTATTGAGAAGTCACTATCTTTCATGGAAACCCCATTGATTAGATTTCTCATTAGCTAGAACTATATCATGTAGTCAACTAGAGCAAGGAATCTTGGAGAAATGATATTTTCCTCTGAGTACATTGCTGTCCTGAACAACATCAAATTCTCTTATTAGAGAAAGCGGAATAAATATTGGAAAGGCAACACTGTCTGCCCCTAATTTTTTATATATACTATAAATAAAGAATTAATTTCATTTGTTTAAAATTAGCTAAACAACTTTTCCATCATCTTTATTGAATAAGCAGTTCTTTCTTCACTGATATGGCACAACAACTACATTATACTTTAAAATGTAGAGGTTCTTTTAAAATACTTGTTCTAACAATGTTCAGAAAAGAGTGTAAGGTCTCAGTCCACTTCCACCCTCTCATCTTGGAAAGGGTATAAAGAATAGGCTATCCTGTGACGTTTATGTTCATATGTACTCCCCAAAACTGTAGTGAGAATCGGGGTAATGAAAATTTTTTACGAGAGGGAAGGAGGTACATGTAAAAATCAAAGTCCAGGATTTATTATCCCCTTTACATAAAAAGTGAAACATAACTTTCCCATTATCAATGACAGGTCATTGAGTTGTCAGAGAACTCTTCCCTCTCCAGCACTCAAGTCAGAGGTGGAAGAGTTAGTTAGCAGCTGTGGGGTTGCATAGCTTTTCTGTAACCCAGTTTATTTATCACCCTTACTAAAATATCTAACCAATCCCTCTTCAATGAACTCCATCTTCCAGCCCACCCCACACCTTACACCTTTAATGCTCTGATGTTTTTCCCCTCAGAAATTCAACACAGCAGGATAATTTAGGGATTAGTGATAAATAAAGACTCAAAGAGGTAAGAGAACTCCAGAGGTTACAAAGCCTACCACAAATCAAAATGAGCTCTGTGAAAAACTGAAATGAATTGCCTTGTTAACCCATTTCTTTGATCTATCATTTAGGGAAAATCGCTGTTCCTCTGGTTGCTCCTTATTCTGCAAGCAAGTTTGCTCTGGATGGGTTCTTCTCTTCCCTTAGGAAAGAATATTTAGTGACCAAGGTCAATGTGTCAATCACTCTGTGTATCCTCGGCCTCATAAACACAGGTAAGGTTAAAATACTGGAATAAATGATCAACAGTTAGACTGTCTGCCTTACCATTGTGGGTAAAAGGTGGTGATGGGAGGTACCGTAGTCCCTGACACATAAGTAATGCAACAAGAAGCAGTGACTGACAGAAGCACAGAGCCCTCTCATTTAATGAAGACTTCTGTCACTGATGGAGTCTCTTACCACTCTTTGACCCTCCTTTCCATTCTGACCACCAAGTTTATGGAGTGACACCACATTCATTGTCTTTTCCTTCCCTGAATATCTTATGCCCTCATGGACTCTCAATGGCCATTACATTTTTTTTCTTGGTACTAGGAATGGAACCCAGGGCTTTGTGCTTGGTAGGCAGATGCTCTACCACTGAGCTGTATCTTCAGTCCTGTTTTTCATTTTTATTTTGAGATAGTCTCAAAGTCTTCCAGGCTGGCTTTGAACTCATAATCCTCCTGCTTCAGCCTCCAGTGTAGCTAAGATTTCAGGCCTGTGCTATCACACCCAGCTTATTTTTTTATTTAAGACTTTTATATAAGACTTTCTCTTCATAATATAAATAGTAATAAGACATGTTGATAACATAAGCCCTTAGTATCTACTAGTACTGAGAAGTACACTATCATTCTTGTAGTATTCTTGCCAAAAATGCACAGCCTTACCCAAATCAGAAGAATGGACAAACCCAAACTGAGGGACATTCCTCAAAACAACTGATCAGTATTGATCAAAAGTAACAAGGTCGTAGCCAGGCATGGTGACTCAGGCCTGTAATCCCAGCACTTTGGGAGGATGAGACAGGAGAATCACGAGTTCAAAACCAGCCTCAGCAACAGTGAGGCACTAAGCAACTCAGTGAGACCCTGTCTCTACATAAAACACAAAATAGAGCTGGGGATGTGGCTCAGTGGTCGAATGCCCCTGAGTTCAATCCCTGGTGCCAAAAAAAAAAGTAACAAGGTCATGAGAGACAAGGAAAGACTGAAGAACTGTCATAGATTGTAGGAAAAAACAAGAAGAAATTTCTACTAGGTTAAATCCTGGATATAATCCTAGAACACAAAAAAAGACATTAGGGAAAAGTAAGTTCTGTAACTTAGTTAATTTTATCATACTTATTCTTGGTCATTGCACAAGGGTCATGCATAAAGTGAGTGACAATTAGGGTAAGTAGGATGTGGTATATAAGTGGACACTTGGTCCAATTTTTTACATGTTTTCTCTAAGTCCACATGCAAGTTTATCTAAAATATGCGTCAGATGTTAAAAGAAAATTGTGTTTAAAGAGCAATTGAGTAGCAGTTAGAGAACAGGAGAGACAGAAGCACAGAGTGAAACAACAAAGAGAGGGAGAGGCAGGGAAGCTGTGTGAGGAGGACCTGGAAACCTAGGAGGAGAGAGAAGGTAGCAGTAGCATTTCTTCTCGGTGAGAGTGGTTAATGCTGAGAAAGGAGAAGAAAACTGGGCTGTATCTTTCCTTTGACAAATCAGTAAGTCATCACCACGTAGCTCTCTCCTTTTGCTCACTGACACCTCCTGTTAGCTGCTGAGCCATCATGTGATTTCTGTCCTTATTTGCACTCCCTATATTAATTCCCCACTCTACCCAAAACACCTGACTAGCGCATGATTCAGGTCTCCCAACTAATCACCTCTGACTACCCCCACAAATCTCTATCCAGGGAGGCAAAATCTCTATTAGAACCAAGGTTTCTCTAGGACCAGCAGGCTCTAAACATACCCAGCTCTCCGTGTATTCCCTATAAGACTTGTGAGCCTCAGGTATTGGCAAATAGTCCCTGACAGCTAAGCTGTTGCTGCCTGCAGTTCTTCCGTCATACAGATTCTACTCGTCTTGGATAACTCCACTCTTCCTTTGTCTTCTACAGAAACAGCCATGCAGGAAACTTCTGGGGTATTCATTGCACATGCAGCTCCAAAAGAGGACTGTGCTCTGGAGATCATCAAAGGGGCAGCTCTGCGTAAAGAGGAAGTACACTATGATGCCTCATTCTGGACCTCTCTCCTGCTAGCAAATCCAGAAAGGAGGATCCTGGAATTTCTCTCATTAAGGAGATTTAATTTTGAAAAATTTATAAACAACTAGTAACTCCCTTAGGACTGGCCATGGTAAGGGATCTTGGGATGCTATCCATGAAAGCACCTTCCCAGGGGAATAACTAGAAGTGCTTTCAGAGACAAGTCACAGGGTACATCTCACAATTGAAAGGAATTCCTCTAACACTTGCACAGAGGAAATTTAATTGTAATTAATGTCATGAACCACTTTGCAGCCTACATTTGTGAAACTGATAGTAACAATAGGTATAATAACAAGGTAGTTATATCCAATTTACCTCTTTAATAACATTATGATGCTTAATAAAACATTAATTATAATAAAGGTCACATAAAGTTTATAAAATCAAAACTGATAACTATAATTTGAGTTTATTCGGTATGATTCCTTTAAAACCATAAACTACAAGTGAAATTCTTCAATGTTCATCTCTTTTTTGGTGTTCTGAACTTTTTATTTATCCCTGAATTGAAGAAACTATCCTACTCATTATTTAGTGAACATCATGTCTGTCATTTCTGTGTATTTCAGATACGCTTCATATTATTGTACATTGCTCCTCTGCAAAGGAGGACACCTGAACATGAGTCACTAAGGTAAACTCAAGCAGTGGAGGGTTCCCTAGAAACTTGAGTCACAGAATTTAGGCTGGTATATTTCTTTCAGAGTCCATTACGCATCTATATTTTACATGAGAATTCTCCCAAGTATATTGGAAGTTTGGAGAAAAGGGGTTGGAGTTCAGATCCCAACTGTTTGCTCATTTAGTCATACATTCATTCAACAAGCATTGCTAGGCATCACCTGACTACAGCCAAATGGGAAACAAAACATCAGCTATCCTAACAACTCAGAAAAGCCCTCTCTATTGGTCAGGACCCAAAAGTGTGAGATGGCACCCACATGTTGGATTATTTTAGTAGAGTCTAATAAAAAGGGAACTATTTATAAAAATGTGAGGAAAATCATAAGCAATAGTGTAATATCTCAGGGCTAGTTACAGCTTTTTCTACCCAAAAGCCTGTAGACACAAGAGGTCGGTACTGTTACCAGAACCCAGGATAGAGAGACTGTTTGGAGAGTGCCACATGACAGGAGCTGTGCCATTTGGTTAGGGGATATAGTCACCAAAGGCCATGAAGAAGAAAATTGAGGGAATGAACACCCCAGCTTCATTCTTTGATCTCTGGCCAATGCTTCCCATTAGCTAAACAGGGTAACAAAGGAAAAAACTGGTATAGACCAAACTGGTCAGCTTCCCTATGCACCAAGTGGGATGAAAAAGAATGGAAAAGGTTCTAGAGGGATGGATGGAATATGAAGATGATAGATAGATAGATAGATAGATAGATAGATAGATAGATAGATAGACAGATATCCAGCATGAGCTCAACACTCCCAAACACAGGGTCCTGTTAAGTTATGCTAAGACACAGACATCTTGGGGAAATTTCCTTTCCTTTCTCTGAATCTAAATGCCTGGGCAGCAGAATAGATTAGAATCTATTGAACCCACCAACAACATAGACAAGAAGCTGGAGCAAAAAGTGTGAATATGGCTAGTCTTAGATAGGGGTCCTCGCCAGGTTATGCTCAATACAAGACAGTAAAAGAGGCCTGACTGCAACTGTGTGTAAGAAAAGACACCAAAAATATGAAGTCTTGTTTCCAACTAGATAGCATACTAAACACAAACAAGCACAGCTACACACTCGTATGCAGTCTGATAGATGTCTCAGTTTCTAACCCATCAGATCAAAACCACACGATCTCTTACAGAAATGAGGCTCCCCCTTCAGAGTGAGAAGAGGAAGGATGGTAATTCCTTTTATGAAGGATGGAGACAATATTATAGCTGGGTTAGAATGTGCTTGGGGACAGGTAAGACCTTTCACAAGAGCCTTTCCCCAGAATCTAAAGGTGAAGATCTCAAAAAGTAGGTCTGAGAACTGAAACCATCTACACCCACGTATCATCTTTAGTAATGTGACTTTAAAATTCCATTGTCCTTATCAGTGTGACTTTACTATTCCAAGAAATTCTTGTCCAGTAAGATAAATGTAGAAAACCCATTTAAAAATGCTCAGCTTTTCAATAGATAGCATCAAATGACTGCTACTCCTAAAGACTTCCTGGATCCCTCACTTCAAAACCCTAGCTATTCTGTGCTCACCAATCCCAAACTACTATATTATAATCCTTACCCAATACTCACCCAGCCACCTTGCTAAAGCTCCACCTTAAACTAGATGCCAGTACCTCATAAACACTCAGACTTGACCCTCCCTATTCTGGCAGGCTCTAGATGTATCAAAGTAGTATTCCTCTTTACCTGGCAGCAGTACAATGGCCCTTATCATTAGACAAGTTCCACTAGTAACTCAGTGAGACTCTGTCTCTAAATAAAATACAAAATAGGGCTGGGGATGTGCTCAGTGGTTGAGTGCCCCTGAGTTCAATCCCTGGTACCAAAAAAAAAAAAAAAAACAAACAAACAAACAACAAAAAAAAAACCCTGTCCTTTCTAGCTCACTTTATCATGAGCTTAATGATAAATGCATAAGGATGTCCATTCTCGCATCACATGTGGAATCCAGAGTATACATCACTCACATCTCACTTACACTGACATAAAATTCAGCATTACTTTGTGAATTCTGTCCTCACTGAAGGGATTCATGAGAAATACAGCACTTTCCAGTATTACAGAGGAAAGAAAGAAGATCAAGTTTATATCCATTCAGTGTGCATCTCTTAACTCAAGAGATTATCCCTTGGCCATATCCCTCTCAAAGTGCTTCACCTCTTATCTGAGTCCCACTCTCAGAGAGTTCAACATCGTTCCTCCTTCTCTCTCATTTATCATGCACAGTTGACTCTGACTCTAGCTCGAGGCCACCTAGCAATATCTTTTTAAACAAAAATAATATCTTCCCACAAAAAAAGTTGTTAGGAAAATAACAATTTCACCAAGTATTACATTTTTATTACAAAATTGAAAACAGCCTGAATGTTTACCCACTGAAAAATGTTTAAATTAGAGGACATCAATATTATGAAACCACTATGTCATAATAACAGGGATCAAGTTGACTTATATGTACTCACACAGAATAAACTCAAGGCATATGGAATGGGCAGGGATGGAGATGGGAAGGCTAACTACATAAGGCATTTTCTGAGACCTTACAAAATTAGGAAACTTTTCCCCTGAGGAGTAGACCTGAGGTTCTTAAAAAGGTAGTTTGATGGATTGAGTTGTAAAAGACAGGTTCAAGCCTTAATCCCCAGTACTTCAGAATATGACCTTATTTGGAAATAGACCATTAGCTAGATTGAGATGAAGTCATGGTGAATAAGGATGGGCAAGTGTCCTTAGGACAAAGCAGTCATGTGGAGGTAAAGGCACACAAGAAGAGTGTGTGGTTACAGGAGCAAGATTCCAGTGATGAAGCTACAGGCAACCAATGTCAAGGACAAAAACCTCCACCAGCAGGTAAGAAGGGGCAAGGAAGTGTTCTCCTCCACTGGTTGCAGAGGGACTGTACCCCTGCCAGAAGTCTGATTTTGATTTTCTAGCCTCCAGGACTGTGAATGAATAAATGTCCTCTGTTTTAAGCAGCACAGTTTACTTTGTTACTGTAGCCCCAGGAAATGAATGCAGGCAGTAATATCAAACCTTGGGCTACCATCAAAGACAAGTCAAGAATATACATCTCTTGATAGAGATCTCAATGCAAAAATGTGATCTGATTAAAGTAGAATTATGTCACACCTACATCAAAACCCACTCAGAGTACAGACCTAAGTCCTTACAGAGATCTGTAAATCCCACATGATCAAAGCTTTTAGACTTTGTCTTACTAGCTTCCCCTCCCATCTCCCACCATATTGGCCTACCTATTCCTGGAACGTGCTATGCACATTTTAAGTGCCTGGAACGACCCACAAAGTCATCTTCCTCTCTTCCTTCAATTCTTTCCTCAAAAGTTGCCTTCTTGATTAGGCCTTCCTTAATCATCCTAAATGAAATTTCAAATTGCCCAGGTATCTCTTTTCTCTGATTTTTTCCCCTTGTCTCTTCTCTGCTCTTCTCTCTCTCTCTCTCTCTCTCTCTCTCTCTCTCTCTCTCTCTCTCTCTTTCATTTATCTTATTTTCTCTCTCTGCTCAAATTACTATGGCTGTATAACAAACCATCCCCAAATTTAGTGACTTAAAACAAAATATGTGCACCACTCACAAATAAGCAGTCTGGACAGAGATCAGGAGGGATACTTAATTTCTGCATCATCACTGAGGCTGCAATGACTCAAAGGTCAAGAGTGGGGATCATCAGATAACTTGCTCACGAATGTGTCTGATACCTGTGCTGGAAATAAACAACTTGGGCCTGAAATAGCTAATGAGGCCTGAATAGCACCTTGGGCATCTCTCTACCTTTCTGTGGTCTCTCAGATTAGCAACTTCACGGTTGCTGAACTTACAGAACCTCAGGACTCCAGCAAGTCCTAAAAGAAAGAGCCAAGCAGAAGTTGGATTGCCTTTTAGGACCAGCTATACACTTGTGATCAAAGCAGTTCTGAAGATCTATGCATTTCAAGGAGAGGGGAACACAACTCTTATCTCTTGAACAACCTATGGGTTGGGCAACATACTGAAGTATGTTTTTGGAAAACACTATCTGCCACATTCTCCCTACTAGAACTGGCTTTGTTACAGACCCAAGTCCAGCTGCTGGCCACTTGAAAGGCAACACTTGGGAGATGAGAGTTGATGATACCCACCCTGAGAAGATAGAGGGGCTATCATCTTTCAAGTTCCATCTTGAGGAACTCAGGGGATGCATAGGGCTTTTATAGGGAGGGAAGGGAGGAGCAGGGGGAAAATGGGCAGGAAGGCTATGTGCTAGGAAGGGTTCTATTATCCAGGGCCTGTGTCTGAGGCTAGTTACAAAATTATAAGTTAAATATCACAGCAACTTACATGCTACGTGTTAGTTGATGCATGGAATTAAAGAATATGAAGGGTGTTACACATTCCAAAGTTATTTGAAGGTCACCAGAAGTTCTGAGTTTTGTAAAGCTGAGGAAAGATTATTTAGCGGTTACCATCTTAATCATTTAGCTGTGGCTTTCCTTTAGAATTTAGAATGCCAAGGAAAAGGAAGGGTAGGCAAAGGACACTTCAAAAAGGGGAAGCACTGTTACAGCTGCCGTGAGGACCCAAGTTCTGTCTGCTTAGTTTCTTGTACGCCAGCACCTAGAAGAATGCCTGCCACATAGGTGCTGAGCCAGAGAAAATCATGAGGGGTCTGGATGCCAATGATAAGCTATTGCATCAGACCCAGAATCCAGGGTTTCTGAGGCTGACACGGGGCAGGCAAAAAGCCAGGTTTGTAAGAGAAGAGCCCTGCAGATTGTCAACAGGATAGAGGAAAGAAGGTTGATCAGGGATGAGTGCTGAGACCGGAACATGATCAGAGGGCAAATCTGCATCCAAAGTCAAGTTGAAATTAGTTTTTGTTCTTAGACTGAACCCTTACATGTTTTTCTCAGCCCCAAAGACAAACTAAAGACTTCAGAGTGTCGCATGTAAATAAATAGACCTTTCCCCGATTCTGATCACTTGCTGCTTTTCAGATGGCATGGGAAAGCAGGAGAGCAATGCAAGCAGCGAAGCTATATCTGTGTTGTTAATATTGAACTAAATCTTGCTTCTTTTTCCAGTGGTGTGTTGGTTATTGTTTAACAACTAGCTCTCCAGAAAAACAATCAAGGAGAAATGCCTGAATTTCTGATTTGTAGCATTTGCCTGTTTCCGGGATGTAATTATGCAATTGGTCAGTTTCAAGCCCCCCATGTGACATGGCTACCTGTGGATAAGGAAGAGATAGGTATCATCAGTTTCTCAAGCCACAACAGCCAGCTCTGGCATATCACAGTGACTCTCATCTTCCACATTCCTGACAGAATTAGTTCCTCTTAAACAGCCAGCACACCATCTCTCCCCTCCAGGATTTGAAATCAAACTCTGATAACATGAATCAAACTGGATTTTTTTTTTTCCTGTCAGCAAGCATGACCAAGCTGACTAGCAGAGTGACAGGAAATCTTTCTCCGATTGCCAGAGAAAGAGAGGGAACCAGGGCTCCCGCCTGGGATGCTCCCTCTCTTCAGTTCTAAGAGCATGGGCATATTGACGGAACCAGCAGCCTCAGTCAGACTGTCAGAGAGTCCTGCAGTCTAGACTTTCATGTTTGTAAGCCCTGCTTTCCCCTGGGAGTAATAGAAAATTCAACCGTCTGGCACGGCTGAATCAAATAGAGATTTATTTTCCTCCCATAACAAAAGTCTGGGTGGGGCAGACCAGAGACTGCAGGGACGCAGACTTCCTCTGTCTTTCCACTCAGCTATCCATCTTCCTCCTCATAGCTGTCAGCTTCCTCCTGACAGCTGCTCTGCCTTCAGAATCACTCATGTTTTTCCAGCAGGAGAACGGACAAGGTAAAGGATGCACATGGGCTGAACTGGATCCCTGATAGATGGCATCCTGAGAAGCCTCAAACGATCTAGAGCCACATCATGTGACGATCTTTCCCAGCAGGAGAAGTCGATAAATGGAGTTTTCAGCCAGGCATTTTGCCATCCCAAACAAAATTTGGGGTTCTCTTAGGCAAACAGGCATTTGTCACAAGCATAAATCACCACAGAATCAGCAGGGGACACACGATTCCTAAGATGTCAGGCTCTCAAGCACACCAACAGCATCCACTCCCACAGACTATCTATAAGATTCTAATTGGTCAACACTCCATTCACTCTGGAAACCGTGCTAGGCCTCCCACCTCTTCAGATTTCCCTTTGGGAAACTGTTAATCCCTCTCCTCAGTAAAGAATGTAATCGAAGGTTCTAGAATCAGGTGTGAGGATTGATACCCGAAATCCATCATTTATATTGGGATTCACTCTTGGTATTATATATTCTATAGGTCTGGACAAATGTATAATGATAAATATCCACCATTATAGCATCATACTAAGTTGTTTTCCTGCCCTAAAAATTCTCTGTGTCCTGTCTTTTTGTCTTCAGAGGAGATGACTCCCATTGGCACAAGGGACAGACTTCCCACTTGCTGTTCCCAGAGACCTACTTCTCAAGGACAGTTAAATCTTACCTCTACACCAAGTCTTTCCACAGAGCTTCTGTGTTTCTATTCTCCGTGTATACTGGATCTTTTTCCTGAGATGGACTGCTCTGGGCCAGCATCTCAGACCCATCCCAGAGGATAGTTGCTGTGGTCTGAATGTGTTTCCCATAAGTTCCTGTGTTACAAATTTGTGCCCAAAGCATCAGCATTGATCTTTTGGCTGTGACTCTGCACTGAGTTTGCCCTCATGAATGAAGTAATTCAGTCATGGAGTAATTGATTAATAGATTGTCCTGGGAGTGACTTTTTATGGAAAAAAAAATTTTTTTAAAGCAAACTCTGTTGTTTGCTTGCTCTGTCTCACTATCTGCTGCTCTCTGCTATGTTACAATGATGTAGAAACGAGGCCCTCACCAGATGCTGAGGCTGGGAGTGAAAGGATGCTCTTGGACTTCCCAGCCTCCAGAATCATAGGCCAAATAAATTCTTTCTCTATAAATTATCCAATCTATGATATTCAGTTATAACAACAGAAAACAGGGTGAGAAAACAGTCTGTGACAAGCTTCAAAGGACTAAATTAAAGATTCTCCAGAGTGGAGGTCTCCAAAGTTTTTGATCACATGCTTCATCATTAAATCACTAAAAATTTATGATAAAGTATATATACCTCTAAAGGAGACATAATTATCATTTATATAATATATGCATATAATATTTACTAATGTAAAACATGCAGACCTAAAAATCTTTAGAAGACAAGATAAAATAAATATAAATTCCAATATTTTTTTCTCACACTCCAGTAGTTTCTACTACATGTCTCCTTTGGACACATGGCTCTAAAGATGCATTAGAGTAAGAAGGCAGCATGTTAGGCTTCTAACCAGTTCTTTAGGACTTGGGTTCTTCTCCTGGCTCAAGGTGAGCTCCCATCCCCCTGTCAAGGTAGAAACCATGATCTCTTCTGATGTTGCCTAGATCTAGGGAACTTTCCAAGAACCCACATTCTTCTTCTTTTGTGCTTACCCCAGAGCTTTGAGACACATATGCTAACAAGTCCCAGAAGCATCCTTTAGTTTCTCACGGGAAGTAAGTAAATAACTTCCCTTGTACTACTAAGGGAAAGGGAGATACATCAGCCACTGTGTGTGGATATTCATGATGTCTCACAATGTCAATAATCTCGGCATCCCTAGTTTTCCATCCTTCCCCAGGGGGTCACCAGTTCATGGAAAATGGGATTGTTTTGGTTTTCTTTTTTTTTAATATTTATTTTTTTTTAGTTATAGGTGGACAGACTATCTTTATTTTATTTTTATGTGGTGCTGAGGATCGAATCCAGTGCCTCCTGCGTGCTAGGCGAGCGCGCTACCACTGCACCATAACCCCCTCCCCTGTTTTGGTTTTCTTGATGTTGTTTTGTATTTTCCTTTTTAACCTTTATACCTGTCAAAATTCTGCAGAAGTACAACTCTTAATAAAATAATGCTGGCCCAGTGCTTTGAGATGATAGCTATCCCCCACAGAGCAGAGAGAATAGAACTTAATCCCATGAGATTGCACAAGGGACCACTGCAAACTTCTCCAAAGATAATTCCACAAACTGTTCAACTTTGGACTTAGAACACTTGTTATTAATCACTGTAGCCAAGGATTATTATTTAAAAATAGCTGATGCAATCCTCCTCCTTTTTGCCTTTAAAAATTTACCCTTGCCTCAACTTCTTTGAATACACCCATAGCTTACTATGGTATGCATATTCCTACTGTAATATTCCCAAATAAATGTCACTATTCTTTGAAGAATCTCTGATGATTTTTTATTTTGTTTTGTTTTTGTTTTATATTGGCAAATATGACTTGGCAATCTTTCTATTGAGTACCACCAAGGAAATTAAATCACCACATAGTAAAGGTATATGCACTCCCATGATCATCATAGCAGTATTCATGGTACGTTTGTGTATAAATATATATATACATATTTACATGTGTATACACATGTATATACACACACTATACACATGGTATATACATACATATGTGTATATATATGTGTATACACACAATGGAATATTATTTAGCCTTAAAAAAGGAGATCCTGCCATTTGCAACAATATGTACATGTGTATGAACCTAGAGGACATTATGCTAAGTAATATGAGCTGGAACACAAAGACAAATATAGTATAACTTCATTTAAATGCAGAATCTTAAAAACAAAACTCAAAATACATAGAATAAAAAAGTTAGTCAATGGTTAGGGGCAGAAGGGGGAATGGGGAGGTGGAAATTAAAGAGCACATAGCTTAATTTACACAGGATAAATAAGCCTAGAGATTTAACTACAGGGTAGGGGATAGCAAAACTCCACCTCCATGAGGGTCCCTACTGGGCCCCAGAATTAAATTGACATGAGATAGATTAATAATTAAAAGCTTTCAAATGTATTTTATCTAATTTTTTTGTGGCACTGGAGCACTCATAAGGAAATAAAGACCAAAAGAAGTGGTTAGTGTCAGTTACTTACATGCTGAATTGGACAAAGAATGGTAAACTATAAAAATGTGAAAAGGCAAAGGAGTTTGGGCTCAGGTATTTAATTGGACACAGAAGTGATCAGAAGGATAAAATTAGTTTAACGAGGTTGGTTTGCACAATTTTCTCTTGGCCTCAATTTCCTGTCCTTGATAATAAGAATATTGCTTTTTTTCTTAGTATAAGGACATGTTTCGAGAGCTCCTGTGCACCGGCAGGAGCCGCAGAGGGCCCAGATCTGCCCGCAGGAGCCTCCACGGGTGTCCAGCAAGAGGGAGACCAGGAACTGCCACCTCAAGCCACTGAGGAGCCCAAACTCAGGAGTTCCTGTTCACCAGCAGGAGTGCAAGAGAGGGCCAAAACAGCCCTCAGGGGCCGCCTCAGGAGCCCAGCCAAAGCCACTCCCACTGCCCTCTAGAGGTAGATCCACCAACTTTAATGACAGTAGTACCCATCTGGGGACCCTGGGAGAACAGAAGTAGCTCCAAGGTGAGACACAGGTAATCTGGAGTGTCAATACAAGATTATAGGATAGAAGCCGCAATACCTCAGATTGGTATTTCAAGAAAGGAAGATACACAATCAACATGAAAAAACAAGGGAAGAAATTGCCCCAAATAAACCTGGATACGACTGTAACAGAATCCATTGACAGCACAGTTGATGAAATGTCAGAGAAAGAATTCAGAATGTACATAATTAAAATGATCAGTGAACTAAAGAATGACATAAGTGAACAATTACAGGCAAAAATTGATCAATCCAACAAAGAAATAGGAGAGCAAATAAAGGCAACCATCGATCATTCTAACAAAGAGATAAGA